>OZ059805.1:8032236-8398835 GCA_964057025.1 Standfussiana lucernea
GCGACGGCCGGTCCAGGACGGACGTGTCTAGTTGCAGCTTTTTTCTGTGGGAAAAAGATGGTTGATCAGCACATTGGAAATGTTAACTTGTGTATTAAAACACGAGTATAGATAGTCGTTTTAAATTAAACTTCTTTCCTAAAGCAATAATTTGATTGTACATAATCGAAGATAGATACGCTTTCCACCAGCTAGAGTATCCTATTAAACGCTGTAGATGACGTCAGGCGTCAACAAAGACACTTCACGGAATATTTTTAAGCTTCAGTGAGCTTTTCAAAGAGACCACATAATTACATAGCCACGGGCCGGAAACCACCTTGCAGAATTTGGCAAGACACTACTGCTGATATTTATAGTAAACCGTAATCTTACCTCTTCATCATTTTAGAACCATCTACTACTAACAACACTTACCTATAGGTGAAGTAGAACGCCTTGAGACTGGCCGGTGTCCTGCCGCTGACGGCCGCGATCCTGTCCCACGCCGTGCCATGCTCCCGCAGCAGCGACCGGAACCTCGCAGCCTCTTCCTCCGTGGGTTCAGGCGCTAGGCCACCTTCCACCACGGTTTCTAACCTCCTGGTTATTCTCTTGAAGCAAGCTAAACAGCACTTGCTTAACTCGCTGGGGATTTCTGTGGAAAGAGAGTTGGATTGTCAGAAATATGATGTCATATCACAGATTAAAAATGTCTTTAAAATGTTAATAACAAACAGATTTATACGGGTGATGAAGAGAAAAAAGTGCAGTGTTTCTTTAGAAATTCAGTAATTTCTTCGACATGTCAAAAATCAGCCCCAAACTGCTTAGTTCACACAATTTTTATGCACAATAAGAATATTCCTGTTTGTAATTAGACTTATTTTGCAAAGCGTTGCAATAAGTCTAATTGTCGAGATGACAGATTGTTAAAATCACCTTTTAATTGCAATCTTTTTAATAACTCAATAACACTCCAGGATTCTTTCAACCTTCCGTAAAAGCCTCAACGAAATTACACCGTTTAAAACTCACCAAACTCTTCCATGAGCGGCCTCTTAAGCTCTAGCGACAGATCGTGCCACCGCGGCGGCAGGTGCCTCAGCCGCTTCGCCCTGACCCTGGGCCCCGGACACGTTGGCACCGGACACCGCGTATACCTCGACCGGACACATCTACAGTGGCACGGTTCGCATACCCTCGCACCTGGAAACGTAAAATTAACAAATGTTTATTGATCGCATAATAGAAGGTACACAATATATATGGGAAGTAGTATTGTGTACTTCATCAACATAGATAGAATACTGTTTATTACTCACAACTCGAAACAGAGGAAATGAAAACGCAATCATTTTATTATCTATAAATGCGAAAGTTTGGATGGATGGATGTTTGTTACTCAATCACGCCGGAACTGCTGAACGGATCTCGATGAAATTTGGCACAGAGATAGATTATAGTTTGGAATAGCACATGGGTTACTTTTCATCCCAGTAGGACGATCCCGTGGGACAATTATGGAACTCCACGCGGGCGAAGCCGCTGGCATAAGCTAGTATTTTATTTAAGAATGATACAATGGGAGATACATTGATTTATTACAATTGGCGCTTTCAGAAAGTTAATCCTTGAATGGATATTTTTTTTTTATAATTGATGAAGGTAATATGCCTCCGCGACGCAATGTGGCAGTAAAACACAAATAATTATGTTCGGATTAAATTGACTAGTGAACTCTCACAGACGGAATGGGTCATCGCTATCAAAGGATGTAAACAAAAAGAATGTTTTTTTTTATTAAACCCCATACCGACCTCCAGATACTCGATTTAATGAGTTTTTTTTTTTAGGCCATTCGATTATCTTCACACCAGTGAAGTAACACCAGCTAACTTAATTTGTCTTTAAATAACTCGAATATATAATCCAATAATTGACAAAAACCTCTACCACACTCACCTACAGCCTCCTCTTTCAACCCATAGTGTATTGCCCGAGACCTGGACACAGTCCGAGTCGCCCCGGACATGTTGCACACGGCGCAGTTGGACGATGTTGTCGTAATTGTCGTCGTTGTCAGCGTGGCCGTCGATGAGGGCGTGCCGATGCGCTCTGTGACCGCTGTTGGAGAAAGTGTTGATTTGTGAAGGTCTTCTTGAATATACTCCGGTAAATTTAACATGAAAAGAGCTATCAGTAGCTAGTAGCAGTCGTAGCAGTAGTTTCCTTTGTTGATGTTTCGATACTCCTAAAGATACTGATAGTTCAATTAGATAGTTCTTGTTGTTTGATATACATAATGTATCTTGCAATTGCGACTCTGTTTGCCAAGCTCGTGTGATCACACATTCATATTTCATATCGAACGTCCAGGTCCGTTAGATGTACACATTAGAAAACATATTTTATCTCTATATTCAGTAGCGAAAGTCAAAAACGGTGAGTATTCGTTCATTTCCAAATAAAATCTCATCTACAAAACTTACTCCACAAATCAAGTAACACCAAAATCAAAACACCTAAACAATTTAGCCGAACAACAAAACGAAAATCTAGTTTCCATATAGTTCATTATTCAAGCGTTAGTTGCATATTAACAAGTTTATTCAGAACAGTGAGAGAGATGATCCGTAAATCACGTCGCAACTGAGCCGGCGGATCGTGCAATATTCAGCGAGGCCCACGTTGGGCGCCAATTTGTAGCGAACCCGCGAAAGCTGATTAGCGCCAATTTAGTTCCGATACCGATGCACTGTTTGTTTAATTATTTATCGCTGTTTGTTATACGAATTGAATTACTGAGTATCATACACGCGTGTTGTTTGTTTGAATTAATATGTGCATTTATTATTTAGTTTTGTTCCGTTTGTCAATAGCAATTTATTAAATTCAACGCCTAGTTATATTTATTTTCTAACCCTTTCATAATCCTAATGCAATTGCGACTAGGCTGAATACAAAATCCAACAGAGGCCAGACTTCAAACAAATAGTTTGGCGAGTAGATTTCCGGCTTCAGCAGAGACGTGCTAAACTGCATCGGCGCAAGTTAAATAATTAACTATTATACGAACAGATTTGAGCTCGCAGTTAATAACTCTCTAACTGCTGTGTAATTACATTTATGCACTTCGGTTGAGATCATAGAGTAGGATATTCTTGGATATGTGCTCTATAGGCGATTTTTTTTTTCGAAAAGGTTTATTATAGATTTGAGGTCGATGAAATTAGTATAGTGTCTTTAACTTTAATATAATATAAGATATGGTCAAAAAAAGATACAGTTTTATTATAATGTAAGTATGAGAAGCTGGATAAAAAGCATCCATTTTTCTATTAACTGAAGCCATAATAACACAAAAGCAATAATATAAGAGATGCATCTCTTTTTTTTTCAGTATTTTCTTTTCAATAACCACAATCGTATTCCTGCCCTTGTCCCATGTTTTCCCGTTCTTCCCTGTCAACCGTCACTCTATCATTCACTACCTTATCTGTCATATAAACCCTCATTTTCATGCTTTCAACTATAATTCTCATAAATCGATTCCTATTCATAAAATCTCTACTCTCCCACTCCATACATCTACATAGTCAGCATTTCGTCTGAGTGTAGCTCAGTGCCTCTGGAGTGCTAATTAGCGTCTGCAATCCCTGAGCAAACCAACGACGTTTGTCTTACAGATACCAGACTATTACTGAGAGAACATGCCAAAGATAAACTGTGTGCTGGAAACGACCACAGTTCTTTAATTAATAGACTGGAATATAGTTACTGATAATGATAATTTAGGACTATTTGGTACTAATCTAACTTACTTTTGGGTTGTCTGTGTAAAATAATTTATTCATAACGAAAGCAAATGAAATACCCTCATTTTTGGAAATCAAACTTTTAATAAAGCTTTGAAGTCTGTTCCAGCTTTATTATCCGTGCCGAGCACTGTCGATTAATCCCGCCAATTACTGATATTTACACAAGCGCTAATTGGATCACGATTCAACGTTTTATTCAATTCCAAAAGCTTATACAGCATTTTGATGAAATGGCGCCCAACTGAGACTAACCGAATGATCCGTTTCATCTCACATGTATCAGCCTTTATAATGAATTTAAGAAGATCAATCGTATATATTCATTTATAGTTAAATCATAACATAGATAGTCGATATTGTTTCGAAAAGTTTTCGATGGATAAAATAAATTGGCGCCCAGCTGGGACTCACAATAATAAAAACAGTAAATCTGCTCCTATTCACTTGTACATAATCAAACAACGAACACGAGTGTGCACACAATTTCCCTCCACTTCAGATCCCACGGGTGGGCAAGCTGTGGAGCGGGATGTCACCTCTATTTGCGTACCGAAGTTCAGCCAAGCGCGAGAATTTGATGAGACCGGCTATCTGTGTTTATTTACCGCGCAAACAGCCGCAGTCATTTTGTAGATTACATGCCTCCTGTATGCTGAACGTGTGTTGATTTTAATATACAATTTGTCATGCCGTTTTTCCTTTTAATATTTCTGAAAGTATATTAATATATTCACATGAAATTGAATTGGCAGACTAATATTTGATTTCACATCTCATATTACTGCGGAAAATTTGTTTTAGTGAATAGGGAGATAATTATATCAGTTTTCACATGATTACTAGTTGTATAATTTAAGTAATTACGTGAATGATTGGTGTGAAGGCATAGCGAGTCTGGATGGACCGTTTAATCTGTTAATCTTACAAAAGGCCCGTTGGTCTCGCATGCCCGATGCTCGATTTACAATTCTGTGTGTGGTGAGTTGGTCGGGTTTACGCTGTCAACCAAGCCAGGGATTATGGCTGTCATCCACTAATGTTGTGCGGATTAACTTATGTTCCCGATCGTTATTGCGAGATTAAGAATAATGTGATTACATATTCGGGAGTTGTGTTAATTGAATATTAGATTTTTCGACGAATTTTCGTTTTCTTTTAAACTACAGATTTTTGGAATTGGCTGATATACTTATTGCGAAAATTCATTGCAAAAAAAAAAACGAAAATAATATATCGAGACCAGTTTTTAATTTACCAGATACTCTACGCTTGACTATCAAACAAAAACAAAGGTTCTTTGTGAATAAAAAGGTTTTGTGATAGTCCACAAAGCGATAAAGCATCATTGAAATTAAACCCAACGGCGGTCACTGGGGAATCGCGCATTTTTAAACAGACTCCCCCTTAAGTAAGACAAGGTATGACAATGTATGGAGCAGTTCTCATAGAAATATTCAAAAGTACATTTCATACGCATAGGAACTTCAACCCCGTGATGTTCTCGTAGTAATCTTCGTTTTTTTTTTACAGAACTTGTTTAGTTTTAAATAATTACTCAAAACATAATCGTTGAGCCAAATTGTCGATCTCAATATGATTTATGAGACATCTCATCTAATCATTTGAATCTACGAAAAAAATTATATACTCCTGGAACAGTTAAAAATTTCAGAATCAGATCTTACAGTTTGTCTTAAAGTCTGTCTTATTTTGCCTCTTTAAAATTGCAAATAAAAAAATGCAGACGATTTCAAAGTAAAGAATATTTGTCAGTAAATATTTTTGAAAAGATGACGTTTTACAAAGTCAATGGCGGTATCGGGGGAGTTGTAAGTGGATTAACTGTTTGTAAAGTCACAGACACTCGGCTGAATAGTCGTTATTGTCCGGGGAGCGTCGCAGAATACGCTTCATATTTCACTTTGTGTAAATAATACTCCCAAAAGATGGGAAAGGGATTGGAATGCGGTGAAGCTAAGAAAATTCATGTATATTGTGTTTTTAGAAAAACCTTTAATGCCACTTACTGAGCCCAACTCATTTAACATACCTAATAATATATTAACTATTGACTGGAAATGAGGAAAAAAACCGTATCCCACTTCGTATAGAATTATTAGGAAAAAATATTGAGAACAATTTGATGAAACTGTCTGCTCTTCGATCCTTAATTTGGAAATTGCATTAAGCAACCAAACGAGCCCTTATATCAATTAAAAAATTGCATGTAAACGCAGAATGCATGTAATTTCGAAAGTATCATTACATTCCAAATTACATGAATTCTGCGTTTGTCGTCGTTTCGTACTAGATTAGTAGTATTAAACCCCTTAGAATCCCAATAAAAATTAAAACAACAATGTCCAATAAAGTTATCAATCTTTCCTCCTGAAAAAACTTGTAGCCTGAAAGTTGAACCGTACTGCGGTGTATATAAAGAGGGTCTCTAGCCGGCGGCTCGCAGTCGTCGAGCGGCCGCGAGCGAGCATGTTGTCTCTGTACCGCGCGTGGCTGGGACCCAGCCCCTGCGTGGCGCGCCCGGCGCCTCCCCCGGGGGCTCACCGGCCCGTGCCGCGCCGAGCACGAGTCCCATCCCCACGGGCTTCACCACCACCGCCCTCGCCATCATCAACTACGTCCAGCGAGTTGGACGTCGAGCGCATCGAGGCTCCTGAGCCGCCAAAACGTCAAAGCAACACAGTCCTCGACATAGCATCGTGTGACGGTCCAGTGCAGTTCACCCGGATCCTCAACGTAGCCTGGCGGGAGAACTCCCCGGAGCGATCCTGGCCGTGCCGACACCGCAAGTCTCAAACCAGGACGACGCTGCACTACTACCCGTGCAAGACCTGCGGCTGCAAGTTCCCTTCGTACTACTTCGTGCACAAGCACCGCAAACGCTGCCACGCTGAGGAAACCATAGGGGAGGCGGAACCAGAACCTGAGCCTTCCACCTCCACGGCCAAGTGAACGCCGTGTCGTAGTGAATTCGTACATATCAGTATTATTGAGTGATCTCAGCGAGCTTACGATGTTGCTTACAACGTGTTTCGGTTTAAATGTACTATTGTTATAATAAATGTTTAAAGGTACGCCGTCTTTTATTTGATTCTCCCGAATAGACTCAAGTTTTTGAAAGATAAAGTTTTTGAACGAATGTGTAACTTAGACATACCGAAATCATTTTCTATGACACAAGTTTTTCTTCAGATCGTTTAAAATTGAATAAAAGTTCTTTAAAGAGATTTCTAAATAACTAAGCAGTAACGTAAATGAATGTGTCCGCACCTAATTAATTAAAATCGAATCAAATAACAAACATTGAATATAAAGTTGCAAAGTTAATTGGTTCAATTAAATTAAGCATTGCCAACTTATACTAGATTTTACTTTAATAAACCCGAGTTGTAAATGATTGGCGACAGATCTTAAAGCTTGTACTTTCACTTGGGAATATAGACATACATATGTACATTGAGTTACAGGATATTGTATCGTTGTTGCACCGAAATCTTTAATGAAATATCGGATTATTCGGATACCTGAATAATGATGACCGACGTAATAAAAAGTTGAAACAACTGTTTATCAAGTTCATTGTATCAACAAGTGAAATTACTGTTTGAAAACCACACTTTTAAATATACATAATGAGCACAGACATCAAGTCGAATATTTGCAGGAATACCGATATAATTGAACTTGGCAACGGATTAGCGATCACAGTATATTGTTTAACACACACGGAAGTAGTAGGCGAAATATGCCTATATCTTGACATAAATGATAAATCTTTAAGTATGTTGATTTACGACAAAACTTGCAAGAAATCCCAGTGATCTGATCTGATAACATAAAAACGTCTCCAAAACATAACTTACCAGCTTCTGGCGTGGGTGGAGGCTGTGTCGGCGTAGGTGGTTGCGCGGGCTGTGGCGTGGGCGGCGCGCTGCCGCTGCCACTGCAGCTGGCACTGTTGCTGCCACTGCCGCTGCCAGTCGACATGGCGGGCGCTGACAACGTGGCAGCTGCCACCGCCGCCGTCGACGTTATGCAGGTGACGGGTGATGAGGTCGGCGCCACGCTCGTTGCTGCGCTTATTGGTGTCTGTGGAATGATCTATGATTAGGACTAAGAAAAATCTTGACTTATGGAAAGGATTTTGATTCTGAGTTTTGAAAATTTAAAGGCCGTCCTAGACCTTTGTCTACATTTAGTGAGTAGCAGTAGCGCAGGCACGCAATAAGCCGATTCCTGTCGGCTTCCCTTTGGAAATCCAAGTCAGTAGGGTATAATAATGAAGGTATTTAATACACCCTACAATTTAAATATTATGTATTACAAAACGCCTGCCAAAATTACAATTTTTGTCAATAAATTCCAAAAAGACAACATGTTGCTCCTAAATAACTCGTAGGCGTCCCGGCTTTTTCCTTCTAAAATGTCTATACAAATCTATGTCGTCATGACGTCACTTAGAGCCACGTGACACGCGTTATCTTAGGAGTCGGTAAGCCGGAATAATGCGGGTTATAGGCAATAACTGTTTGCGAGTAAACGAGATGCGTATATCGGAGAGTGGAGACGCATGTACTGGCGCGGGCGCCGTACTCGGTTCGATTCGTAAAATTTCGTAATTCTTCGGGCTCGGCGCTCGAGAATTTGTAAACAAATGCATTGCATTCGTATTTTTCATGTGCATGAATGTAAGTAATGTAGTACTTAATGGCTTTTATTTTGTTTTAGATAGGTAATTTGCAATTTGTTCGTTGTATTAATTGAATTGATTAGTGTATCAATTAGAAATTAGTTTGTGCGTGTATTGTGTAGTGAAAATAAAGTATAAAAGTACGTTGAAATTAGGTATTTGGGTAAGTAGATAGTTTATCAAGTTGAAATTTCTTACCTATTTAGAGTAGATTTAAAAATTAATTAGAATTAGGATGGCATTGATCGCTTTAGACTGCTGTCTCACAGATTATTTGCTTTGCGAAGAAACTAGTTTTTCAAGGTTAAGTTTTGAGAATAAAAAACATGTTATAAAACTCGGGCGGGCGCGTCCAAATATGGCAATTAATTATAAACGAAAATATGGTTTTGTGAAACATTTTAATGTTTCTCTATACGATAAATATCAATGGCTGACTGGCAGCTGTAAATTAAATAAAATGTATTGTTTCCCGTGCCTACTTTTCTCAGATTCTAGTAGCCTTTGGAATAAAGGGGGTTTTACGGATATTAATAATCTGACGAATTCCTCGAAAAAACATGTTCAAACTGAAAAGCATATTCGCAGCTGTTTAGATTTACACGAGTTCGGGTGTAGTAGAATAGAATCATTTTTCGCTAATTCGCATGAAGCTCATAATAGAAAAGTAGATCGAAATAGGAATCTTCTTTCTATAGAGAAACATTTGTTACTTAAAATTAAGAATAATCCCGGCTTTTATGATAATGTCTTAGCGCACTTTGTAAGAAAGAATAGACGAATAGCTTTAGAGTATAAGTAGTTATTATAAGTAGAATAAGTGAGTAGAGTAGTCTTGTTGTTAAGTAGTAGTAGTAGTTTTGCCTAGTATAGTAGACATCATACGTCATCAGTTCATCACACCACAACCGGCTTTTTTCAAAGCCACTTTTATTATACTTGCAAGACACTGTTTCAATCTATCAGTCAGTGCTTACACGTATAGTAAGGGTGGACTGAGATATATGTACGCCCTACCTACGCCCCCCCCCTGGACTACGCCTGGCCTTGGTAAGTTTTTTTTTTGTTTTTTTTTTTTTTGCTGCGGCTTCCCTCCTTCATGAAATCACCCGTCGCCACTGGTGAGTAGGTAGAAAATATCTCGAAGACAGTTGCATACGTAGCGAAAATGGCAATTTATTTCTGGAACCATTGTTAACTCACGAAAATTACTAAATACAGTGACGGCACATCTAATGATTTTAATCTTTGGCACGCTTATTACTCAGGCGATGTTTAGGTGTTTCCTAGAGTAAATTCTCGGAACTTGGACTATAATCCTACAATCTTTCGTACGTTTCTTTGATAGATAATGGCTTCCTCGTCGGCGCGGCAGTGGTAGAGGTGTCATACCCTCCTTATATTACAAAGAGATTATAAACTTACCGAAACTGGAGTGATAGTTAGCGTAACATCAGCCGACGTGGCGGGTGGTAGCGGCACGTCGACGGCAGGCGGTGTCGGCGCTGCCGCTGGGCTGGTCGCCACCGACATCGGCGTGGGTGTTGACGTGACAGGCGCGGGCGGCGCCGACGACGCCGGTGGCGGCGATGGTGGTAGGGGCGGTGTTCGTGTTAATTCCGACCTGGTGACAAAGGAAGAAGTGGTGAAAATGCTGTACTAATGACGGAGGAGGGAGGGGGTGGGATGGGTGTACTTTGAAGGCGTACTATTTTATTATATTGTATACAGGCTAGTATCCACCAATTCAACAATGCGATTATTTTACGTACGGCTGGAAAAATTGATAATTCGATCCATACCAGCTCCTCAAGAAAGGCCGATTACGAAGGGATACTGGAGTTTCCTAATGTTTGGACGTCAAACTGGTGACATTAGATTTGAGTTTAATAAGTTACTCGGAATTAACTTCATAATGATCATTGTTTTCATGGTACCTTTACGACATAATGCAAAGTAAATATTGGTAAATAAAGCCATTAAATCCATTATATTAAACCAAATTACACAGAAACACTATAACCCACCGAAATCAACTCTTAAGCCCCAAAATTAACCCAGCATTAATTATAAATCGCAGTAAACTACCCGCTAATTACATAAGCAAAACACAATCAGTGCTACGTAGGCCGGGCGGGTGCATCGGGGAGTTATGGCAAACATAATTAGCTCAATTCGCCTCTCTTTTAATTACCAGTGGTAACCCAGCGGCGCAGGGGTGGGGGGGGTTGTGACCGATACAGGGGATGAATTCAATTAATCGGTTAGATTCGATTCGGAGAGGATTATTGTGAGCGTGTTGGGAAATTGAGGTGTCTCTCGGACTTCGTAATAATCAGAATAAGCCAGGAGTAAATTCATAATAGGCCGCTGGCTGAGATCGATGAAAACAAACTTTATATCTATGTCATTCTATGAAACTCGGCTAATCGATAGCAGTCCAAAAGCAGCTATCAATTCGTTACTTATACGGAACGAATGCACTATCCTTAGAAATGTCCTACACGAGGTAACAATCGAGATTGGTTTCGGAAGAAGTTGGACTTAAAGAATATCTATGTTTAAGAAAAGTCATGGCAGATTTCTAACAAGCCTTGTTTTGAGCTCTGACATTTTTCGACATCAACCGTGTGAAGTATACATCCCGAACATCGAACATCCTTTACCCAAATAATAGTTCAACATTGACATGCAACTAACAAAAACTCCAACTACCCTATAAAAAATGTATCGCGAAAAACGCTAACGTTTCACAGCCGCAAAAAATTGAAGCCTTAACGCAAAAAATCGTGAGCCGCGAAAAACAAGCGAGACCGACACTAACTAACACGGTTCGTCGTTATTTGAACATCATTAAAATTTGCCCAATTAATAGCGGCCAGGGTGGTAATTACCCGCGGGCGAACGGCGCACCCCGCCGAACAAACAACGGCTGAACGTGGGGAAGCCTGACAATCAAATTAATCTCATGCCTTTACTGAAACAGTACAGACAACCGCGTAAGCATGGTAGAAATTTGACACTATTAGGTAAGCAGGTAAGCAGAATAAGGAGGTTATAAAAAACCCGGTTTTGAAAAACCGAGTCCTTATCTGTTAGTAGCAAGTAGAGTTAGAAGCAGTGATAGCCTAGTGGTGTGACCGTTGCACTGCCAAGTCATAGGTCTCGAGTTCGAACCCAAGGCACGCATTTCTGATCTTTCGGAATCATGTGCGTATTGTATAAATTATCACTTGCTTCGGTGAAGGAAAACATCGTGAGGAAACCAGCATGCCTGAGAGATATTTCTCGACAGCATGTAAAGCCAAGTCAGAGGCCCATGGGCGGCATAAAAACTGACATCAGTTTAGGCAGTAACCACACGATAAAGAAAGAAAGAAGTAGCAAGTACTTAAGAACCATGTTATTAGTAAGAATTTTAGAGACTTAGTGTAATTACAATTGAGTAAATTAAATTGTTATGCATTGGAATGTGACTGTATGTGTGTAATATTTCTATTATGAGTCATTGATACTTGAATTAAAATTAATTTAGTTATTTTTTATTATAAACGAAATTGAAAGAAAACAACAAACTCCAACATTCGAAGACATGTGACATGTGTTTAAAAATTTTGAGCAACCCGCATTGGGCTTGCGTGGTGAATTACAGCCCATCCCTCTCATAGAGATGGGGGCCTGGAGTCCCAGCAGTGGAATAATTACAGGCTGATTATGCTTTATTTCTTCGTATAGCCTAGTATCGTAATTTTCTGTGTTTTTTAAAGCGGTTTAGTAGTTATGTTACTACTGAAAATAATACTGTTACTCTAATTGATATTATTGTTATTCTAGTTGGCATTATTTTATTCCGTTTGACATTTTTGTATTTAATTTTTTTTATTACTTTGAGCAGGTTGACATTTTTTATTTTATCTTTTTATTTTTATTGTAATTCCAATGACATGTCACTTATTTTTTAAATTTATAATTGTAACCTACTATTTACATGCCCATGTGACGGTAAAATATGGAGAACATTATTATAAAAGAGCACCTATGTACCTATTACCCATATTTGCAAAGGAATAAATGATTTGATTTGAAAGCGGTTGACCGTACCGCGAATTCGTGTAACATGCATATTTCATGTTGGCAAATATATTCTTTTTTATTGCATGTAATTGTCGACGGCTTTATGGCGCATGCTTTGCGCTAGAGTGGACGCAAAGTGATGTCCGATTCGAATAAAAAATATATCCAATCGTCAGCAGTTGAATATTTTTTTTTCAGTTTTCCCGGTAACAGCTCTATAGCTATAGCTTTTATGGTCACCAATTTGTATCTAAGTGCAAAACTTGCCTTTTATACTATCAAATAGATAAAACATACTCCGAAAAGAAATGTGTACGTAATATTTCATAGGATCCATCATATCAATAAGCAAACACGACAAAATCAAACGATTGCCAAAACCGAGGAGATTTTTTTCCACAGCCCTCTTTCCTCATATTTAGCTTTCTCGATTGGTAGATGGTTTTAATTAAGGCAATTAGAAAGATGGGTCGGCCCTGTGTTTGCGTAAAAATCTAAACAAACCGCGTCGGGAGAAACGGTGGCGGTAGTGATGTACTGTTGCTATCGATAACGGTGATTTAGAAAAGCGGTTAAGGAATTGTCGATAAAATTGATGAGAATGTTGGAGATTGTAACAAATTTTAATGTTGGAATTATTTTGAAAGATACGCTGAACGAAAGCTAATTAAAATACCCATGTAAAATAAAGTTTGAAGAAGTTAAACAGCTGAAGTACCTGCCAAACACTGTAATTTCACTTTAATTTCGTTGAGAATTGCACTAAAATTAAGCTTTATCTTTGCAACTCAACCGTATGTTTTTCATTGAATCTTAATCTACCCCCATGCTTCGATCTAAAAAAATGATCATGAGAAAATACATCTTTAACCGAACTCCCATTCACCTACTTAAAAAGTTTATCGATAATCGAGTCGCATCACGTATGCTGATTGAGCCCGCCGTGATTCCCGCGGGAGACTTGCGCAAATAATCACCGAAGTGATTGTCAACACACGCACCACACACGCCCATTATTATTACATATTTCGCTTTTATTATTTCTGCGAAAACCCCCTCTAGCTAGGCGGATCAACCGGTTGAAATTCCGAGGAAATGTAAATAAGTGAAAATAGATATTTTTTGTTCAAAATGTGGTTTTTTTATCTGTTGTCTTTTTTTAAGTATCGGTAAACTAAGCTACTCTGCTTAATTTCCAATATATTGGTTATACTGAAACGAATATTATGGAACAATGAGTCTAGACTAGAAGCACCGAATTTAAATTTTTCATTTAATCTTAATTAATTTTCAATAGCCTGAGAAGTCCCTAAGTTATATAACAGCCCATTTCCCACTGCCAACTTTGCGTTTAACTCTAAGGACCTGAATAAAGACCTACGCAAAGTGCCATAAAGCCTTGCAAACTTCTAATGAACTCGCTTTAAAACTACTAACTCCCGGTCGCAAGTAGCCAAGCCAATAAAATAAATCTGCCAAGTTTCTTCGTACCGATTGAAATAAAAATACATGAATTTTAAACGATTAATCTGGTCGATGAAAAATTGACTTATTCTCATTGTCTGAAGCTCATAAAAGTGAGTGGTCGTGCAAACATACGTCCACAGGGACGGACTTGCGGGCCCCGTGTTCTGAGCAAGCATGATGACTTATTACGACCCGAATGGCGCAGCGGTAGTGAGGCTGCCTTACGTTCATAGGGTTCCGGGTTCGAATCCCGGTAGGAGCAAGTGTTTGTGTGATTAAGCATGGACATTTGTTACCGAGTCATGGATGTTTATATGTATAATAAGTATGTATTTACAAACAAAAAGTATCTATGTAGTATATCAACTATCTAGTGTCCACGACACAAGCCTCGTTGCTTAGTGTGGCACTAGATGGCGCTGTGTGTAATGTCAAGCGATATTTATTTATTTATTTATTAATGAAGGAGTTTGCAAGTTAGTTTGAGATGTTCGAAGCCTTGTTAAGCGGATTAAGAGATCGAAGTCTGGGGGTTTAGCCTTTGTCTAGCTTTAGGGGAGATTACATGAAACAAGGCGTCCAAAGCTGCTAGCTGCTGTGTTGATTTTACTAAATAATACATACAATACACATACAATACATTATTTTTCAGTTGAACATGCTGAAAACAGATATTTCGGGATGTTTTAAAAGAAACGGTAATGCGGTCTTATTCCGGCCCTGTATCTGGGGTAGAGCGGAGGGTAGTAAGCGAACCTTTGTTTAAACAATACGTCTTTTTGGAACGAATTTTTGAAGCATTTTATGAAAATTTGATTTGAGAATTATGTAACTCAACGAAATTGAATTTTTGATAGAACTATCAAAAATTCAATTTTTATAAGTTGTTTACTAGTATGATAATATGATCTCTTGGAAGACAGAAGCCGGAGAAATGGCTTACGTACTCGTATCATCTGTTAAAATGCTTATTTAGAAAGACTACATTGACGTATTGAAAGAGTACGCAAGTAACTTACTTCAGTGAGCACATTTCCCGTTCTAGTATAGTTCTTTTGAAAGAAAGGATAATTATACGTCAGCCATAAATTAACAGCTTACATACACCAATTTCACTAGGCACCATTTGCCAGACATATTATCAAACCTTTCTACATGGGTCATTTTCTATATCACCTATATAAATACCCGACCTACTTATTTTAGATGCCTAACGGCCTATTATACTAGCACATACAATACAGTCTTAAATAATTCGAAGAAGTTTCTTTGAAAGATTCAAGACTTCCTTTACTTTAAATGGTGCAAACTTTGTTAATCCTCTCTAAAATGCAGCTCGACCGTAACGATAGCTACTTAACTACGCCCAGATCAAACAATCCTCAAGACAATGGACCGCAGCTCCTAACTCATCCACTCAGGAGCACATTACATCCGCGAATTACAAACAAGGAAAAAAGCCCTCAGTGAAGAAGCGCGGCAAAAAAACTCAGCCGCCATCTCCACAGCTATTGGTGAATAATTCATTGGACGGCAGCCGTTCAATGTTGACACGGTGTAATTAAAAAGCCAGGCCCGACTCCACGGAATCGTATAAAATCTCTCTGTATAGATATTGAAGGAAAAATTATGATGGTTCCCGCTCGTGGTTGGTGTTTTTTGTTTTTTAGCTAGTGTAGTTACTGCTTTTGTCTACGGATATGGACTGTTCTTTGTGTAGCGCGAAATAGTTTTACAATGCTGCCAGGATCTTTTAGTGTTTCAATAACGTTGAAAAGAAGTCGCTGTTGATAAACAATTTTTTTTTTATGTCAGTGAAATGTATTGAACAATTCAAGATAGCGTTGTTAGTTCCGATTTTGGACACGCGCCAACAAACACTTGTAAGGTCACGAGCGACATTTTCTACTACCGCCACAGAATATATAATGTCTACTGCAATGATTGTTATTTTACGTTGTTACGAACATAGTATTTAAGAACCCATACCATTACGAACAAGGTCTTATCTCAAAGTTGAAATTATTTTTACATACTTTTGAATCTGGCCAAGTGTATAGATAGATATGTGAGCTCGTGACTGTACAACTAATTATTATAGTTTAATTTGGAAGCTTTAAAATACAGTTAATTAATTCTATCATGAAATTATGTCAGTATTTCAATTACAAGCAAAGTAAATATGCTAATTTGGTATGAATAATCCGATTTATTCGTGGAAATTTTGGCTTTCAAAGAGAACTAGATCAAATAGTACTTGCTGGCCTATCGTCCGTGATGTTTGCTGTAGATTTTAGAGCTAATGGGTTCTAGGAAACTTGCGTAAACATCATAACGGTTTATACATTTTATATTATTTACCTATGATAATAGCTTTCTGATAATCCACAATTCCTGGTATTTTCATGTTTATATCCCCAAACGTAGATGTTTACCCAACATTATCAGTTTGTGTGTTTACAAAAATGAGCATTCACTAATAATACAATATTATAATATAAATCAAAAAGAAGTGTAAGTACGGATGGTGTGAGAGGTGATAACATAACATCACGCATGTAATCCCCGAAGGGTTTAGGCAGAGGTGTGCTAATAGTACACCTACATTTGTAATGTACAAGTGTAATGCTCTCTTAAACAATAAAGCTTTTTATTATTATTATTTCGCCAGTCATGTTCAAGTCCCACGTAATAGGGGGCGAGCCTATTGCCATCAACCGGGCACGAATCCAGACTCCGTGGCTGCTACTGAGAAATTCCTGATGGATTTTTCCTTCCTCAATAGCACTTTGCCCGTGCTTTGGTTGCCAGTTGAAATTGTCAACTGGCAACCAGTTTTGGAAACCTAAACTGGCTATTTTAAATATTACATATTATAAATATAACATCATGCCTGTATTCCCGAAGGGTCACTACGCCAGATATGCTTTAAGTCAGAAATAATAGGGGGCGAACTTATTGTTATCATCGACCGGGCACAAATCCAGACTCCGTAGATGTTACTGAGAAATTCCTATTTTAAACTGTTAGCACATCTATCCTCATTTGATTCGATTGGCTGCTTCATAAAAAAACTTTTTTGCAAAAAAAAAACCACGAAAAAAAGTGGAAAATAAATAACTTTCGGAAGTCGGTGACTAGTTTGTTTCATTGACTTTTTTGCCGCTGACTTCCGAAAGTAAAGTTATTTCCCACTTTTTTTCGTGTTTTTTTTTGGAAGTCGGTTTTTTTTTGCAAAAGTTTTATTTACCCTTTTTAGTTATCGTGTCACACACAAATTCTTGTCATGTATCAATTTCGCCATTTCTTTTACTTGGATGACATATTTTTTCCAGCTATTTTAATTTCAAAACCAAACTGCTGAACCGAACGAACTGTAATTTCTATGGGACCAATCGGGAAGTAGATCCATTCAGATAAAAGAAAAAATTTTCAAATCGGTTCATAAATGACGAAGATAATTATGAGGTAGCAAACACAGAAAAAATACACCCGAATTGAGAACCTCCTCGTTTTTTTGAAGTCGGTTAAAAATAATCCTAAACTGTTCGATTTGAGGCGATGCTGATCCCGTCCAGTGCAGTCCCTTTGCTATTCGATTTTCGTCAGAAAATACAGTATTATCACTCACCTAGGCGGCTGCGCAGGCGCTGCGGTCGGGATGGGTATACAGGTGACGGGGTCAGTGACCTGCTGCATACTCTCCTCCATGTTTGGCTCCTTGTTCTCCGTCCCTCGCGCCGTCGTACCTAAGGGACCAGTACACACTTATATTGACAACCTCCATTTTATTTTAGTGACGTCATAGTAAGGCCAATGTTAGGCTTTCAAAGTTTGTATGGGATTTTTTTTAATTCCATAAAATCTTTTTCTTGTTTTGATTTTCTGTAATATTGTGTTTAGACCTCTGTCAATATAGAAATGAAATAGTTCTAAAATACATTGAAGGAGGTCTCCATGTAGACTAGACGATAAATAAATTACTACAACTACATACATACTTAAATAAATACGACAATATTCGTAGTTAGTGTGATTTTTGCTGAGGGCCTACACATAAATTACATTATATCAGGCTTCTGTCAATCTTGTTCTACAAATACGAATAGCTTTGAAACCTAGATTTAAATCATATCGCGCCACAAAGATTTTCACGTTTTTTATTTCGTTAAAAATGAGATTTTAATAGTATTGTCTCTTTTACTCATACGATGCCGGATATGCGACCTCGCTCATCTCAATGTTACTTTTTCGCGCTACCAAAGTACGGGGAGAGCGCATCTATGATTTACATATTCTATGCTTTGAAAGCAAGTCACTTCTCTAAGCCCTCTGTATCGTAGGTTTTAAAGATTTTAATGTTACATGCACAAATCTACCAGTAACAAATATTTTACACCATGAACTTATTTGTATGGTTTGGGGAACGGATCCGGCCCAGGATACTAGGGACACATAAAGCCAAGCAATTGACTACACTAGATTTCGCAGTGGCGTTATTAGTGGGTAGTTGCATTAAGTGGGTACTCTTGTATTGTATTGTATCACGGGCTGGTGTCCGCAACTCCACGTCCAAAGCACGTATTTTGCGTACAATTGGGTACCCTTTATGTATTTAGCATTTTATTTAACTGTGTAATTAAACGTTTTTATCAGTTACCTATATATACTATGTACCTCGGAACATGTACACGCGAAATACCGCCAATTTACTGTTTAACTTAACCGTTTTTAATAAATAATGTGTACTTTTGCAACATCCATACAATTTCGAACTCCCAATTTGGCGCGACGCGTCATTCGGGTCAATAACTTTAAAATTCAAGGTATCCCGAAACAAACAGTTTAAAATATTCAGTTTACTGCTATTATCACATGTTTGCTTTTTTTAGTTCCGTACGAGTACAAAAACCTCCGAGTAACCCAATAAATGCATCCAGCCCTTCCACTCTTCACCCTGCAATCCTAACCTTGGCTTCGCTGTAGCCTCGTGGTGACTCCGGCCGGCAGCTCCGGTTCGGGCTGCGCCCTCGGCGGGTTCCGTGCAGAGCGCCGCTGCCGGGGCTTCCGTAGTAACTGCTTGTAGTTCTCCGCTTTCTTGGACAGGTAGTAGAATCTGTGGGGAGAGGCAATGGTAGTGTGATGTGGAAGAGATTGGGGTGGTGTCTGGCTTGTTGCTGGCGAAGGGTATCTGATGATTTTATTAATGGCCGTTTTGTGAAACACACAATCCTGTTATACCAGTTTTCTTTTACCCTTTCTATTAAAAAAGTGGCTGTTTTATATGCCTCTTTCGAAAATTCTTACATTAATTTTATTGTAATAAAGCAAAGCAATTACTTTCCAAATAATTTATAAATAAACGCGGTAGATTGTCTATCCCGATTTCTCATTGATTACATTTTCAACTGAAGACATGTTATGATAAAGATATTACAAAAAAGATATCGCTATCAGTGATAACATTAGCAATATTGTAAAATAACTGTATCAATTTTGGTCTACAACAAAGTATACTCTATGTATTATTATTAAACAATTTTCAATTAAACTGTACCGTTGCTTGTTGTTACCCCAAAAGCCAGTAAAACTACACTTTGGATAATCTCAACAACGTTACAGATTTACAGATGCGGCGAATAATGCGGCCGGTTAGTAAGCCCAAACCATATAAGTAAGTTAATGAAGGTTCTCCCGATACTAAAACATGGAAGAAAAATCCGAAATCTACTGTTAAGTTTTCTTCCATTAGTTTATTAATCATTCGGCGAACTAATGTAACTAAACAGGCCATTTTAACCACCAAATTATCAACAGTGGTAATTAGAAATGGCGTAACGGACACGCGCTATTGGATTTGCAACTTTCAGTTCAGCCTGCAAAGTTAACAATCCAACTGAGCCGTTGCGACATTTCACATTACCTTCTTCGATACTAGTGTCTCTGATCAATGATCACTCTTTCAAACCCTTCGCTGCCAACAAACTCGCCACAGCCGGTGTATAAAGAGAAATAACGCACGCATACCTGACGCAGTCCCTTACGCTCTTCCGGGGTAGGAAGGACGCGATCTGGCCGAAGTTCTTGGGATGCTGTAGGTACTTCTCGCGGAACAGCTCCCGCTCTGCCTGTGACCAGACGTTACGGAGTTGCAGCTCTTTGTGTTCCGATTCCATGTCCATACATCGTCCTGTGGAGGCAAGTTAGGTTAGATTTTGATTGATGAAAATTATGAAACGTTTGAGCTACGCAGACGCCTGGTCCCAATTATGTTGGGGTCGGCTTCTTGTCAGGATGCAGCTGAAAATACTAGAACGTATTTTACATAGAGCAGTCTCTTCATCTGGATTGTGGAGGTGAGCGACTGATTAGCGACTACCTGTCTGAACTTCACAATCCAGCTACGGGGTCAAGCACAAGATACCCCTTGGTAAGACTGGTTGTCAGATTTCCGGGCTTCTTACTACCTGTCAGGACTGCCAAGTATCTATATAATCTACAAATGACAGCTGGGACTAACTGCTTTAAACGTGCTTTCTAAGACACGAAGGGGTCTCGATCGACCCTGTAATCATTTTTTGTCACGATCCCCCTTACTCACTATAGACTACAAATACTTACTATTGGTGTCAATATAGATGGGCGTGGCATCGCTAGGGTCCCTCAGGAGCGGGGGGACCACGGTCAGGGACCTCATCTTCTTGTCTTCATGCTCTTGCTCATGCAAGCCGTCAGCGATCTCTTCGAGTTCCGCCTCCGACTTCACGCGGGCTCCTAGCCTGTTGAACCGCTCTCTTTCTTCGCGTTGCTTTCGCAGTTCGGGGAAGACCTGGAAGGAGGATGTGGGTTTTAGGACGAGCTTAAAACGAGTGTCATATTAGCCGCCTAAATATCTAAAATAATTTAAGAGGCGTATTACAAAAAAACGCGAAATTGCAAGGTTTCCTCGTTGAAACTGTATGTTATCCGTTCGTTGTTTGAAATAACAATTACTTGTTAAAAATAGTTCGTTTCCTCTACTACAATAATAATAAAGCGAATTTTAGCTAAATTATTAATTTATTCAGTAATAATCATTCTCCCGATGCATGTACTATAGACAAAAACTCACGGAGACGTGAGTTTTTTTTTGTAATACAGCAAAAGAAATAGGTTTCAATTAATTTTCCCCCTCAAATTAAATATATATGTAAGGTACGAATACATTGAAAAGATATAAAAAAAATTAATTAATTTAAATACTTTTAATTCAACCTCTAATTTGATATTTCATCACGGGGATAACTTCAACTTGGCGATGTAGAATGTCATTTTAGTTCATATGTGACGGTATAGATGGCGCCACAACCTTACTCGTAATAAAAGCAGCATCGTACACATACCTTCTCAAAGAACTCTCTATTCCGTGCGTCCTTCGCCTTCCTCTTCTGTCCCTGTTCTATCCGCTCCACTCTCCTCAACCACTCGGCGGCTCGTCTGCTGTACGCTTCCGCTAACGCATCCTCGCGCTGGAAACAAGAGATTAAACATTATGAAAAGTTAATTCCAAAGCGTTTTTGTTTTCAACTATTGAACCAACCCCTAGTAAAATGGAACCAGAGCTGGAAGTACAACATTTTATAGTTTTAGTGAGCCTTAATAATATTAAGGATCTTCATCCAAGCGTTTTGGAGTAGGGTCCGCATTTAAAATCAAGTTTCTGCATACCCCTTTCAGAACCAAAGTGGCCCCTTTGTTCCAGTCCCATCGTCCCAAGCGTCAAAACATCAAGATTCCTATGATTTGTACTTAAGTTGAAGATTAATTCGTCAGATTTCTTCTATACACATAAACCTTTCGAAATAAATGCAATAAATGGTGATGAAAACCGCATCATAATCCAGAGTGAAGTTTAGGAGATCTAAGTGATCACACGGACAGACACGATAAAGTAATGGTCAACTCATGACTCAGATCAATTGATTGAGGGAGTGTATCTCAACCTCTTATCATAATTACTGTGGAGTTAAAATAATCATCAAAACATACCTTTTCCGACTCAAGTTTAAGCTTCCGTATATGTTCGGCCAACCGCTTCCGAAACGTTCGATGTCGCCTGATGTTCTCGTGGTA
This sequence comes from Standfussiana lucernea, assembly GCA_964057025.1. Classification (NCBI taxonomy): domain Eukaryota; kingdom Metazoa; phylum Arthropoda; class Insecta; order Lepidoptera; family Noctuidae; genus Standfussiana; species Standfussiana lucernea. Next base: position 8,054,398 of record OZ059805.1, read on the forward strand.
GACCTCGGTGTCTTGTGGCTGGTTGTACAGCGGGTACAGCACGGGCGGACCCAGGTGCGACACCACTGCGTGCGCTGACGACGCCTGCTGATACATACACATGTCACAAACTGTTTTATGAACGCGGTAAAGCATACACTGCCGAATTAAAGGGTTGAAAGGAACTTTTGCATAAAAACAGCTGGTTTCTGGTAAACTGATCTATATGTTTGCTTACGGACTGCCAATTTCATGTCAACTGATTTGATTGGTTGTTGTTGTTGTCAGCAAATCATACTAGGAATGGTACAATTCGCTGATATGATTTGCTGAACCTTTAACATGAGTTTGAAAGTCCGTTAGCTCATTTTTGCTCTGTTAACCCTTTAGTTCAGCGAATCTCGAGTCGAGATTATACATGTGCTACATACATTTAGAAAAAATATATTTTAAAAGGACTCTGAAATATTTGTGAACCTTTTATTTTGAGCTGTATAGCGCTGAAACTGTTGGGAATATGAACTTTTCCAAATTCTAGTGCCTATAAAAATATATTTAATATTATAAAATTTGCTGAACTACAATAAGAAAACATACTAGTAGTTAACAACTTGTTAACTACTATTATAAACTACTACTACTGCGTTTGTTTGAAACTATTTTTCTACACCTAAAAAGCAAAACATTTATAAAATCATGCATTGATAAAATCTTTCAAGTTTACATTCAGAGCAATTATTCTATCTAGGTCACATGATGTTATTTACCATGTAACATGTTCACACAATATTTCTTCAGAGTATTTATACATACATAAATATCTAAGAACTTTTCTTTGATGAAGCCTATACAACTACATAAATATTATCTACATAAATACCAGCATGCCTTATTTTAATCAACAATTATAAAATTAAATAAATTTAGAACATTTTAAAAATACTATTTAATAATTTAATGAAAATGGATAGTCTACAAAAATTAATAATCTTAGTACTTATAATAGTTTATAAAACAAATTATAAATACCATTTGCCGCTTATTATCCATGCTGATCTGGGAAGGAAAAAAACATACAATGTATCAGTCTATTGTTCCCGTGCAAGTCAACAATGAAAAACAGAAAAAAAAAAACATCATTACAAGAGTCAACATAATATTTGTAAATGAGAATTTAATTAAATATATCTTCTTGGACTACCCAAGCAACTATTGAGGTTGAACCAGTAGACCACAAATTAACATAGCATATTTTGCACCTAGTCACATCACCTAATACATTCAAATGCTAACGTTGCCAAAGAAGGATTACCTAATTGTTCAACCCAAGGCATTTGTCGTAAAATAGCTAAGGTCCTGGGTAAGACCCCTATGAAATCCTAAATTTCCATGGTTCACAACTTCACAGATTCGCAACTGATACATGTAGTTTTTACATCCCAGCATGATCGTGGCATGAGGATAGCTATGTACAACAGGTATATTAATGAGAATTAATTAATTATTAGTTTTACTGAGTATTCAGCGGGTTTGATCATTTTAGGCTTGCAGGATATTAGTTATTTTAAAGATTTACAAGGACCAGTTTGTGAAATTGTTTTGCATTTCTGAGCAAGTATGTGGAGGAGCCAAGTGAATCCAATACAATTACCAACATAGCTAACTGTCAATTTATCTGGCCTTAACAATCTATAAAAAGGTTGGTTCAAAGTTATTCTGCATTATAACTTTATGTGCAGTAGTGGTACATAGACTGGCTATATGCTTCTTTAGAACTAACGGTGAAAAAGGACCTTAAAAATCTATTCAGCCGATTCCCCATCGGTTCTTTCAAGCATTGCTTGGTGAAATTTTTTTTTCATTACTCTTGAAAGTCAAACGGCAAATTCACTCCTTCTTACACTATAATGAGTTGTTAGTCGATTATTATGGGGTCCATAATGATATCAAGGTCATGATCTAATGAAATTCTTTCCTATACAAATGATAATGGGTGTAAATACTATGATAATATGAACCTTTTTCCTATTCTCCGCGTACACGCACTGTGCCAGACTTCTGTGTCTCGGCACTGTTTCTTCTGGCTCTTCTGCCCGAGCAGGCTTTGATGCGGTCTGTTCTAACTCTTCTTGTTTCTTCTTTAACTTTGATAGTGTTGACTCTGATAACGCCATTTCTCTGTCCACCTGTGGATGTGAAAGGGATGGAATTAGTTATGCGAACACCAGGATTAAATCTTACAATACTAATATCAATGAATCATTATTTTCCCAGCTGTGATGGCTGAATACCAGAATTTTAGCTATCAGAACTCAGTTCTGAGTAAAACAAGACCTCTTGGTCAGACAGGTGTACAATGTTTGACAATTAATGTGCATTCATCCAAAAAGAAAGGCGTCCAGTGTAATCAGAATTATCATTCTAGGATCTGACATTCTTTCATTCTATTCCTATAAGATTGTTAAATATAATTTCAATAATTGAGGTGGATATTTTAGTGCTGCCTGATGAAGTCCACAGGAGTAGCACCGAAGTGCATTGAAAATGTTAAGAGGTGATTTTAATTGTATTTTTGATTGTAATTTTTAAATTGTATTTTTAAGTGTATTTTTGTTAGTAAATGTGGCAGTAACATCGCATTGGCGTTATAGCTGCTACGGTGTTATAATTTTGAAATAAATAATAATAATATCCCCAGTTGAATCTAGATGGGCTGGAATCTGCCCAAACTCAACCAGAGACTGCAGATTATAAAAATTTTCCTGGAACTTCTTCCTTCAATTCTTATTCCCATTTTTATAAATAACCTGGAGGTAATGTGGTTAAGCTTACCTTGGATATTTGTTGTAATAAGTCATCCTTAGTGGTTCTGAAGCTCTGGTCCTCCATCGTGGGCTCTGATGGTGGATTAGGAGAGAGCACTTCTACTGTGCTGTACTGGTTCACCGGCTCCTGGAAAGTAAAGACATGAATATTGTTACAGACAAGTTTTATTTTTTATTTGTACTATTTTTATATTTGTTTTTACTTGCTGTGAAAGAGCGGAGTCTCCTAATACAAGCATTTTTGCTTACAAAGAGGCTCTAACGTGTTTATTAATTCCGGTAATTGGTTCTACAACATCCAATACGACGCTGATGACGGTCTGGGTGAGCCGTCGCCGCGCTGATGACATACCTAAATTGCTTAATGGGGATGGCAACTATGAAACGAATGGTGCTGGCATAGCTATAGCGTAGTTCCAAGCATCGATCGTCGTAACTCTGTTAATGTCATTTATATACAACATATCATAAAAGTTTAACTTCATTGGTCTGATTGGGACTTAGTCAAGCCATTTGCAATGAGCTTTGACAGGACTTCCCCACTGCCTAAGCATCCCAGAAATGCTCTAGACATTATCTGGCTCTTTTTTGACAACTATCCTAGTCTAGTGTCTGAACACAGTTAAATGAATATACTGACCCTAGTATCAACCCTAAGCGGCTGATGATGTGGCAGTGGCGTCCGTTCAGCTGTGAGCCTGATCTTCTTGAAAGGCGGAGGGTCTGCGGGGGGCGGGTGGTGCGCGGCGGGCGCTGGCGGGGGGAGGTAGGCTGCGCCGAGCAGTGAGACGCGCCCCCCGCGGTACTCGCCCGCGCCCACCGCGCCCGCGCCCACTGCGCCCACGCCACCGACGGAGCCAACCGCGCCGCCACCGCGGACGTAGCTGCTGTCCCTGGAAATGTACATGTTCTTGTTAGTATTACAGAATATATAGCGAAAGTTGATAGGGACAGGAGACTGATTGGTTATTATTAAATGATAGGGATAAAAGTCAAGACTGGTCTGGTTACGTTTCGAAGCAACTTCTACATCAGTTAGTTCTCCGAGGTGCCCGCCCAGTCTTTCCTCAAGTGTGGTGTAGTTCAGTTTCTGTTAAACCAGATGGGGCATTTGAACGCGTGAGAAGGCTATGCCGGACGCACATACTAAATACCCATATTTCTAGCTAGAAAATCAAATTCAAAACGTACAAGAGACCAGCCTTCAGCCTATTCCAACGCCAACCTTTGCTTTCCGTCTACTAACAATTTTGTTTATGTACTGATGTTTACACCTTTTACTACCAAAATATATGTGTACATGTAACAACTGCACCCCAAATAACACTGTTAAGGAAACCTTCTTACAGTTGGAATAGTATTATAACGACACAAATAAGCGGTTGAAGTAACAGCTGCTAGCTGGCGTAAATGCATTGTGTAAACCCGAAGGCGGGAGGGCAGACGGCGCAAACGCAAGGGGTGCATGCACACAATGAACTGGACTACTAATCATTGACTGAGCTGTCCATTAATATCGATTAGAAGCACGGAATAGCCCCAGGCTACTGCGAGGGTTCGGAAAAGAACCCCACTGAACTCCAGAACCTTTGTTTCTGATAGAATTTCAAATGAAATGGTCAGAACTCAGTCTAGTGCTTTTGGAACTTTTTTGGATAAACGAGGTTTAATGTACTCTATGGTCAAAGGTATGTTTGATTTTATTTATAATCAAGAGCCAGCACTAACGATAGCAGCGCAATACTTCAAAAAGTGGCCGTGAACTCAAATAATAAAAAGAAGCTATCAAATTCAGCTACTAAAAAGGAATTTAGATAGGATGATCGCTGCATTTACAATGTATACTGTACGGGTCTCGTTTTTCGCGTGTCTGCTTTGTGTGGTACAAGGAGATATTAAATACCTCCTTGTTGGGATGCCTTTAAATGTCAACCGTCAACGACCTCAATACGAAATTGTTCATGCTAAGCTCAACAGATGGCAGGCGTAACACCATTTTTAGAGTGCCTTTCAAAGCCAAGCATGAATATTGTGATCAATTATTTATTCTGTGTGTATATTTTTCTATCATACTTATACAGCTATACTCACATGTGTATCAGCAACTACAGAAAAATGGCCTGAATTATTTCGTCCTTAATCCCCTGCATTAAATACAGGGCAAAAAATGTAGCAGGTTTGCAGTTTCACCATTTCAGTAATTGGTGGATCACCTACCAATATACAAATTGCAATAATTATACAACTGTTCACTATCATCAATACTTGAGGACATACTCGTAAAAATGTCGTTTTATTGAATTAAATTTTTTCTTTTCCACTTTTGTCCGTTTAGCGTTTGACATTGGTTGTCAATTTGACAGCCATTTTATTGTCAGCGCAAACAAAGCAAAGGTCAACGATCGTACTTAGACAGCCTTGAAAAAAACTAATAAAAATATATAATTGCTGAATGTTGGACCACAAAAGAGATAAATGAACCGCTTTTGCATGTGGCTGAGATGAGAATGCTAAGGGGGATGTCATGTGTGGTGTAACGCGAATGGATAAAATAAAAAATGACTACATAAGAGGAAGTCTGAAAGTGACTGGACAGTTGTGTGGTGAACGGTTGGCTTGATATCTAATGGGCAAGTGATGTGGATGAATGAGGAAAATGGTCGTGAGGAAAGTTTTGAGAATGAATGCGGATGGGTATAAGAGTAGAAGAAGACCAAAGAAGCGATGGATGGGGACTGTGTGAAAGATAATATGGCAAAAAGGATGTGTCTGATGAGATGACGTGTCATAGAGAAATATGGAAGAAGAAGACATGCTGCGCCAACCCCAAATAAATTGGGATAAGGGAAGGAGAATGATGATGAATTGCAGCATTATTTTCAATTTGTTACCGAATGCAATTCTGTACTAAATACCAATCTAAACACAGTGTGTAAAATTAACATTCCGCGTTACACTTAAAAAAAAACGTGAGTATAGTTCTAACTTTAAAACGTGAATGCTGATAAACTTTCACCAAACTAAACAAGAGATGACGTAATAAATATGGCGCGTTGTGAAAATAATGCGTATTGTTAGTAATCTGTGGCCGATCGCATGCCGCGACGAGAAGGCCAAGGTTGCGCGCGCGGGGTATCAGGAAGGGGGAGGCAGGGGGGCTAACTGTAGCCGTGGCAGGGTCGCGCCGTTACAGAAATAAGTTTACTTGAGATTCACATTTTACAGTATGTATCTGTTTGGGTCTTAGCAGTGAAGCTATTTTCGTTTTATGTTAAGTATAATAAGTCTGTAATACATTTTTTCAATGACTGCATTATGTTGAGTGCCAGAAATTGGTAACACCAGCTTATACCTACGTATTCGTCTAAATATAAAATGAACTTGATCTACATAAACAAGCAATTCTATCGGAAATCAGAATAAATAAGGCAAGATAAGGATTTTCCCTACGGTGCTCCCAATGCAATGGTCCAAATACCACGTGAATACTGCTACACTAGTCACAATGGTTTGCTTTAACAAATAGTTATAGCCAACCACGAAGTTTAACAGCGAGTCGAGAGACGCTATAGATATGCTCATAAGAAATACCAGTCCGTCGCCCACGTTTCGTAGGCCACGAACAACGAACAACAGTATAAAATCAAGAAACCAGTTTGTTACTTAGTCTTTCATAAACCTCCAAAAGCTGGATAGTTGCAACGTGGTGATTTGTGGAATGCAATCTCATCCTGCCTGTACCACAAAAATGAAGCTAATGCTATAGACAGACAGGGCATGACGTAACCATGATGGCGATACGCGACAATACGGCCCGCGTCTGTATTTAGCGCGCCACGTTGGCCCACCACGTGGTGGCCGGGCCGACGCGCACTGAATAATAATAAAAAATAAACATTGAACCGAACGCGCCCGCCAACAGGGCTGCCAACATCACGAGAATGTCACGTATTTGATACGTAGCGTGTAAGTAGGTTCAGGGCAGTTCTATCTAAATAACATACTAGATGTACAGACCTTCTTTGCTCTTGTATAGGGAATTTCCTTTCCATTCCGTTGAAAACACGTCGTTGTATCAGTCTGTGGCCGAATAAATGCCCACCCAGTCCGTTATCCGGGTCAAGTGCTGGGTTTAAATTAAAACCTTCCTGACAAGTTTCAGTAATTCGTACTTTGTAACATAAACTTATCCGATAGGTAACTTTCCTTAATCTTTTTCAGTTAGATCATTAGGATTAACAAAATTAATCAGTAGATAAGCGAAATATTTGCTGATAGGTACATAAGTACTATTGTACTAATTATTTATCACATGACTAATGTAGGAAACAACGCATTATGTAGCCAAATAATCCCACAGTAATTTTGCAATTTGTCCGAGACATAATAACAGGTGAAGAATATTTCAACTGTCAGAGGAGATTACATGGCAACACACACGGCCACTCATGGAGTCATGGCCGTGTACCCTACCGTAAAATGGCAATAAAATTAAGCAGAAACAATATTTATTAAATATGTTGTTTACGGCGATCACGGAGGAAGGTGATTGAGCTCAAATCACGTGTTATTTTTACAGTTTTGCGTACAAAAAAAATGAAAAAATTCGCAGGACGTGGAACTAATATGATATTTCTCACGTTTTTATTGTTTATATTGGTAGCATTGATTATATTGTTTTATTGCCCTGACAATTCAGTTTAAATCCTCACAGGGGCAGACAGGGGAAACTAAAATAATTGCTGCAGTTCCAAGAATCGTTTTTCGAAAAGCTTGGAACATCCACAAACAGAATAAAGGTTAAAGATAGAAATCTGTCCATACAAAAAAAAAATGCGGGAAGTTACATCAAATAAGTAGGTATAAAAAGCATTTAATTCAAGAAGTGAGTAACGCAGGTGGCATTACTAAAAAGTAAAAAATACAGCCGAGTAAATTGCATGCGAACGATATTTCGTTGTCGGGCTATTTCTAAAACCTTTCATAATATCAGGCTGGTTGGAACAGGTCCAGGTGTTTGTTTTCAATAAGAATGCACGAGGCCTACTTGTTAATAGTCATTTTTTAGCTGCTTTAGAAGCTAAGAAGCTCTTTGTGACAATTTTGGGCCCGGGTATATTGGAGACGGAATAAATAAAAATGGAAGAATAGATTGCTAGAAAGGTTCTTACTATAGATCTTTTGAGATATTTTGTTTCGTACTTTTGCATTGTAACATACATTTGTATAGAATTACTTAGGTGTGTATAATACAATTTTCTAACTTGTTTGATTGTATTTTTGAATAGATATTATGTAGGGTGAATTTTCAAATCCGAAACTATGCCTTGAAAAGACTTTGTTGAGAATTTATTCTTTTTTATGGTTTCTGGTTTGGATCTTAGAAATTTACCCTGCATATTTCATTCTCAAACTGGCAAAATCCTCAAATTCAAAGCTAGGTAAATGCTAAGTAAATATTATAATTGGTCTATTCACTGCTATGTTCAAGCATATACATAATTATAGCAAAAAAGTGGGTTTTTACTTTTTACAAAAAAAAAAGACATGCGAGATTTGGAGAACGCAAATGAAGAGGATAAAGCAGAAACTGAGCATTATATTGTAGTTATACTTAATGCGATTATTACAAAACCAAGTTTTATCTCAAATAAAACAATTATTATTGTTCGCACGGTGAAATCTGAATCCGTTTTCTTGTTTGATAGCATAATGTACCTCATTATGTGGTGTTTCAGGTTATTTTTGCTTGTAGGTTTGTGAAGAAATCTCAATTATTAAGAGTATGTATTGTGCAAAAACATTGTAATCGCTTCCCATGGCGGGTATTGTCGTTGGTTCGTTGGTAGACGGGCATTACATCTCCCAAGACTGCAATAAACCTCAGGGTTGCACGAACTGGTTTAATCATCGAAGTTCTACTTTTGACTTTACTCCAAATTAAAATGTTAAAGACGGTTGTTTGAAAAAGAACGGTATGAAGTTTACATTGGTGTTAAATGATGAGAATGCGTTGATTAAATTTGAGTAAACAATGATCCTACGTCACCAACATCAACAATGACATTACTATTGTAAATACATTCTCAACTTTATTAGCTGTGCAAAGATCTTACGACACGTGGCGAAAATCGGTACTTACGCCGCCATCTTGTTTTTTCAATACATTTTACGCAACAATTTTGCACAAAAGTCAAGAAAGTTTATCAACAGTCTTGTCAACCTCATTTTAGCGCCAAAATATCATTTTTAAACACTGTATACAAATCAATAAAGATAAAACTTTAAATATAAAACAGTTCTCTAATTATATGGCAATAACATTGTAAGTAGATGTATTAACCTCCATTTAGTTCAAGGTCTCCCAAGAATAAGAAACACAGATGTTAGTTACGTAATTAAAACATTTTTCGTTTAAAAAGTTAGTTGAATTTTAACGATTCGTATAATCATTACAAGAAAATTAAATTTTGCGAAACCATGAACATAAATAAGCTCTGGCGATGACGTCATGCTTAAAAAAATGGCGGGAGATAAAAATATGTAACGCGAAAAAACATGGCTGAGTTTTTGTAAATTAGCTCGGTATGCCCGCGGCAACGAGGGATGTTCTGTTCATCATTTTAACAAAATATTTTCCAAGGACTCTGTTATTGGACAACCCTAAGCAGTACAATAGTGTTGTTTCCTTATCTCAGCGTAACGTCGGCTTCTCATTGTTTTGCCTGTAACCTGCGTAAAAGTAGCATGGCAGTTTGACTGTAAACGCAAGAACTTAGTCATATAATGACATAATTATTAATGTTGGCAGGTAATACTAGTATTCATCATGAATCCTAGTATTACATGAATCATTCATGTAAGATGTTTAGCGTTTCTTTTAATGGCTGTAAAGTACCAGCTTTATATGCTTAGAGAACCTTCTACATACTTAGAAATCTTTTTAGATGCGAACGTCTCATTCAAATTTGAAGCGTCAATAACGAGTACCTGTTAAAGACTAGAACTAGAACTACTAGAACTAGGATTATATACATTAATGTGACAAAGTCCAAAGATTAACAGCGTGTACGTTGATGATTGTACCCTATTACGTGACCTAGACCGAGTCGGGATTTGTGCCCGGGTGATGTCAACCTAATTCGCGAAATGCGGATGTGTATGTACATACTACAGGTCCTACGACTCGGCCTACCCTTTCAGAGATTACCGGATGAGGTTATGTACGTGAATTAATTGTTTTTACACTGACAAAACTGTAAAAAACTTCACAAAAACTGCAATCGAATGTCTAAACAAAGGACAATGTCCAATTTTGTATGGGAGTTCGGCTGTTCTTGCGTCTCGACTGAATCATCGGTAAAATATAGAAAACTAGCTTATGCCCGCGGCTTTGCCCGCGTGGAGTTCGGTTATTGTCCCACGGAATCGTACTACATAGATAAAAAGTAACCAGGTTATAAACGTACGTACGTATCTGTGTACCAAATTTCATCCAAATCCGTTCCGTAGTTTTTGCGTGAAAAAGTAACAAACATCCATACATACAAACTTCCGCGTTTATAATATTATAGTAAGGACGTAGTTTGGATGTATAGCTATGTATATCTTCTAAACCCCCGGTTGCTTCAGATTAAAATAAATACAATTATGTGAAATCACAATTTAAAAAAAGATTTTTGCATATAAATTGAAAAGATGCAGCTATAAAAGATATAGCTTTCAACGCGTTTCCTTATTTCTGAAGAGCCGGTGAGTCAATTGCAAAATGCATTTCTTTTTGAAGCCAACACGAAGCAATCACTATATAAGTCCGTCCGTCCAGTAATTTAGATTTTACAGCTTCTGACGTATCATTAGAAAATACTATCCAGTAAAATTTAGTGCTTCTCGTAATGAAGACATACTTTAACTAGTTACGCAAAACACTTAAGGTGGCATTTAAAGTACCTCGTGAAATTCAAATATCTTACGATTTTTGCAAATTGTGGGGCTGTTCCACGTTGTCCTTTGACCTAAATTGAATTTGAGGCAATTATGATGAAATAATTACGAAATTTTCATTATTTAAAACACCAGTCGAAATTGTTTTTTGTGCTGGAAATCGTCACATTTTCACGAAATTTTCTTAATTATCAATTTGTTAAAAAAGACGTTCGTGTTCTATCTCTTGACGGAACCCCCTTAAAGAAACTCATGTAGGTACCTAATTAGGAAGTACAGACAGCTGCAATAATTACGGACTTCCCGTATTAAAATTAAAATGCCTTAGAGAGAAAAGAGGCTAACCAATTAATGCAGCTGTCGGTACCTTTTACAAGTATATTTTTATGAAACGCTTATATATTTTAGACACGCAATAACTACTATCGGTCGTTGTTAATCAAAACAGCCTAGTTTCGGAGTTCCTCGAACGCAAATCAATAGATAAGTTTATCTTTTGAGTCACTGTATTGATTTGGAACCGTATCAAACTGCGTGCCATCAATATCTATTTTATATGTGGACCAGCTTCACCCGGTGACAGAGTTTCATACAAACTTTCAACCCCTTTCGTTCGCTTAGGGGTGGGATTGTACATAATCCTTTCTTAGCGGACATAACTTGCGCTGCTCGCGTTTAAAAAACCACTTTATGTGGTCGGTGTTAGTTCGAATTTGTATTATGTCAATCAGAACTTGTGATTTTTTTAATTTGACCGTCGTCGTCCGTCGCAGATCGACGACATTTTCTGCATTTGCAAGGAACTGTGAATCTAGGTTTTTGTTTGCGAGGTTTAAATAAATTAAAAAAAAGTCTGTATTCCAAATTTTAGCCCGATTCGTCCAATGGTTTGAGCTGTGCGTTTATCAGTACGGACAAACAATTTTGTATTTTATAGATAAGTTCATACAAATACCAATACCCTATTTCCCTCTCCCGTCCTAACATTCCCCCCTTACCTACCCAAACATGACCTGTACCTCTGACCCCTCCTCTATAACTTAAGCAATGTTTCCCATGCCTGCTTGCAGATAATGGTTATGAATGACAACAAGGACGCTTGGTATTCGCAGAGGACCGTACGTGAGGCCCCCTACCTCAGCCAGACGTGACCAGACCATTAATATCTCCGTAGGAACGAAAAGTTCGTGTGGATTCTAGTCACTACTTAGTGTTAAAGGAGATAGTTTTGCTATTGGCATCATTTTTGTCTCCAGAAAAATGGGAACAGGAGAATAATGAGTTAGGGATTACACAAGCTTCATTCATCATCATGTTCCTGCTCTTGTCCCATGTTACTTGGGATCGCAACACGTTTTTTCCTCCATTCTCTCCTGCCAACCATCACTTTATCATTTACATCTTTTTCTTTCACGGCATTTTAGAAGTTTTGAACAAGAGAAAGTAGAAGATTTAATGACTGAAGAATTGGCACAGGAAATAGAGCTCAACCTGAGCACTTAAGTAGGTTAATGTAATCTTTAATAGGGCTGATATGACGACGAAGAAACAATCAAAATATTACAGTAACTAAATAGCACAGTGACTATAAAATTCTTAGCACGTGCCACGTTGACCGTATGGCCAATGACGGAACAATATAACTCTTTCTAAGTTACCTGTCGTCTGTCACGTCCACCAAGTAAGCAAGACATGAGATGACGTAGCCAAGAACTCGTTCTTGAGCACAAGCATTTGGAAAATTACTTTTTCCGCCCAAAAAACGTTATAACATGTTACGAATAGGTTATAAGTGTATCATACTTGGGAGTCAAAGGAATTCTACTTTTATAACCGCTTATGAAGAAGGGTCGAAGGCCAGACATCCTTTGTGTAGACCCTTCCCAAAATTTTGTATGTTAATGAATCGCACCTACTAGGGTTATCTCTGAATATATTACGTACGACGTAGGTACTGGCAAAAAAACCCTATTATTTTGCAAATCACTATGTACAAAACATGCTGCTCCCAATTCAAGGAGCGAAGTCTCCTGCAATGTAGCAGACTGAGAATAACGACCTCCTTTATTCAGCATTTCAAAAGACACGATTTGAATGAGACATTTTTATTCAAGTTTTTCAACTGTAGGTCACGCCAGAAAAGAATGTAACAAAAAAACTATACAGACTTTCTGAGAATATATCTCAAAAAGGTGAAATCGTGTACACGAATATGAAGTGCGTAAGTATAGTAAATTGTACGAGCAGAGACACGTGAAGAAGTAGGCCGTTTATGTAGACGCATCTAAAAGTAATAATAGGTGCGAAGGTAAAACAGGCAACGATTCTATCAATTCAAATGGCGCTAATAAGTTGAACGCTCGACCAATTTAGAGCGTTCACAAGTTGTTAATAGTGAAGTATTTGACCGTTAACTTGTTTACGAATACTGCTAAAAGTGCTAGAGTTGTGTCTGTCGTTTTTGGTACTGATTGCGACAACTCATTAGAACCTGCTTTTACGATTTGTGAAGACTGTTACAGGGTTAGTTTTAGAAGAAAAAACACTTTTATTAATTAACCTCTAGCAGACCCTGTATCAATTATTAACGCTTTATTAAACTTTTATTCAGCCAGCATTTTCAACGTTAGACCATTGTACATTGTACAAGAGTAATCCCTAAGTGCGTCCTTTCTCATAATGCGCTCATCAATCAAGGAGCTAAGCTTAGATTAAGGGAGTATATCTCTAGGATCATTAGTTCGTTGTCGGGGAGGTCAATGTCCAACAGTGGAGAACTTAGCATTGTTTGCAAATGCAATTGTGATGGAACAAAAATCGATCTAATCACCCCAAACGCGAGTTCACAAGGTGTTTGGTGGTTCTCCGATCCGATAGTTTGTCCTAAATATTTCCAAGTGTCATTAGTGAACGCAGGTGGCTCTCAGCCGGATTTAGAGATTGTGGTATTCTAACTGAGCAACTGTAATTAAGGGCGTCCTATATTTGGGGCACGGCCTTGGCCTTTGGCTTTAGAGACTTTGTTATTGGTACATTTGGTAATCAGGTGGAAGTGGAATAGTTAGGGATGTTCCTGTTTTAGGGAATGGCCATACTTATTGATAGGCTATAGTTTTGAGCCGGCCAGAAAAAGCTCAAGATGTCATTTGCCTCATTTCGGTTCGGACGACACGAGTGCCACACTGAACTAAATGCGACAATTGTGGTGATACGTGATCGGCTTTGTCCGCGTCGATAAGTGTATTCACTCGTTTAGCCGGGGCCAACCGAACTTCACGTCCTATGCATGTATTCTGTGTACGGGTCAACGCCACTAATGCACGCCTCACGTTCACCCAAGTAGCAACTTAAGCTCAACCCACCTGTATGATAAAGCCGCAGAACCATATCCTGGCTGGTGCAGCCGCAGCTGTGCTGGAGGGTAGGGCTGTGGGGCGTAGGGTGCCGCGGGCGGCGGCCGAGGCTGCGGCGGCGCCACCACGCCCCCTGCCGCCGGCTTGCCGCCGTACGCCAGCGCGCCGCCGCCGTGCCCGTGATCCGTCTGCCCGGGCCTGGAGCAACAAAACACAAACGTCAGTATCAAAGAAGAATGGTAAATGATCGAATAACGGAACGGGTACAAGTTCAAAGGTAAGGACTATGAGCTGTTCTGCGATTGCGAATTTGGGTTCATTCATAAACGTTCACACATCACTACAGTTCGATGTACCTTGAGCGCAATTAGACTTGATGATTGGTTAAGGAATAACGTTGATACTAAGGTATCCGACCTTGCTAAGCAGCATTGCGTTAAGGAATCAGCTATTCTCATATAAATCGTGACAACACGACACAAAAAGATAACGAGACATACTCGTATAGTGAAAAACCTCTCTTGAATTCGCGTTTGAAGTACTAGCGGCAACTCATTTAACACTCAGGTGACGGTTATTAAAGTCTAGAGAGATAGGAATGCAGAGACTAAACTAGAACTAACCGAATAAAGACTAAAAATGACAAACAAAATTGAACTTCGCAAATAATAAATTGTCAGTCATCAAAAACTGCTTCTTTTATCTTCTGATCGGTTTTTTGTTCACACATTGACTATAGAAAAAGTATAATAGAAAACATTGAATCCACTTTGTGTTGTCAAGACTTTCCCTTTCATACACCATACATTTCACTCTCAAGTAACAAAAAAAATAGTACATAAAACAAACTAAATAGTAAATGAGTTAATGACATAAATGTATGCAAATTATCACAGACATATATAAACAACATGCCGTTATATACGCAATAATAATAAATAATAATAAATAATGTGAGCGATAGGTATCCGTTCGCGAATCAGTATGAGTCACGGGTCAGTCACCCTTACACGGGATGGCGGTGGTAACACCGGATATCCATAAAAAACGGGTGATTAATAGTTTAATACATTCCTATATTTAACGTAGATTTAGATTATGTGCAGTTGCGTAACGCGCCGGGTTAAAGGCAAAACCAACTATCTGCTACTGATATAAAAAATAAATGATTCGTTTTGCCTTTAACCCGGCGAACGGGTGATTCCCGAAATATGCAGCCTCAACGTAGCACAAAAAAAAACGATTGAGAAGCTATTTATTGAGGAGCTAAACAAGACACACACAAAGGGAGCACAGAGCAGCGGAGTACAGCACATTTTCTATAAAATTTCCTACGAGTTACGGTATGAATTCTCATACATTAGTCAAGATCAGACATGGAGACTATAATATTATACAATTATAAAGTTCCAGATGCGAGCTTTATGGCGATATTAGAGTACATTAACAACATTTTCGATGGTAATGACGATAATACTACGAATTTTCTAGATATTCCACCTAAAAGTTCTTTCATCCCGTGGATAAAAGACATAGACAAAAACAAATCTGCGAATGAGGATGATAGAAATATTCTGTCACCATTCCCGTCCACTGTATAAAGGAGTGTATAGCTACAATGCAGTTGATGTTATGATGAGACTCACACAACGTTACCCACGTTCATTGGACAATGCGGCGAGCGACATTGTCGGTACTTACTCGAATAAACGTCTATGCAGTGACTATAGCTCTCTATAGCAGTGCACAACAAATTGATGCCATTTGTTCGGGGAGGAAGCCGACCAGCCGCATTCGAAGAGACAACCCGGCTTGGGACGGTCGAGTAGTCGGTTTGTCTCTTTGAAAGATAATACTTGTGTAGTTCCAAGTTGTTTAACTTGGAGCAAAATTTAGAAGAAGGAACGCCGTTTGATGAAAAAGAGGCGTGTCGTGAGGAGAGAAAAGCAAAGAAAGATCAGAAGAAAGAAAGAAAGAAACAGGGTGATATTAGAAAGAAGAAGACATTCAGTGGCGATCCCTAAAAAATTGGGGGAAAAGACAGAAGGATAAAGCTGAGAGAAGCCGGAGAGGTGAAAGGAAGAAGAACATATGCTACGCCAGACATTTTTAAAAAAAAAAACGTAGAATGGCGAGATTTTGTAGCACTAGACTTCATTTGGATTAAGTGCAAGAGGATGGGCTGGAAACGAGAATCATTGAGATGAAGATTGATAGAAGTGTATTGAAGAAGAAGACATTTTGCGCTGATCCTAAATCGATTGGACAATAGAATGTCAAAAGTTATTTATACGGCTAAAAGGAGAATATAGCCTGGAGGAAGACTCATACAGAAGTATGGAAGAAGATAAGGTAACCACTGATGAATTGGAATAGAATCTAGAATCAAAGTAAATACTGAGATAACAGCTGAGATGCATGGAAGAAGAGGAAATGCAGTGGCACCTCCAAATAAATTAGAATGAGGACAGTAGAATAGCGAGATAATTTTGTATGAATGAAGGGCAGAGTTAAACACTGAGAAGACGACAGGAAAGACAGAAGAAACAGCCCCAAATTAAGATACGAACATAAGGACAATGAGGGATATTCTAGCACTAGTGATAGCAATGGAATGCGAAAATTTTACAAAGAACTTAACGGTTTAACACCTATTACAGTGTTGATAGTTTTTTCACAATACTGCAACTACTCTGTGTTGCTTCATGTACAAACAAAGGTATACTGTTTCTGAAACAATGGCAATGTGTCACTGCCACTCAAAATTTACGTGCAGAGATAGCCGGATTGCGAATGTTGGATATGTGGTGGATATTAACATATTTACCGTTTGTAAATACAAATGTTATGTAAACCGTTCTATCTGTAAATAATGCAGATGTAATTCAGAGTAACTGACAGACAGCGTGAAGCATACCGTAGAGTGTGTAAGAGTTTTCCAAAACTCCACCTCCACCACCGGAAAAAAATAAGTTAATAGCTTTGCCTCTGCTAAGGATCACTTTGTGGCGCAACGTTCGTGCTAAGATGCGAAGATTACCGAAGCGCATAGCTTTTCTGCTTTAATTGTACTCGTACAAGAAATTGCAAACAAATTCACAAATTAGTTCAGTTATAAGAAACGACAGACAACCGTAATAAACTTTTTCCAGGAAAAAAAAGGTTACTATAAAACAAGTTATGTTAATCCATGAAAAACACGGAAATAACTAATTGACCTATTTGTTTTTACAGGTAATTGAGCCCATAAAAATACATTTCAATTTGATTAAGTAATTCTAGCTGAAACAGTTCGCACGCAACGCGTTCGCGTTACGCGTTCGTAAGTAATTAATGACCGTTTTCACACTAGGAGAAAACACAACAAACAAAAGCGATTTGTAGGATTTACAAAATTCAACACTCAACTCAGGGCCGAAACTTGAATTGAGTGTCTATGGAGTTTCTTTTTTTTATGTATGGCATCTCGCAGTTCAACATAGGAGGTTGTCGTCTGCTTAACCGGACTATATATGGAGTTTCTTGCCCACCCTTCTCCATAGAAATGTTCGCTTTGGGATGAGTAATCTCAGCCCTGTCACAGTTATTATGACCTATGGCTGGACATGCCCTGTAGCATCAACTTTTTGTTTTTCACAAATCGATAGTGCCTGTGACTAGTCTATTTGAAATGTATGCTTTGTTTGAATTCACGCAGTGCAAAAATATGGAGGCACTCAATTAAGTGTAACAACGAAACAAAATAATGTTATTTTTGGCACAAAATACGTCGCAAATAGCCCAGTCACGATTAAATTATCAGTACAAGCAATGATTAGCATAAGAATAACATCATACCGACACATATTACGTTGTTCCGTGAATTTATTGTCTATTGAACATTTTTTTTTCTTAGTTCATCCTTTTTCGCAACTACGTATGTAAGTCACTATTCGCGGTTTTTTTGTAAGCCATTTATAAATAACGTATAGCGTGTTTGGCAAACCGAAGTCAGTGCCGTAGGGATTCTAGGGATATAGAACAGCTGTAAAATAGCACATAATCTAGTTATTTATGTTGCAGTTTGTAAAGGGGTTAGAAAAACTTTTTTGCAAAAAAGTTTTTATTTTACCCTTTTTAGTTATCGTATCACACACAAAGCCTTGTCAAGTATCAATTTCGCAATTTCTTTTATTGGATAACATATTTTTAGCAGATATCCAAACTACTGAACGGATTTTAATAAAATTTCTACAGGACTAATCGGGCAGTATATCCTTTCAGATAAAAGGTGAATTTTTCAAATCGCTTCATAAATGATGAAGACATGAGGTAACAAACAAAAATAAAATACAACCGAATTGAGAATATCCTCCTTTTTTTGGAGTCAGTTAAAATAGGGGAGTTTCGGAATTTTAGATAGGTTTTAGTACATCTTTTTCTTTCGTATTCATGGTACGCCTTGTCAACTTGGGCCCAGTAGGTGGCTACAATAATCGCGGCGTCATCAGTGGCGCTTTTAATTGTTTTCAGAAGGTTTATTTGATGACCAAGGCGGAGTGTGATACTAATTCTTGAAAGCTTTTGTAAATCTGTAATGTGTAATTTTTTTAATATTAGCAATTACTGCCAGTAATCATGAAAAACCAAAAAGTAATAAACAGCTAATCGTAAGTAGGATATTCAGGTAGAAAAATGCCGCGGACTTGCCCTAAAATTACCTCAAGTAACGCCACTGGACGCAGCCACATATTGATTTTTATCAAAATCTTTTTGTTGAAAAATATGCAAGTCAGGAAGGTTCCAACAAAAAAAAACGTCCTAACAAAATATCATATGAAATGAAGAGAGAATTAATCATGTTTCTTCAGGTAAGTACGGCGTAGTGCAGGTAGGCACTGCAAAAATACATTGTCTTGGCAAGGGTTGGGTTTGGATCCGGGTCACTATTCAATCATGCCAAAAAATAAGCACCAAGTTGGCTCTGTAATTTTGCATGCTGAGTTGGTGCAATTAACTAAGGCTCCCTCTCTCTATTCACAATAAGATTAAGATAGTTTTATTGATCATCTCCCGCAAAAATGAGCAAAAACCCTTTTAGTTTTTTTCGGTGTTTTTAAAACAGCGTTATGCCATTTTAATGAAGAAGAAGAAACACAGGGTTGCTACTGAGATAACGAATGACAGAAGCGTATACATATAAATCATAATTATTCATAAATTATATTTATTTCTGTAAATTGGTTTAAAAAAACACTTTTACACGTCACATCATGTTGTTTTAAAGCTAGATGCGGCCGGTGTTTCGTATCTGACTACTCTGAGAAGAAACAGCCGAAACAAACTCATAGGTCACTGTCTTTTATAAAGTTCAGACATTGGTCAAATCATATGAATTTAAGAATTAAAGATTTAGGCCTAAATAAATAAAGATAAAGATATGAGGACTATGCAGATTAGTATCTGAGATGGTATTTTGATGAGAGAACCATTTTGAGTGGACCTGTATGAAGAAGACATATTTGGGATGAAGGCAGGAAAATAATGATATACAAGAAATTTAAACTTACAGATTTAGCAACGACAGTAATTATTGAGGAGGAAAACAAACCATTTGAATATGAAATACCAACAAGAAGAGATCACACGTTACTTGATAAAACAATTGAATCACACTACAAAGCCCTAAAGCCTTGTTCCTCTGTTTACACCGTTCACAAGCCTGAATAAATAATACCGTCAGCCACAGTGTAACAGAATGCAGATTAACAATACGCGAAGCAGCCGACAGATGTCAGCGGTGAGTCACTGTCTCACACCACACGCCATTATTGTGTGAGTCTGTGAGCACAGCCAGTGAGCCAGGTACAATTGGTGAATGACTCAGTCACACACACCTTATGTAGCATGGATGAGGAACCAATTGACATTTAAATTTGGAATATATAACGCTCTCTTGTTTAATCCTTTTGTGAAGAACGTTTTGATAAGAGGCTTGCTTATGGCAGCCAGACACTGCACAAGAAAGGTAACTTTGATAATCTTTTGATACTTAACTAAACATCGCCTTTGGTTAGATTTCTTCGTTCTCCAACTCATCAACTTAATATAAGGTTTCTTTCTCTCTGACTACGGCTCCTAACTGATGGCAGAATCCCCAGTTACATGTCATACAAAAAAACTTAGATACAAAACAGAAAACTCCTAAAGGATTTACCGAAACACAATCAACCCCTATAGGTGTCGATAAAAAACTTCAGGCCAGAAATATAAGAATAAGGCTCATTGCTGTACACAATCCGAAATATGAAGCATTTCAGGAAACGTTGACCTCGGCATTGAAAAGGCATAAAGGTTCCACTTCAAGAAAAAATACCAGGAATTTTCTCGCTTGGTGCTTCTCTTTAATGTTTATAAATACGATTCAATAAAAGTAAGTATGGGATTTCGTACGAGCTTCGCATGAACTCCAAGGCTTTTATATTTTTTGGTACTTTAGCACGTAAGTACTCTTTAAGCTTCATATAGGTAGGTACTTGGTTTTCAGAAAACTTGTTGGGTTCCCGAAACAGTTAGCTGATAATAATAGTCTTTGATGTGAAGAGTTCTGATCTCATCTACAAATGACCATGAACATGATGTGATGATACTCCAAATACCGAATTATTTCACTAGTGAAAACGAAGGAAAATATTTAATATAAAAAATGGTTAATAAATGAATGCTATCTCATACCAGCTCAGAAAAGCAATCCAAAGAGTTCGTCGTATTTATTGCCTTATAAATTAATGTAAGGTATTTTTCCTACAGCGAATATGGCTTTCTAAAAAGCAAGAATGCGTAGTTTAAAGCAACAAACATGCCATTAAGCGTTATTTATCGTTTCTATTCTTAGAAAAAAGGTGAAATCTATTGCCAATTATTAGGGTTGTGTCCCTTTTACGCGCGATTTCAGAGGTCGTAAAAAAGCCGGTCAAGTGCGAGACGGACTCGAACATGAATGGTTCCGTTTTCGAGCAAAAAAACGCCGCCGGGACCTATTAAAATTTCAAGAGCTTAAATATTGCGGTTCAAAAGATAAAGTCCTGTGATAGACGGGCGGAGGGACAGACAGCGAAGCCATCCCTTTGGCACCCTTCGGGTACGTAACGTAACCCTAAACAGTGGCCGTAAGAAATATGTTATTTATGTTCGTAAGTCGTAAAGGATGGCTCAGATGACTGCGAGACGGTTGAGGTTATCGCGCCGACACGTAAACTATGACCTAGTTGTTTCATGTTTAATAGACTGTTAATTCAGACTCGTATGTAATTACATGTACACTAACATGCTATTGAACTAACGTCTTTAGTGACGCCTGACACATTTAGTTTGATCGAGGACTTTTATTGACACAGAGTAAAAAAATGTAGTAGGTGCAAAGGTTAAAAAGTAACAATCACGCATGTAATCACAGAAGGATAAGACAGAGGTGTACCTAATAGTAAACCCACATTTCACCAGTTATGTTTAAGTCCCACGAGCTTGTTGCCAAAAACTGGGCACAAATCGCACTCCAAGGCCGCTACTAAGAAATTATTTATGGAAAAAAACCCAATAACACTTAGCACCTCGGCACCCAGGACCCAATGCTCATCAATAGCGCATGCCACTAGACCAACGAAGCCGTCAAGAAAAAGAATAGCAACAAAAAAAATGTCTACACACTATTTTAGCCCTTATTGCAACCAGAAGATACAAACATTACGTAGAGGCATTTGAAAAATCCGTTGACCTGATAATGTCTGGTATGTTATCACTGACTTCGCTGCCGCCAACTCCTAGAATGTTGTGATGTTGTGAAAGAGAAATACCATTGTGGATTTGGTCGCGTGACGCTGGCTGCAGTAAATCGGTCGTGACCACACATTGTTCGACGTGGGTAGGTAGGTAGGATAGGACCGACTTCTACACAAATGTGGAGGAAACTTGCCAATGATTACGAAATGTTTGCACGATCGTGTATTATTCGAATACTCGATGACTATAGGAAATTGTATGTAAGTAGGTACATATGTATACATGGCTGCTTATTTGTTACTTGAGATTTCATGATGTAACGAGAATACTTGCTTGTGTTTTGACACCTTGGTGCTGGTCGTAAGTTTCGTATTGCAATATGACACTTCCAATGAGTGCCTACGTTACCACTACCAGTGTTACCATGTCGTCTTTCGCATAATTTTAGACCGTGCTCCTTTGACCAATTAATTATAAATCTATTTAGGTAGATAAGTTTTTTTTTTGTATTTTTCAACGCACTAATCTCTGGAACTTCCAGTCGGATTTGAATAATTATTTTTGCATTTGATAGCCCTATTATTGAGGAAGTTTTTAGACGATACATGCTTTTAACACCAAGCTACGACCTACGACCGTAAGGAGCCGAACAAACAGAAACTGCAGATCAAATCGAGGGGCACAGTTAGTTATTAAATAACACACCATTAAAGCAGTAGTTAATCTTTGGAAAGAAGTCGAGGCCAACAAATTGCATATTACAGAATGCCAATTTTGGTTCAAGTACAAAAACTCAATTATCGCGGTGAGCTAACTGCCGACATCCTGGTGCGCACACGTTTGCGAACGCTGCGCCTGCCACCCACGTGTCGTCCTAACCTTGGCGCTGCAACGGTCACCTTTTGACATATCAAGCGAACACTACTGTCACTACAACTACCACGGAGTAAATACAAAGAGGAGATGGCCTAAGCAACTGTGCACTGTGATTCTCAACTAGGCCCTAACGTCATCATGTGGGCGTGGCCTTAGTCAGTGTATTGTTGGCGTTCGTCCTGTGCACAATTTTGTGAACGTTCCCATTTTACAGCATTGTTCGCGCTAGACGATAAAAAGAATGAAGTGTTGTGTTTTGTCTTGTAAAAATTACTCGGATAGACGTTCTGATGCTATGGATGGCATCACATTCATTTGTAAGTAATTTTATGCGTAATTTATTAAAATAGTTCTAGAAAAATCTCCTAGCGTCGGCGTTTCCAAACATAATTCTACCCGACACTAGATGGCGACACTTGGTGTCATGGAAAATAAAAATATTTAGGTATGTAGAGCTCAGAACTAACATATTTTAATAACATTAATGCTGAAATTTGTTCAACATTCATTCCTAAAGCCCCTTTAATGGCCAAAATGTTATTTTTGTAGTTTTCATATCATTTTGTAAACAGGCCGCCATCTATCGTCAACTATGAACAACAAACATTTTAAACAACAAAAAGACAGGGCCGTAATTAGAAATCAATTATTTTACTGAACGTCTCGCGGCTGCGGCTGTCTCATAAATGGAAAGTACTTAAAACATTAAATACGCTGGACATAAAAATACAATCTCCTATAAATTAAATATTCTATCTACAATTATTTTATTTATTGTAAACCATACCATACCTTTGTAAACCATCTTGATAAGTCTTTTTAACAAAATGAGTCATTTAAATAATACAACATTATTCTTGATTTACACTAAACCTGAAAAGGGGTCATTGTTCTCATCTTTTTGAACAACTTTTTCTACGGGACCAACTTTGAAATCGCGAAAAAAAAATCAGCTGTTCCCTACATTTCGACGAGTTATGCGAAAATAAATGTAGGGAACAGCTGATTTTTTTTTCGCGATTTCAAGGTTGGTTCCATAGAAAAAGTTGTTCAAAATGATGAGTACAATGACCCCTTTTCGGGTTTGGTGTAAACAAAAAATAATGTTGTATAAGAGAAAATCTAATAATCTTCATTCGTCATTCATCAGAAACCTTTTTTTTTTCATAATAAAATCACAATTTAAATTAAAAAAATACGCATCAAGATGGTTCGCAAAATTAATTTAAAATAAAACTACTCCCCGGTACGAAAATTCTGAGTACGACCCTTTTGCATCCTGCACTTGGTGACATCTAGTGTGAGATAGTTACGTAACTACAAAACAAAATCGACAGAACGAGCGAATAGTTTTGCTATTGACCGGTAGATGGAAAATAGAGAAGTGGGCGGGATCTAGCACCCCCTCACCCCGCAAAGTGTCACGCGTTGTTTCCTAAGGAAATCTCATTAGAACATCTCCTCTTTGTATTTACTCCGTGACAACTACTGTCACACATTTCGAAAGCTAAAAAAAAAGAAAATATATCCTGTTGCTTTTTTTATTCAAAGTGCTTCGATTTTTCGTTGTCGTACTGATTTTTTTACGCTATAAATAAACTGAACTAGTATAACTATGATAAAGGAAGTTTTAGGTACACAATTGTTTTTTTTTATAGTCAAAATGTTTCCGATAACCTACTGAATATTTAAATTTTGTCCGTGATAAAGGAAATCCAGTCTAAACAACATATCTAATAAATAACAATATTCGATGAGGAAAAATTGACACTTAATTACGTGGTTAATTAACTACACATAAACTATAGATTACCACAACTCAGGCGCATAAACATCGAACCACATGGTATTGTGCTATTCATAATTATGATAAAACAAGTATTGTGCAACGTTTTGGCGGGAAATAACCTTTAAACGACCGGAATAGCAATTAGGGTTGCACGTAATTTATTTGCTAGTTGCCAAGTCATTTTCCTAAAAACAATAATATATGTCTTGCTACCTAAAATTTTCGCTATGGTTGACTTTTGACTTTTTATTTGTGTGAATGTAGATATAGAGGAAACCTTATTAGTGTGTTTCTTCACAAACATCTTATTTCACAAAGTATGGCTTGTCTTGCATGATCTGTTAAAATTGTTACATATTTAACTTGCTAGCTGTATGAGACTAGTTTCAAGTACCGTATGTAGAAAGCCTGCAGTTAACAGCTAAATATTCTTGGCACTGAGGACCCTAGCGTCAAGTGTCAAATATGACGCTCTGTGTTCGCTCTCTGTACCCTATTTAAATAATGACTTGAATATATTGAAGCGTGCAAGAGAATCACTATTCTGCGAAGTACGGTATACAAGAGTACCTAAGTCGGATGCGGTCGGATTTTGTTTTCCAAACATGTAAACAAATACTTGCATGTTTTTTAAAAAAGCACCTACTTTAATACGGTTCAATTTGTGCTGCAACTTTAACGAATTTTAAGACCTAAATCAACATATTAATTAACACTCATTCAAAGTTGATATTAATTGTTTAAGTGGAAACTGTGGAAATGACATCAATTGTTAACAAGGATTTGAATAGACTTTATGTCTGTTTATTTAGTTATTTCCTTATAAGAAATAGAATTAGTCAGAAAACAACTACAGTTGACTCACTATTATTATTTGTTGGTCTCACCTGATGACTGATGCAATATCATGTAGGTACAAACAGTAATACATTGTGTTTACTCAACAATTCAGTGTTGCTATGCTGAAAATGCAAATAAATGGTGACATGTCGCAGTTTCAGAATAACAGCTGTCGTATGCAAAGTAAATAGTTATGTGGAATTCGTGGAATATACTTTTGCCACATAACATTCCCAGTAAAACATAATTAACCAGAGATACTATTGATAGTTCAGTTTTCCTTCATTATACAGCGTGCTACTAGATATTACTTACATACTTTTATTTATTAGGTAGGTACCTACTTATTTCTCGAAATAAGGCAGTTGGGTGAAAAGAACGAAGCGCCATTCTTACACGTAAAAGAAATAACATAAAAAAAGCGACAAAAAGGGCCCCGGTTGGTACCAACATGTCTATGTGTATGTCAAGACAGCGAAATCACCTCTCGAGTCGAGTGACCTTCGTTGGCTAACAAACAGCCGGCTGGCAACGCAGCGTAACGTAAAACCGACGTCCGTACACATACATACGTATACACGTTGTATAGAGATCGGATCAAACAACGCTATACATACTGTATTTATACTCATAGTATAAGCACGATGAGCCGATGACCTGCGCGCCACCCGCCCGCGCGTCCGCCATTACGTGTGACGCATGCACTCCCACCGAACGAAAGGTCACAAGCACTCAAACGGGCACAAAAAAAAAACAATCTTATTACAAAGGCGTAAGATTCAAATTCTAATACGCGGCGTTTGTAGGTTAAGTTGCAATTGAAGTGCAAAGCGGCGGGAAAGCGTTCGTGTTTTTTATTTTTGTAGTGCGCGCTACACAAGTGCAGTGTACCGAGTAAACGAAAACAGATACTACCCGGTTTGAGTTTAGAACTGATGATGCGAAATGCAGCTGGCTGTCTGTCCGTAATTATCATGTATTATATTGTCGTAGAGAGATAGCAACGAGAATGAACGTTGAACGTAGGAATGTGATTCTAGCCAGCCCACTTTGCTGGCTTCTTCTAGTCTAGAAAATGTTTCTGCATACCGTACCTATGTATATTCAACAGTAGGTAGTTATATTATAAGACATGGCTACGATTGCTAGTCGAAGACTTTGAAACTTCAATTGATGTAACATTACCTTGCTTTTAGCGTTGCATACTAGGTACTTTATTCAGTCATTCTCGTGACACTGTTTCCGTACTTAATTTTTTTTATATTTTGCGCACTGAATGGTATATAAACTGTTTACTTTTAAGTTACAATAATACTTTTCTCATCGTTCTTGTTCTTAAATGTTTTGTGAACTGTCGACGTATTTATAAACAGACATGTCGCCTTATTTCACACGTTCAACAATAAATCTATTCTGCGGAAGCCGAAATGTTCCAATTAATCGTTTTACTACAAAAGTAAGTAACCCGCATTGATCGATTGTCTAGTAAATTAGAACAACAACCTCCCGACTGAAATTTAAATAACATGACCATTATAGACATTATTACGATACACAAATTAGCATATAATGGAATAAATTAATCCTTAGTCTTTCTTGTTCACAATTAATCAAATAGACTCTGAGAATTTGTGTCGTCCTTGAACACGTGAGATCATTTTTAATTCGTTAAATTTGCTATTAATTATGGCGTCTTAAGCCGGAAACTCTATTACCTATAAATATTTGTAAGTGAACTCTTATCTTATTTTAAATACTTTGTTATCGGTAGAGATAAAAAGTAAACACTATTCAATTCGAATTATGTTGACGGTCACTAAAAACTTTACTTACTTCGTTTGCAGTAAGTTTTTGCTGGTGTTTTGAAATTTATATTATGTCCCATCTATTTCAAGAAGATAAAAGCTAAAATTTACTGACAGACAAAGCACAACTTAAACCGCCACGTCTAAAACAATGATTTTTACAAAATTTCCTCATATAGGTACATGACGAAAGCGATCTTTCAGGAAGAATTTTCGGAAATTGCATCTCATTAAAGTGTTAAAAAAGAGGATTCTATGACTCAGGTTTATTATGCAAGTTCATAATTTTTTCCCATTGGAAATCCCCGTAAACGATTTTTTAAATAAAATCACAAATAACTCAAATATAAGTCACGTGCCAAATGAAACATTTAATAATGATTCATCTCTCAGCATCCGCAATTTTTCATTGCCTAGTCACACTAATGTCGCAAAGATTGGAACCTAACTGTAACCGCTCCTCGACTCAACCGGTGAACACCGAAGCATAATAAAATTGAAAAAATATGTCAACAGAATGAATAAATGAATTAACAATGGCGACTATGGTCTTCAAGAACGGATGGATCTTATTTTATCGGTCATATTTTAGAAGCTACAAATCAGCAGTAGCCAGGTCAGCGGAGAACAAAATCAAAAAGTTCATGAAAACTTCAGATAATGAAAGAATCGACCGAGCCAACTGTTCGAACCCTCAAAGTCACACCTTTTTCCTAAGGAGGTAGGCAGAAACTACTTAACTCCATCTGCTACGTTTTTTGCATACCTGAATACCATGGCCTCGTTGGTTACAAAAATAAGTTCTGCACCTTTTCATGAAACCGGTTTCCTTTACTTTTATTGTGAACTTCCATTTAATTGGTATTTCTTGCCGAAATTGGCAATTGGTACCGCCATCGTGAGGGGGAGGGACAGTTAGCCGAGGTTTTACATTTTGGTTTGTTTGTTACCTAAGAACTGGAAATTGTATAGGGTTGACCAAAAATGAATTCAACATGGATATTCGAAACAAACCCAATAGCACATCAGATTGAAAATATTTCACGGAGTCTTGAGAACCGTCTGAAACCTAATTGTAGGCTTGCAGTTGAAGATTTTAAGACATCAGATTTGTTATGAAATTGTTTGAGCGCTAATACGAGTTTCTCGGAACACATTAAACGAATTAACAATCGCTGTTTGTATTTACTAAATAATCAGCCGCAAAAACTTTGCACGGAATTGTACAATCTCCTTTTTACAAAGGTGAATGCGAAACCAAAACACGTACGATAAGATTTTACTTGATAAGTTGAATGACCTAATAAAATCCCCAAAAACAATAGAAGGCCGGATACTGGCAACCCTAGCAGACCGTTTTAAAAATCAATAGCTCAGCTTTTGTGCCGTTTTCATGTAGTTAACGGTCTCATGCAAATGCATGCGAAAATGCTTACAGAATACAGTCCTATTGAGGTCGTGTAAATGTGGCGTGCGTGTAGCAGTTTCAGTCCTCTCTCAATAACATCCGACGTTCCCACTATACGAGATGAGGGTTTATGTTTTGAACTAGTCTTTTATATGTTTTCGTATTCATGTGCAGAGATAAAGAAGAATTAATTAATGGTACAAATGAGCCTCTATTTCCAGAAGTTGTTTACCGTTACAGCGTTGGTTTATGAAAGCTCGTTTATAACGATAGCAAAACCAATAAAACTGAACAGTAAGCACGACCATTCTGCAGCCTATAACTTGACAAACTAATCAACTTTCGCAGGAAAGAACACGTAACTCGGTAAACGCAATCAAAACATTCTTTCGTGAGAGCGCGGCGCGGGCGCAAGGCGCGTACAAACACAATATTTCTCTCTTTCCTATCAGATTGACATTAATGTTCGACTCGTATAAAAACAGAATCTACGTGGAAACTACTCGGGGTTTCATAACAACAGTTCCAATCCGACATTCACGTCATTACGGTTG
The DNA here is from genome assembly GCA_964057025.1 of Standfussiana lucernea. NCBI lineage: Eukaryota > Metazoa > Arthropoda > Insecta > Lepidoptera > Noctuidae > Standfussiana > Standfussiana lucernea. The sequence continues at coordinate 8,083,529 of OZ059805.1, forward strand.
TTTAAAACAATAACCTATGTTTACGAATTCCCGCGACATGCCACGATGTAGAGAAACAGAGATGCAGTCAATCAAGCCAGACGTAGATATACGTAGGTGTAAGTACTACGATGTTATTGATATCTGGAGCCAGACTACAGAGAGCTAGGTAGTGGTTGCATAGCAACGCATAGTCGGTGTTTACAGGAAGCACGCCGGGCGGTCAATAATCAGACAGGGTTCTGAGAAACGCTGCGCAACGCGTATCCTGCTGGTTTTACTTTCATTTGATGACGTATTCATCAACTGTACCTGTTATAGATTGTATCTCTACCTGTATCTTACTTTTATTTGCTTTCAGCTTTCTACGGTGATTGGCCAGCGATTACTCGAAATATATCACTCAAATTGTATCTGACTGCTCTACTGTGTCTTATCTGAATTCTATGTAGAACGCTGTTTACTTGGAAAATGCCAAATATATATCCTACCACTTCAACATACAAACTACAGCAAATAGTTAAAAACGGAACTTTGGCTTTGACTGGAATCTATATCTTGGCTGAAACACATTGCGATGCGTGTATCATCTTCAAGAAAAAATCTCGCAATATTTGTGTCGTGCGTGTTCCAAATTCCAATATTCCAATTGTGGCTGAATATCGGAGTGTGATGGGATCAACAGCATCATCTATTTATGACATACTCGTAGCTAGACCTTCAACTTGATGAATCAACTAGTCTGAGACGTGGGTAGTGGGTTAAGCCCATAGCCAACATTGAACATAATAAACAGTGTCATGACTCAAATCGTCGTTACGCCAACAGTTATTGAAACTAGAAGAATTATGAAAGATTCCACGAACGTTCACGTTTTACGAACTCTATATTTCCGAGAAATTACGATGAGGGAAGGTTGTATAAGAATCTGGGTTCTAAAATTAGACGAATGCAGTTTCGCAAAGTATTTTCGTAGAGGGATTCTTGCTGGCTCTAGTAACACAATATTGGTACCGGAACGAAATTTCAGAGATCACGGAGAATCGGAGTCTGCGGGTTTGGTACGTATTGACGAGTAAACTGCTCAAGTTAGCGCGATGAGATTTGGCAGGGTGGCTTAATACTTAGTTACCCATGTAGGTACATCCAGGGCCTTGTATTACCAGACCCCTCGTACAAGAGGGGAAAGCGATATGTAATCCATTACTTAGTGCATTGACTGTACGTCTTATCTAAGTATACTTCGTTAGCTCTCTTTTGCGAACTTCAAGGAGTACCTATATACTTCCGATTTCATAATTGAGGATTTCACGCGAACTGCTTGCAGGGTCGCGTTAAACAACTAACAACCTTCAAGATCTATTCAAGGCCTTCTAGGCACAGAGTTCATCCATCCAGGATGTGGTCCTCTGTTGGTCAGCCAAGGTGTAATAATTATGAGGTCACAGCCGATTGGAACCTCGACGCTAGTCGATCGATGTGTCATCGACACTGCGGCATCGAAGCGCGTGTGTGGACTTTGTATGCCATTATTATATTACAATTAGTAGGCAATGACTGTGCTTTAATTATACAACTTGAATTATCATTAATATTTTTTCTAAACGTGACAATTTTTTCAGTTCTTCTTTCTATAACTGGATTGGCAAAGGGGTTTCTATTTATCATCAAGTGCCTTGGGGTTGGCTTCCAGTCTAACCAAAGACGAGTATTTTACATGGAGCGATTGACTATCTATCCCCCACAACGCAATTACTGAGTAAAACTGGCTGTCAGAGAATAAGAGATTCTAGCGATTTATATAAATGTAAAAGTAGTTTAATCACGCTTCAATGGCTTAACGGATTGGGATGAAATATGCCACACAGATAGAATATGACCTGGATTCAAACATTGGATCATTTTTATCCGGGTATATACAGCAGTTTCCCTAAGATGCGAGTCGAACTGCGGGCGACAGCTAGTTCTATAGAACATTCAGTTACTTAGGTACAGTTGGGAAGGGTGGTATTAAGTCCTTATATACTAATGTCTAGAGGACGAGCTTATCAGCAAACTTCACACATTACATAAACCCATGTATATACGTGTTAAGCCTATGTTTTCTAGAAAGGGGTTATCTGTACTCTGTACTTATATTTGTACATGTAAGGGCAAGTAAACCAGTTTTGCACGATAAGTTTTGAGATTTGCACTTTATTTATATGACGATAAAGATAATATTATGATTATACATATGTACTGACATTTAGATGCTGGCAGCACTGCCACAAAATAACACTGACAAATTCAATCAATCTTACAGGGTGAATTGCACGATGCTTCATGGAGGCCGTAAAAAGGTTGTATAACCCCCCTCGTTAAAGCAGCGTAACGTAGGTTACCTACAAGGTAAAAACATGCATATTACAGTTTATAATTATTGTACATAGGTACATGACGTTGGTGTATGTTATATGACCGAAAAATGCAGCTCAGGAAAAAAGTTGCGCAGCCAATTCAATTTCATTTTCCAACGATTTCCCTAGGGTCTGTGGCCTGCAAAGGTAGTCACGCAATTTTTGCCTGCCGCGTATACAAGGAAAGTGCACGTTGAAAAATATAGGCATCTCACGAAAAAATATATTATTTGAGTCATTGTGGATATGACTCCATTTTTATATAACGCCATTTCTTTACTTACATTTTTTTAATGATTTTTAACTCGATGTTTTGCACCCATCCATTGTTTGTCGTAAAAAGTTAATATCAATAATACGTTGCTATTTAACATAATATATGTAAGAGTTACGATGGCTTAAATTACTGAAAGAACCTTCAATAGGCAATCAGAGTTTTTAGTCAAGATTATTTTTGACCCATTATAGCACATAAAGACACTTACAAAATCCACAGAATGAATCATATTTTATTAGATACATGCCCTAAATTGCGTCCACTGCCTGGTTTAGTACGCAAACCGCTACAAATGCTAATGTCAGTCCTATTAATAAATCTCGACATTAATAACCAAGTAGTTTAGCAGAACCAGTTTCCCATTCCACCACGTATATACGCTTACAGGGAAAACTAAAGGACAAATATTTTCAACATAAATAATATTGCAACTCATTTCCATCGACTAACATGGCAGGTTTTATAAGTTATCGTTTTCCTATAACCGCAAAGGTTTAAATTATGATTCCCTTCCATAGTCAGTTCGATATTCAAAATGGGAGACCTGTTCTTTAAGTATTTAAAGCTGAATCAGTCTGTGCAGACGTGCATGCGCATATAATTCGGTTAGTATTTATACCAAGGGCATAGTGTCAGAGTAAAGTGACGGTTGAGTTGGTCGGCCCGAAATAGCCTTTGGAGCCTAGACTTCATAAACAGGTAGAATTAGCTCGGGTCACCTTCCTTTATCGAAAGAAACATCTATACTGACTTTTATGAATACAAAAGTAACTATGTGTGTCTTTCTGCTACCTTTTCACCACGTAATCTGCCATTCAGGCAGTCCATGCTCTGGGTCAGGACAAAGGACTTTCTGTACCGGTGATACGAACGATATTCCTACCGTGGGATCATTTCGAGGTCAACGCGGGCAAAACCGCGGGCAAAAGCTATTATTTTAATTAAATGACCAAATGAAATGCTGATTACATGTCTGTGCTGAAGTGTGCTGTTACCGTAAGTAGACGTTTGCTTATCAGCTGCTGTTTTGCACGTACGACAATTTATCGATAAATATTGAAAATTACAACACACTTTGTGTAATAAGTGATTAGGTTCGTGTTTGGCATAGATTGTTCTTCTTTTTCGTATCGATGATTTATATTTATTAAGTTGGAACTTTGACCGGAACTCTGCCACATCGACAACTTTAGTAGTGGCTCTGGTCAGGTCAGGACATGGGGCATGATAATTTCAGCAAATTTAATCAAGAGGTATTGTATCAGTTTAATTTTAGAATGACCTGTTGAAATCTGGGATAAAAAAGAGAGGTATTGTGTCTATGAATAGTAAGGTTAGTCCTCAACATTATTTGGGCTGATGAGAGATTGTAATCATCTATCGTATCAATTGATGATGGCACAGCAGTGTTATCAGAAAACTAAATCCCGATACGATCATTTCTAGAAGATGGCACATAGCAATTAGCAAAGTTTTCTAATCAACGCAGCCTATCGCAGTCTAAAGCTGGAGCTAATCCTTTTGTAAGTTAGGTAAAGCCTAATCACTTTGGAATTACTTGAATCTAGGAACATTTGAACACTATTCGAGACTGCTAGTTTGTCCTCAAGACTACAGTCGACAGTAGGTACGTCGTGGGTGGTAACACTAACCTTGAGATGGCTTCGTGTTGTACAAAGTTACAATACAAGACGAGGCCAGTTTATACTAGTTTTGTTACCATTGACGAGTGGTTCCCTCAACAAGCGAACATTCAGTTAGTCAAAATGACGTTGGGGAGAGGATGATGAATGTGATGATTCCATACCTAAAGCATAAATTGTCAGGTATCAATCAGTCTTTCTATAGCACTTAAGGTCCGTCATCAGTAAGGGGTTTAAGGTACGTTCGAGTACCTACACGCCCATAACCAGTTCTTTGTGCAACTTAATTAAATTGACCACAGATTGTGATGACATCATCCACTAACCCATATCGGTGCAGTCTCATGAAATGTTTCCTACAACACAGCACATGGCCACAGCGTAAATAATAATATGCCTGACGACGTGGCTCCAATAAGTAGGTTAGTTTTGATTGGTACACTGTCTTACATAATCTGTGGTGGATACTGATTGGATAAAACTGGAAGTGGTATATTTAGTACATGGGTAGATAGCATAACATAACATCGCCTGTAATCCCCGAAGGTCAAGGCAGATGTGTAGTGTACCTAATAGGACACCCACATTTCGCCAGCCCTATGTAATGAGGAAGAGCCTATTCCCTGGCAAGTACAGAAATAAATATGACTGGAGTCAAGATGGTAGGATTTAGTTGGTCTCAATGAGGTAGCTTATATCACGGTACAGGTAAACCGTCGTTCCATTTATGTCACATCTATACATACTGGAATAACACCTAGGATACTTAAGAAGCCAGAAATAAGCCTAGGGGAAGAGGGTGGCGTGATGACGCATAGATTAACTGTTAACTTTTGATCTAAATAACTTACTCAAGTCATAGAGAGAGACTCGAAGAACCTTTAGAGGACCTCTAGTCGCTTAAATGTCACATTAAAGTCACAGGTGTCTCCCAAATATCTGCAAATTGTGATCGTTATAAAACTATTTTTAGAGTAAAAGTTTTTAAGAATTCTTGGTACAGTTGTATAGTGATGCTGTGGTTGTGTGATTGCATGTTTTATTTGGAAGTGTGACGAAGCAACTGCCTCGAATTGGTAGACCGGGTAGTATGGTGAAGCTGGCCTTTTATTGATGATATTTTATGATTCAGTTAATCCTTATAGGAGCTAAGTATTCGTCTGGCAAACTAGATCAATCGAACTTTGGTCACGTTCCTCATCATCTGCCTAGCGTTTTCCCAACCATGTTGGGGTCGGCTTCCAGTCTAACCGGATGCAGCTGAATACCAGTATTTTACGTGGAGCGACTGCCTATCTGACCTCCACAACCCAGTTAGTACTGGGTAATACAATACCCCTTGCTAAGACTGGTTGTCAGACTTTCGGGCCACTGACTACCTGTAATGACTGTCAAAGATGTACAATTGCCGGGACCAACGGCTGAACGTGCTTTCCGAGGCACGGAGGAAACTCGGTATGTAATGGGTGGTCACCCATCCGCGGACCAACCCAGGCAAGCGCGGCTTAACCTGACGATCGACCTGAGCAGTTGTAACTGTTATAATAATCCTAAATGACGATAATTGGATTAGGAAGCGAACTTTTAGGCATGAGGTAGGAATTCTACTTTTGATGCAAATAGTTCCCAATGCATGTCGATACACCAGAAAGGTAGGCACTAAGAGACCTTGAAGTTAGGTATGACACGTTCCGTCTTGGCACCTGCACCACCTGCAGTGTCATTGGAACTTGAAACTGCAGACAAGCTAATCTGTAATAGCCATCGGAAATTGAAGATGCAGAGATAACATTCCTTACCAGCCAATAGCATTCTTGATATACAACACTATAATAATGGTTGTTGTTGGCTTCAAGGTTCATGTTACAACACTATGTTAGATGCACTGCTGGTGTCAACGACCTCCACGGTGTAAGAGTGCAACATGAGCATACAACTTCCATGTTCCATCTCAAATGAGATTGTGAAACAAACGTCAACAACCTTTGATACGTAGTCACTCCAAATAAACGATATCACTTACTTTATTTATTCAAAACATCGAATTAAGCGATAAACAGTCGCTAGCCGTGATAATGCTCACGCTGGTTAGTGAATGAGGTAATGGTATGTCACATGACTCAGCCGTGTTTTATGTACACAATAAAAATATAACGAATTATACATGTACCGTACCTCGTTACGATGTCAATCAACACTTCGCCAGTTTGCGTGGACCACACCATAATAAACTATAACACAACACAACACATCCACCTGCGCAGAACCATCTCACAAACGGATAAGGACCTCAATACACGTTCCCGAATGATAACGCAGCCAAACAAAAAAAAACCGGGGGTCCTAAGAAGGTCGAATCTGGTATTTTTTTTTCTGGTAAAAGCTGGCAACGTCGCACGTTTGCCGGACGGACGCGCGTTCGGCTCGCGCGCCGCTCATTGGTTGAATGCGACGGCGGCCATCACTGCGAGTCGCACGCTCACCCAATGAAGCCGCGTCCCGCACGCCCCGCCCACATCCTGTCGGCCTGTTGAATGGATTTCGCGGCAGTCGTGCTGCGGATGTCGAACGTGTTGAAAGTGTTCGATACAACATAGAAAAAGGATGATTGAAGCTTTCGAGGATGTGTTCGGAGTGTCCAGTGACCTCTTGAAGCTAAATAATACCATCAAATCGATGTAATCGCTACAAATACAGTAATGCTGTAGGTTTTAGGTAAAAACTGAAGAAACAAAATCTAAACAAATCCTAAAAATAAAGTTTCAAGTCGCCGTAAAAACAAAAAAAAAGAGGTGAAAATGAATGAAAATCCAATTAGTGAGTTACATGTGTTGGCAACGTGTCTTTGCATATACTAATTTGTCGTAAATATTCCGAAATTCCAGTTTGTTTGGTCCAAATATCCAAGTGATCAAACGGTACCTTTCCAACGAGAAATCAGTGACAGGAACAATATTTGACTAGTACCTGAAACAATCAAAATAAATTCATGAGCATTGGTTTAATCGTGAAAACAGTGATATTTCGGAAACATAAACAATGCTATAATTTTCTGACTAACACGTGTGACATACTAATTTTCTATCGAAGTTATCTCATTGCTTGTGCCAGAAGTATGCTTATTTACATACAATAACAGTTTTGAACATCTACAAAATAAAGTCGTAACATTTGGCAAATCAATCAACATAACCTAGAAATACATTTAGTGAAAATGTGCTTACGAAAAAAAAAATGAACATTATTATCTGGTCTTACGTGTTTTTTATCGATTTCAATTGAATTATGACGGTTAATTTTAGCTAAATTCCTTAATATTATGTAGTAAAATTTGGTGCTCGAAGTCTGAAATAAGGTTCCAAATCGTATATAGATTTTCATGTGCAACATTTATAGGTTCATTAGCTTCACAGTGGTTGCAAGTATAAGATAGGAAACCATGAGACTTCGTGATTATGTACATTTTTTGCATAGCAACACCGTGAATCTTATCTGAACCCGATATCTTTTAAATACATATATATGACTGATTACCTCACCTCAATCGAAAGATACTTATATAAAATAAATTCCTGATGACATTTTGTTTTATAAATAAATGATTTTTGTGATTATTTTCTTTTCTGGTTGTACCTTTTCTCGTTCCGTAGCTGCTGGCATGAAAACAGTTTCAAACATAATTTTAGACTGCCGCGTGCCACATCTTTTGATGGTTGCAGATACGCAGAGTAAAAATTTTAATAATTCTGCTACATGGGGTTCCAAAACATACACACGCAAAGATTTGAGGGTTGTTATCTGGTAAATCTCTTAATTTTGTACAATTCTACAAACAAAAAGTAAGTAGCTACAGACCTTAAATAGTTACAAACAAACTCGGAATGAGAAGCGAGATAGTCAACTAGAAACCAGAAGAAACAATAGCATGAATTAAGAAAACACTCACATTTGCTTTAAATCGGGGTAGACGTCATATGTTTACGAAGCTACAATCATAATTAAAATTCGACCAACCTACACTCGATAACATCAAAGAAACAGAAGGTAAGAATCGCTCTAGAATCTAAATTAAATGCAGCTAAAATTTGGCTTACGGCGCTGGAGCATTGACAAAATCCAGAAAGGTTTCACAAGATGAACACTAAAAGTGTTAAGCTTTTTTATCAGACTTCAAAGATTCTGGCTGATGTACAGCAATATGAAGTAGGTGGACATTGGTTTACGTCAGGCTGATTCACCTTGTTAAGGATAACCTAGTCAAGGACACCTCATAATAAGACGAGAATCTGGGACATAGACATTTGTTTAGATGTGTTTTGAAAAAAAACTGACAACGAGATAAGTGTCAACGGGAATCACCAAGCAATTAACGTTTTTAGCTGAAGAAGTAGACAGTTTTTATTCAAGATGTGGCAATAGTCCCAAATAATCAACCTGTTAACTGAACAAAGAAATAGAAAGCTGCTAACCAACGAATACAAGACGTGACGAAATTTTAAGAGTTCCCACTTTTATGAATTCAACGCATTACGCTTTCGATTAACTTATCCAGCGGTAAACAAGAATATAAATTATCGAAAACCGCCTCAGAGTTATAATAATTGATAGCGTATCATTTCAACGTAGACCAAAGGAATTTGAAAAGAAGAGATCTCGCCTTTCTGGTTTACTCTAAATAAACATGCACGATGTGACATTTAAATCGTGATCCCCAGCTAAGAATAGTTGAAACGATTAGGTCTGATCATAGGTCGAGACAAGAGAGGCCACACCGAATTATAATGTATTATCTTGTACCGGGCTTGACAAATAGATAATTATCAAAGAACATCTTATATCTCATAATTATTAGGAGTTCCTAAAACAAGAATCTCTCCGCATCGTGGCCACAGAAACAAAGTAGCCATGTGTGTTTGCTAATAAGCGCAAGTTCGTCTCAACAAAGCCGACTCTGGCAATAGGCCAGAAAATGTTGAGATGAGGACGATAAAACATGCATTGCATGACCATTTCTATCTTCTACGTGCTCCAAGACTCACGAGATTTTCAGAAGCTTTGATTGCCCTTGAAAACACGTCCACGACAAATACGAATTAGAGTCGAATTTAACTCGCTATAATTATCTATTTGGGTTACAATTATGTATGTATGTGTAGGTGGCTACAATGTAGGTGTATAGTATCTGTGGAATGCGAGATAACGTGAGCGTCTGGCGGCGCGGGCACATGAGGGCGTTGCGCACTAACCCACACACGCGCAAAACGAAAGTGCGCACTACACACACTCGTGCATGAATCCGTATGCGATGCAAAACAAACTTTTCCTGTTTAAGGCATCGCTCTCAGTAAATGACGTTTTCCTTGCTAGCTATCTGCAATTATGCTGGACGCTTGCATTATTCAATATCTGGGATATTGACTGCGGCAAATATGCGTGCGGTACGGAGCTAGTTTAGTTATGCAAACAATTGATTTGTGTATGAGTTTCTAGTTCTACGAAACCAATCTTACCAAACAAAATTGAATTCAGAATGAATTCAGTTTTAAGTGAATTTGACGTTTAGAAAACACTTCGCCAGCTTGACATTGGTTTTATTTATGAGAGAGAGATATACGAGTATAATTATATAGATCTAAAATATTACATTACCTAAACAATTTTTAACTTTTAAATACAAATGAATGTATTTCTTTAAAAGTTGAAAGCGCTTTAAATGCTCTTATACATTATTATGACTTTTATACCACCGTTACGAGATATCGACGGCGAAGTGCCAATAACACATAACTGACAAAGTCAAAATTTTACACAAACTGAAAAAAAAAGACGCTTAATTTCTTGAGAAGTTAAAATTTTGTTAGTTTATTTATTTGGACAATGATTTGTTGGATTTATGTATTATGTTGAATTCGTATATTTTATGATAGTGTAGTAGGTATTCGGTTAGATAGCGAGGTATTAACTTTGCACTTATTATTTTGTGATAATGTTGTGATATTTAGAAAATTAAGGATTTAACAAAACACCAATTAACTCGAGATTTCACGAAAACATGTGAATAACACCTTTAAATTCAAAACGATAAAAAAGTGAATTTCTCGAAAAATGTCAGTTAGGAGGTATTGGCACTTCGCCGTCGATATTACGTCCTAATAAGGCTTTATTGCACGTATGCCACTTGGACTTCAAGAAAAAAAAAACCCGAGTCATTAAGACAGTTTCATGCTAATAGCAAAACTAGGAAAGTGGTAAAACCAACGGCTAAATTAGTATTTCTGCTGCTGCCCACTACCGATATGATGGCGTATTCCTATGATGATGTCAGTATTTCTTATTCTGTTTTGATTTTAAGTGGTGGAGTTGGTGCCTGCTTTTAATCATTTGATAACTACCAGACTCATTCCAATACCTCACTTCGTGTACGGTTTGTTTTTGATATAAATAGAGATCAATGGTCTGGTTATTTTGATCAATTAACTAAGTACATATTTAGTACTGCTCTATACGAAATCAGCTAACAAACGAGCATGTTCGAAATAAATTCAAAAATTAAACCGAAGTGCGTTGTTTTGTTTTTTGCAACTGCCTGCCTAGCCTTTTCCCAACTATGTTGGGGTCGGCTTCCAGTCTAACTTTGTTTTTTGCAACTATGGAACAATTTTACTGAGTACCCACACTACCTAACCTAACTGCAGTGTTTTTTTATGATTTTTCTTCATATTTTCAGCCAGCATCATGTATAATTAAGCCACAGAAAATAATACTTCATCATAGCCATTTGGCGACATAAATAACGGTCGAAATGAAACCAGCAGGGCAGGCAAGGTCGGCCCTATTCCTGGAGGGTTCGCGATTAATTGCGTTGGGAGGGCGCGTCCTCTGGGGGCGACCGTTACCTAGCAACCAATGTTGCCAGCCTATGATTTAGGGTAGGGCTTTTATGCGGACCGAGCGTGGGCGCGACTTTTTATTCATTCCTTTTAATGTTTTATGAAAGTGGGTGCTGCTGTACCTACTCATAAATAATATAACGTACCTTTACGAATAGAACCGGTTTTTGATTGATTACTCTAATCAATAATGTTAATTTCTAACCCGACTAGATAGAAAATAAGCAAGTAAGCAGATACATAGGTATCAAGTAATAATTTTCTACATCTGCCTACTATTATTAAGTACCTAAGTTTTTTATTTTCTACAAGGTGCAAATCCCGACTTCACTTCAACTTAGTCAAGTGGGTTTAGTGATTAAAATAATGCAGCTAACACTGCTAAAGCTATGAGAACATATGGCTCGGAAATCATGAAAATTGGTACCATCGCCGCCATCTTAGTTTTCAATACACCACAGACAATTTCAAAAATGTTTACTAACAGCGCCCTCTCGGCAATATCATAAGAGAGCGAAAAGAACCACGCAGAACTGTAACAAATTATTAGAACTAGGGCATCGAAACCCGGTTTCGGTCCCGTGGTAAAACCCGGGAAAAACCATGTTGTACTATGGGACTGAAACCGGGTTTAGTATCCCCTAATTCGAACGTATTACAAGAACAGCACTTAACGTAACCTCACCCTAATTATTCTCGCAAACAAAGTCCTAATTTTTCTCAACCCACGATCCCTTATACTTGCGTCTTGATATTTAACTTAAAGTACCAATAAGGTGAAACTCGGCGGGGTACCAAAACAGCTGATTCTGTGCCTCAAGGTCCCGGGAAGGCGCGCCCCGACACCCCGGGAGAAATCTAATTTAGAACCCCTGTGTACCCCCCGCGCAACCCTCCCTCGCCTGTCTCGCTCTAAACCGACCGAGTTCGTCGGCAAACTTGTATGAAACTATGAACATAGTAATCAATGTTTGTGAGTATTTCCTGAAGGAGAGCTATTTGAAACTATACAGTGCGTAAATACCTATAAAATAAAAACAGGTACTTACGTATCAATTTGCATTTTGATACACCTCATTCATATCTAAATTACCTAGCTATAGTAGTATATTCGAGATATACCTACCATGAAAAATTATTATACCTAAGCATACTTTTATAAAAAACTTAACAACTGCACATTGCACAGAGGGTTCTTTTTAACTAAGTCGAGTCAAATTTTTTTTAACTTTTGTTCGGAAACCTTATACAAAGTCGTTTTTTTTTTATTGTATTATTTTTCTTTTAATTATAAGCGGTACAGGTTTTTATCTTCCGAATAAACTAGACGCCAAGATAATACCTACTATCACATGCATACAACAACTTTCTAAACAGAGTCGTAAAATTCGCATAAATCTATTTACATCCGTTTTATCATTTATGTAACTGAGTCAGCCCAGGCCCGCCACTTGGTTGTTATTTTCCACTAAAGATATTTTAGCTTGAACTGTGCCAAGAGTAATTGGGGTACGTAGCGTAAACTGATGTAGGTACAGTATACGGTAGGAGCAGCCACTGGTCGGCCGACTGAACGAACACCACAATACCTCTTGATAACAGATAACTCCACGATTGTTACTTTGATAAAAATACGCACGAGACAACGTTGCCGCTCCGCACCAACCCACCCGTGCGTGCGACGTTGCCGCGTCTCCACGCCGGCGGCCATTTGCAATTCAGATGAGAGCTAGTCAGTTGTTAACTTGTTACGCCACACACTCTCAAAATAAAAACAATGTTTTAGTAATAAATTATGGCGGATCTAAAGTGAGTTGCTAATATAATCAGTCGCGCGTCATTGCACTTGTGTTGGTCTTGTGAAATAATTAATTACGTCGTAATCTTTTTCGCACGACACATTGCTACTGCTCATAAAACATTAGTTGACATGGTATGAAAAGTACGAAATTAAAGTTCCTAAGGTACAGAATCAACATGAGCACGGTTTAATGCTAAGTTGGAGACTAAATCCTTCCCAGACGAAACTAAACATACTTATTAAATCTTACTTAATCCCACGACCGACCCGTTATAAGGCAAATAAAGCTTTTAATGACCACATAAAATTATCTGAAATCACTTGCCTAGTGCTTAGGACCCCATTAAAGATGTGCTAACGAAGTCTTACATTCTCACGGTACAGACAATGGTGTAAAATAAGAATAAATTAATATTAACAACAGGATACAAAATTACAATAGAATTAATTGGTTAGTCTTCCTTAGTTACTTAGCCTTTTATTATTCTTATTGAAATGTCAGTCAATGTGCTAAATTATTAAGATCATAACCAACTATCACTTTGAAGGCGTGGCAGGCAGTATAAGGCCAAGTTCTTGATCTACAGAAACTACGCTAACTACGATATCTAATGCCATTCCTGCCTAGTGTTAGTGTAACATCTTTCATACACAATACATATAATTATACCGTTTTCCCATTACTCGGTGACTACAGAACGCCACCTGCTACGATCCTCACATACTCCTAACACATCAATTTACTCCCATTATCCCAATTTATTTGGCGTACCTGACCAAGTATAGATTTTCGGCCACAGGGACTAAGCAATAATCATTTTCTTGTCAAAATCTTACGTGGTATGACCAAGTGCATGTGTTAGTTAGTAGTTTATAGATTAGAAGCATGTCTTCATGTTGGCATGTTACTTGTTCAGTTGCTCCGTGTCATTCTAGTCGCGACCGTCCGATCATGTTTCTGCTGGCCGAACGGACGTATAGACTTTCACGCAGCCATGCGAATTCACACTTACATGCAATATTTTTATGAATAAGTATAATACAAAGAATTAACTTGACATAACTTATTAAAATTGATTTCATTCCTTTCCAGGCGCAGTTTGCGACTGCAAAATTAATATATTCGTACCTAATATCGCTATTAGCAACGAATTAATTTTTAATTCAAAGCATAACCCACAAGTAGAATAAAAGTACTAGCAAAAAAACAGCCAGCAAAAAAAAATAAAAAGAGCAAAAAAGTATGTTGCGAAAGCTTTATGTTCCAAACGAATACTTTCATTTCTTTCCTTTGGCAAAGAATGCCAATTTAAAAAAGGCAGACTCGGGAAAACAAAAAATGAATCATTCAAAAAATGAATGAAACGGAAGTATTGTAACAGACCATGGCATAGTAAGCCGCATGGTGGATATGTGCCAGGAATAAGTGCTTTAGTTATTTGTTATAAACATGGAGCCACTGCCAACACTCGATCTGAACTGATCTTAATATATTCTGGCATAGCCGCAGTAACTGAAATAAACAATTTTGTATACCTACTTAGTATAGCTCTACTGACAGTCATTGCACGTGTGATCAAGAAGCATATTTTCAAAGAATTGCCCATAGCTCGATGATTTGGCAACTATTCGGAGAATACATCTGTGTCGGCTAACCCTGATTGAAATCATCTAGATCTGGATTGGGATCATGAGTATTTGTTGAAACAAAAACCTCTGTTGACGTGAGGATTGTAAAGACACCAATTGTTTAAGTTCTTGAAGATGATTTTAGCGTGGCTTAGATTCTTTCGATACTGACCTGACTGCAAGGTTTACATATTACGTAATAAGACTTTAACATGTGATGCAAGCTTGCAAGCCTGCAACGCCGTCAGTTTGGCTAATAGCCTGGAATCAACGCAAAAATACCGCAATATGGGAATAAATTTCACCCCGAGCGCAAGCGTGGCAAGGGATATTTAGATTTGCGTCATAAATTGCTACCAGTGGGTACTTCAGCTTTATTAAGATTTTATGCTCGCTCTCGCATAGTTGTGTCGTGTATCAGCGTAAGAAATGAAATATGTATGCCGCGACGCCGTAAAAACACTGAAGGTATGATGTCCTTCTTGGAAACTCGAACAATATGGCTGGGTTGAAAAAGTCCCATTTCGGCTTGACAAAATCCTTGGAAGCAAAAATAAAGTTTTTATGTAGTACTCGTACATGGTGAAATGATTTCGCGACGATATGGAGCGCGGAGAGGATTGGGTGAATGGATTTTAGAATGGGCATAAACCCTTCCGCTGACACAAATAGGAATAATCCAGCTAAAACGGGTTTAAGTCTCAGGGTCCTATGTAAGGACGAATGGATTCAGAGCGGAGATAAAACGGGACGAAAGGGTACGGAAATCGCGCAATCAACGAAATTCCGGGCCATTAACGCTACGATTGGTCTCGATTCTCGAATCACGAGCTAACAGCCAGCCAGCAACACTAGGGCTGGAAAATCTTTTGAAATAAAAAGTTTTTAATCTCCTATTGATTTTCTCTGGGCCGGCTGTGCACACTTATGAGAATATACGACGAAAACGGTGAGCCTACGGGGAGGCGGATACAATATTTAAAATGACGAAAACCACTAGAGCTTTGGTTGATCGCCAAATGATATTATTTCAGAGATGAATACGAAATTACTGCAGTCGGCACTGTTTGATGGAAGCGAAAGTTAACGACAACTCTTGTACAAGTATTTGAATTCAAAGACACGTCATAATCGCATATTTCTTTTTAAATGTTTGTTAACCCTTATCGATGATTTGTCATGAACTTGAAGATACACTTGAACCGTAGAACGAATGCCTGTGATAAAGTTATTTTCCATTTTTTTCCCTAAATAGCACGCACATCCAAAACGCACTTGATTACGTTAACTTAACGCGTTCTGACATTCGCATGTAAGTTTTGTGAATTCATTAAAAGTTTGATGTTGCTATTGCTACACACTAATTGAATGAATGGTATTTTACGGTTTATACCGCGCAGAGCGGCAACGGCGCGTGGCGCCCGCCCGCACCGTGCGAGCTGGCAACGTGGCGCCTCGTATCCGTCAGAGCGGCAACACGCCCCGCGGAACGGCAACGTCTCGCACTGATTCAGCAGTTAACATTCAACGGAGATAGCATCGATTTATATAGAAGTTGTTGTTTTAATTTCAAGGGAATTGAAGGTTAAATTTATTGATAGTTTGAGTTGGTACCTAATCGTTGTTATTATTTAGTGTGAGTGTAAAAAGAACAGATTTTAAATTAGGGGCGTGCTACCATTGCTGCCAAACATCTTACGTATATTAAGTTTTCTCTGGTTTTCTGTTACCATAACATCGCAAAGCAAGCCTCAGTCATCCAGCTGGATAAAAACTGTTTAGACTGTATGAAAGTAGATGACCTAGACACAAAAGAATGCTCACGAGAGATTGTCACGTAGGCACTAACTTACTGCGCAGATTTTGGCAGTTCGATCTAGTTTTAAAAGTCTCTGCTGGATTTGGTAGCTAAATAAAATTACTAGGTACCGAACATGAAACTGAGAAAAAAAAAACAGCGTGAAATGAAATAAGAAAAAAAATATGTAAGTACCTACCTATACAGAGCGCTATATTTTTTGTTTTTTTTCTGGTTTTTTTTTAAGTAAGTACTTACATGAATTAGGTATGATATACGTATGAACAACACAGATTTCTCTAGACATTATCAATAACCTGTTTAGTTATCGGCTGATGAAGTTATTACAAACTGTCATTCCTTTTAAAACCTATTTAGTTCTCAGCATGACTCAGATCTTTCTTGCAACATTAATTATACGTATTTCCCTCGATCGACGACGCTTCGGCTATTCGACATGCGTTATTGCATGTTATAGTTTTCCTGAAACGATTGGATTTCAAAACCTCGCAGCCAAGTACTCAGGTTACGTACAGACCTATGTTTTTATGACGTGTGCTTAAAATAATGTAGTCAACACCAATCGCTAAAGAAACTAGGTACTTATACACACATCAAAAGTATCTAGGGATCAACATATATTTTTGCAATAACTTTTCTCCTGATTGATATTAATTAAAATTTTCTTTAAGGATTCATCAAATAAAGTGTTTTCGTTTGTCACAGTAACGATAAACCAAGTCACCTTTGCATTAATAAAGAAATTTGCCATTTTCCTAATAAAGGGATTTTTGACATTTGAACCACTAACATTAAAGTTCGAAAAAAAGACTGAAATAACAGTTTTCTTTAAAATTTTATTGGGTAACTTAAACAATTAATAATCCGTGTTTCTACCGCGAACACTAACAACACAAGAACATCGGTTTGGCATACTCAAAATGAGTTCATCCAAATCACGCTGTGGAATGGCCGCCCATGTTCGTTGCAACAACAAAAAAAGGTCTTCTTGCGACTGGATACCCTCCATATTCGGCAGAGCTCTTCTCTGTAGCATATCCCATGCATGCTCAATCGGGTTCAAGTCTGGCGACTGAGCAGGCCAGGGCAGGACATTGATGTTAGCTGCGGCGTGTGTCGTATACGTCTTGTATCCGGTCTCATACCAAAACGAGACTCATCAGAAAAGCACACGAAACGCCATTGTTCTTCTGCCCAATTTCTGTGTTCAAGAGCCCATTGATATCGAATCCTACGATTGTGCATTGCTATAGGTGGTACCCGTAGCGGTCTTCGGGAATGAAGGTTCACTTCATGCAAGCGGTTTCTGACTGTTTGGTCGCTAATTAAGTTCCCTGAAGAGTGATGAAGCCTCACGGCTAACATCATGGCGGTTATTGTTGGAGCTCTTCGAGTTAAGATTTGAATGTATCGGTCTTGTCTCCGTGTGGTGCAGCGATACCGTCCTCCATGGCGCTCAGCCACGGTACCAGTGCTTCGGTAACGTGTCCAAAGTCGACTGATAACACTCTGACTTGTATTCAGAGCTAAAGCCACAGTACGTTGCCGGGAACCAGCTTCTATCATTCCCACGGCTCTGAGCATTTCTTCCCTGCTTAAATGACGTCGCCGCTCCATAATAACGTTGGTTTTAATCAGTAGTAGGGAAACAGTAGCACTAATAATGTCTTCAATGCGTTGTATGTTTTTATAGGGAAAATATTGACAGCTTATTTTCATCTTTTACTCGAATTTGATTGAGAGTTCCTGATTCAAATTATGAAATGCACCAAAAAGGATCCATATAAATTTATAAAATCATAAATTTATTACAAAGCCACATCTCAATCTCAAGAAATACGCATAAAAATGCTTGATCCCTAGACACTTTTGATGTGTGTATTATAAGTACTGGAAACTCCAAAAAAACGTTTTGCTGTTTTTTTTTCTAATTTTTTCTAAAGCGATTCTTGTTACTATTTCGCCCACCAGGCACGAGTCAGTTTATGGTTGACATGAAATTGAAAAGCCAGAACAAGTTAAGCGGCTAATCCCATGATATGCCATAGGTAAGTATATGTTTTAGTACTGCGCTGCACTGATTAGATGAAATATGCAATGCATTAACTATTTAAAAGATATAGGTACATATTTTTTTTTAGAGCTACTTGTTAAACTTTTATCAGAGCTTCCAGATGTCTGTGTGTTATGTTTTTGATTCCTTATCACTTAAACCTTTCAGTTATTTTCGTTCTAAATACTCCGTTACTTCCATACTGCCAATTTACACGATCACTTAAAACATTTATGAGACACGCATTTCAAACTGGTTTTCAGTGATCACTACCCAGAATATAGCACAAATTGCGAATTTCCCAACCAGTACCACGAAATCGAGAACCTTATTCCATTTGCAGGTCCCTTGGTAATTCAATTAGCATCGTATCTTCATCCTATCTCTTAGATGAAATAAAGAGTAAGCTGATATCTACGTAGGCAGGCAGACATTCTTACTAGTCAAGGTCATTGTCGTTTGCCGAGTAAACATGTTCGCCGGTTCAAAGATAACATTTTTGGGCGTAACAAAAGTAATAAAATTGATTAATGACGTTTTCAATATTAATAGAATCAGATAGCAAAAAAAATACGCATTTATCATACTTATTGCTGGGTTTTTGATCACGAACTAAGTGCATCAGAAAAAAATAAAAATAAAGGTGGATTATGGACTATATGTACCTACATTATTAGAATTAGAAACGATTAAATAAAAATATAACAAAACTAAACTACAAAAGGTCATCAAAAAACTCCTCTAATGCTGTCAACTGGTAATGTGCCCAAAAGACGTTGCCACGTTGCATGGCAACGCAAAACATAGCCTCTGGCCAAGGTAAAAATAAATAAGGACTTTAGCTAATTGAATAACGTAGTCTCAAAACAAGAAATGGCTAATATCGGTAAACGATTTGAAATCAATAACAAAACATAACCTAACCAGAGATTGCATTGCCTCGAATCTAGAAAAAAAAAAGACTTTTCTTACAAAACTAGTATTTTTTACAATAATCATTTAGAAAGCCACTTTCTATTTAGAGAGTAAAGAAGGCTGAAGCTGCACAAGTCCTTGAATGCTTTTTAAAAGCCTGCGGACTTGCGTAATCCAATTTACTGCACGTTCACGAATCCAATTACTGGCGTTGATGAGTAGACTGGCGCTCGACCGCATTGACCTGTACTACGAGTGCTGCGACACACGACCAAGATTATAGAGAAATGGTCAGAGATTAGAAGATGCATCTATGTTTAGGACTCTCATTTATACCTGGCTGACCCTGACGGTATAAGCAACATGGACACATTCAGAGCCCTCCTTTCAGGCCGGACTTCGGAGCTGGAGTGGAACTCAATACAGTGCTTCTACGTCTGAGGATTCCAATTTGTCTGTTTCCCTTTCGATTAAATAAACTCTTAGCTGGAAGGGTCCTGCTTCCATGATAGTTTTGGGCTGACACTTTATTGTGTGGATGACTGGAAAATCTTCAGGTAAAGCTAAATTGTATCGTTCTTCAGCTGCTTCATGAATCTTCGCGTCTGTGGAGCCGGATAATCTTTCTCAAATGTTTTGGTGGACGTCTTCATCGAAAGTCTGACAACCGGCCTTATCATGAGGTATCGTGTTACCATCAAGTAACTAAGTGGTGGAGGTCAGCAGATCGCCAGTTGCGTTGTATTCTGCTGGATCCGGTTAGAATCGAAATCGACCCCAACATAGTTGTAAAAAGGATGGGCAGATAAAAATGATTTGGACGCACGCCTAGACAAAGTAGACAGTATTTGACGTCCATGAAAATCTAAGTGCTAAACATAAAGTTGATGGCAAGGGGCCGTCCTAGGCTTGCATATGCGAGGGAGCATAAAGATGCAGATCTGTGTGGCACCGACAATGCACCGGATGCGTGTTGTGGCCGCAACTCATGCATAAACAATGCACAATATGCACACTGCACATGATGCATATTGCTGGGCTAGTGTTGCAGTCTGCTATGTCTGCAGTACATGTTAGTGTAGACGTAACATACGAAATCATTACAAAAACTTCTGCAGATTTCGATAATGTTATTAATAAATTAATCGATCATTCGATTGAAGACTGAAATAAATTCCAAGTTCACGATTCCGGTTCTAAAATAAAAGTTAATTCAGATGTTAATTTATCGCTCTCTTATATCTCGCTATCAAACCGATGAGTGTGATACAAATGAATCAAAGTGCAAAACTTCAAACAGAAGTAAAAGAAATCCTTGAGCTGTTATGGATACATCTGCATATGGGTTCTAGGAACTGATGTATCCGGTTGTTCAATTGTATGGGCTCTGTATACAACTACACATTTGCGACGGTTGAGCATATTTCCCGGGATTCCGATACGAGTTATGCATTAAAAACAGAAAATGACAAAGGACGGGTGTGCTAAAATGTCGTTCGTTAGTTGTAGCTTTAGTCAAACAGTTTCTTGCTCCTAATGTTATATCGATTTCCGACGGTAATTTAGTAATGAGCTATTTACCTAGCACTTCTTTAACAGTATATAGCTTTGCCTAATGACTGTGCCTTGATGTTTTTTTCCCCAAGCAATTTATTTAGCCCCACGATGTAATTTACTATGTGATTTTGAGCAGACACTAATTTAAGATAATATCTCCTCGTTTCATGTTGGAGCCGACGATGGTAAATGCATTGGTCAACTAGTAAGAACTAGGCAATAAAAGTAAGTAGTATTTATATATAAACTTAAAATAATAATACAAATATAGATAAAAGAAGAAAAGCAACAAAAGCGTAAAAAAATTCCTCCACATCGCTCTCAACAGGAATAGTGCCCTGGAGAAAAGGGAGAAGGCCGGCAGCATTGCCACGTCTTTGACCCAAAAATGGGCCAGCCCTCTGGTCACGAGAAGCCAAGCGGTTGGTCGACTACCAACCGCTTGGCGATGTCCCGAAAGACTAGGTGCGCACTCGGACCCCATGGTCTTGGTGTTTCAACCCCAAACGGCTCAAACACATAGCTATCAATAAGGTTTTTGTATTAGCGCCATTTGAGATTTTCAGTAAGTAGTTAGTTACATGAACTTGATTTACATCTAATCTTAAGACTTCCTACCTAATTAACAGAATTTCGCAATTGAACTCAGTGACCTAGCCCACCAAGCCGAATCAGGAAATTCTTGATATTTTAGCTTCACATCATCATGTGAATCTAAAATATCAAGAAATCCTAGAGGATATACTAGAATACCACAAACTTTTTAATAAACCCTCTTTGTAGAAATAACCATGTCGTCTAGATAAACGCAATAAAAATCCGATGCTATAACTGCGTAGCTATAAGTTTTTTTTCTCACTGATTCCATCACTATTGCAATTTAAGCAATAAAGACACTATTGCTTACGGAAATTATCCTTTTACAAGCACTACTATAGGAAATTACTAATCACTTTTACAATCCAAATCCGTCAGTATCGGTGTTACTAGCTCCATTTCGTTTTCTATCGCCGAAGCTTGCAAATGCAGGGCTTCAAGTAATCGCTTTACAGATTGGGGAATAAGAAAACGAACTCGTATCACCGCACCGCCAATATCTCTCAATTCCGTTTTTAAATCCAATCTGTCACTTTTGTCGGCACTCAAATGATCGAATTGAAATGTAAAATGTAGATATCTTTTTACTCGAGTCGAAACAGGCGGTGCAAGCCTGGGGCGATGGCGGGCCAAGCTGGGATGTTGTTGTACTTCACTCACCGCTTCGGGGCTCCGAGCCATGTCCCGTCAGACTTGTTTCAAAGAAAGTTGAACTAATAAGAAATCCCGAGACTAAATTCTCTTACCTATAGTGAGTGACGTACGCTTGTAGAAAAGTTTTAATTAGCAAAGATATTTAAATAAGTCCTTTTGACGATACGTATAGCTTGGATATACGCGTTTTGGTCGAGATCAGCATTGGAAGAACCACGGCGAGAATGTGTATGATGGATGATGAACAAAATATATTCGGTAGTAAGTTTTATTATAGGTAGTTTCTCCGTAGTTAATGGAAGTTGTTTTTATAACTAACCGTTTTTTATTCTGTTTTTTTACGGATCCCGTGCTGATCAATATTACCTGTACATTTTGAGCGAAAAAAGTTTGTTAAGAACAACAAAAATATTCAATTTATTATTGTTGCAAACTTGGGGTAGAGAACAGCTGCTTTTTTAAATTTTGTAGAAGAACTAAGCGTTCGCACGCACGAACGACATTGTGTATTGATCCTAACCACAATTCCACAAAATAAGTTCGTATACATGATGTACTGTACATTTTAAGCAAGGGTATTTATCTAAACCATGCACTTAAATGCAGCTATAAATACCGGTTACAACTTTAGAAGGGTAATAAACTGCGAAACTAGTCCCAATTCTGACTACTCTAAAAGCTTTTCAATTTAAATTACTTGCGCTCACGACGTAAACAACAAAAGGAAAAGTAAAGTTCACGATATCGATGCCTTTGCTACCAAGCAGAACATTGATATCTAAAAATTGCAAGCAATTAAAGCTTATAAACTCCGACATTTTGGCGAGTGAAAAAGCGCGCCTGTTGCCGCCTTGGAAGTGGGTCGAGGCGGCAACGTCGCATAGCGGTACCGTCCGCAGAGCGGCAACGCTGCGTGGTGCAGCGCTGCCACATGTATCGCCGATATAAATTCGGGCTCGATACATTCAAGTAAAAAGGGTGCCATTCATTAACATTTTTGCGGATATGAACAGTCGGGGCTAATCAATCATCCTGCTCAATGAATCAAACTTTTTATCTAGTAGGTACCTACTTACTGACAAAAATGGCGTCAAAATTTAAAACATATTTACCAATACCTGAAAAATATACTTGCTAAGCTCAAATACTGCACACAGTACCCATTATGCATGTGTCTCTAATTTATGTGCGAGTAATATGTAGTTAAATAGAACGGGCTGCGACTATAAATTACTTTAGCGATTCACGTCCTCACAAATCAAAGCAATGAACGTCTATTACTGCATCTGCGAGTAACAAAAACGATCAAATAAACATTCATACCAACCAAACACTACATAATTGTCTAGAATCTGCTAGAATGGTAATCATTTGATATTATGTACTTATGGTAACTTGCTCTTAAAAAGCAATTTGGAATCCTGATGCTAGTCGTTATAGAAATATAGATGATGGTAAATCTTTTGACACGAACTCCAAGCAACCGAGGCCTTGATCAACATCCTCAATATTTTTAAGACACGTTGGCCATCACCATAGTTATAGAGACCCTGATTGTTGGCTCAGAAAATTATATTGGACGTATGTTAAAAAAATAACTTATTTGAAAAAAATATAACCGAGTTCCAAAAAAAAAACAATAAAAATGAAAATAACTTTACTTTCGTAAGTCGGTAACTATTGTTTGTTTCATTGATTTTTTTGCCACCGACTTCCGAAAGCAGTTATTTATATTTTTTATTTGTGTTATTTTTTTTAAGTCCGTTATGTTTTTGCAAAAAAGTGTTTATTTTACCCTTTTTAGTCATCGTATCACACACAAATCCTTGTCAAGTATAAATTTCGCAATTTCTTTTACTTGGTTGACATATTTATTCCAGCTATTTTGATTTAAAAACCAAACTACTGAACTGATTTTGATGAAATTTCTATGGGACCAATCGGGAAGTAGGATCTTTTTAGATTAAAGAAGAATTTTCCAAATCAGTTCATAAATGACGAAGAGATGAGGTAACAAACAAAAAAAAATACAACCGAATTGAGAACCTCCTCTTTTTTTTTGAAGTCGGTTAATACAAGAACTGATCAATGAGAAAGAAAGAGAAACTGTTGAAGTGTTTTAAGCCGACGTCTGTGGCTGGGATGGCTCAGAAGGGATATTTGGTGTTGCCTGTGGGTTCAACACCCGAATTTTTAAAGCATATGGTGACCGTGATGAAAGGATTGGTGTATTAAACTCAAAAAGAATTTATAAACTCGCATTACCGAAGGCTAGCTGTCCAGAGAGTGCCGAAAGATTTCAGAACCTTAGAAAATTTTGCAATTCCCACACATACATTCAGGGTGTAAACGGACCCTTCACGAAGTCAACGTAGCTTTCTGGTTTTTTGGCTTTCGATCAGTAATTACTGATCTGAATATATTATGTATATATGTCTCTCTCGGCTTATACATATTAAAGCTCAAAACATCAAAGTACTAAGAGAGCTTAGCAAACTAACTTTGTTGGACGTCTGAGGACCTCAACCTCAATATAAGTCTGGGCAATTAAAGTTGTTGCTGTAGCAGGCTTAGTAATAAGTTTTTATGATAGGTTCCTCAATCTTCAGCCGTGAAGAATACAGTGAATGGTTAAAACTGGGATTCAAGTAAGCGCCAGATAAACGTGGAATAAAGTTCATTGCCCTTTCCTTAATTTCTCTGCGTAGGTACGCGGGCAATAGATTACGAATCGTTTTTCATTACCACAAAAAGGAAAGGATCACGATACATGTCGATTCAGGGCAGCTTTATGTCATTAATATTGTTTTCGGAATTAAGTATGTCAATAAATGTATGTGGGTCAATGACCGTTATTGCACGTTTATCTGGCGCTTACTATAATTAGTTACTTTGGATGTTCCACCTCGCAAAGGCCAAGGATTCATATTTGGAGTAGATAGCTAACTTTCGATAATTGGAGAAGGGCTTACTTAATGCATATAATATGCGAACCTGCGAACGTTCAAAATTCAACTTTTAAATAGCGATAGTCTTGACTTATTTCTACAAAGACTCCGCCAACCACTATGCAAAGATATGAAAGGAAAGAAACATCCCATTTCGTGGCAATTCCTAGAATGACGCTAACGTTACAACATGTAAACATTCTATTTCTGCCTTACTCTTTCATGTGTTAAAAGAGAAATACTATAAGAATAGAAACGAGGAATGTCTGCAGCTTGTCCGTTGGCGCGGCGAGTAAGAGTCGGCCGAATCGATACTCGTTTGCATAATATCATTGTTTGTAGGTGAGAAGTGTTCCAGTTTGACGGCAAACTAAATGTGGATGATAGATTCAAGATCTTTGGATCCATCCACTTTACTTTGGAAATGATTGAACACTTAATACTACTGATCAAATCATACTATTTGACTGGAAAAACCCTCGCATTCCTATTTACCTACGAAGTCAAAATATTATCTTCGTAAAAAACAAAAACAAAGCGCTAGAACTCATCTGTTTACTAAAACGAAATACCTCTGCAGATAAAACGATATCTCAACTCCAAATCCATACGCCAATTAAAATTATGCAAAAACAAATATTTATAAGTTCTGAAAAACATCATCCTTTGTGTAATATTTAGCGCGTCGAAGTTTTAGCGTGAAAACATGAAAAGTGCATCGAATAAAAAAAATACAGAAAAGCGGACAGCGGACCGTGCGTGCACGATTTGGCAACGTCGCACGACCCAGCGGCATGCTGCCTGGCTGGCAAACACAAACACAAGACGCGTTGCGGTTACCTCGAGAGTCGTGCCGAGCCACAAAGGGTTATTTTAAATGTTTTAATAAATACCTGCAATGCCTGCAACATCGGCTTATGAATGCCTCACATGCCAGATTTAAGGCAGGTGGGTAAGTGGGTAGGCGGGGTCCGATTGAACGTTCTATATTCGTTTAAAACTAAGTGTTTTGTAAAAAAAAGTCCCAAAGTTGAAAAATCCTTAGACTCAAGAGTTATGCATCAAAAACAATCCATTAAGTATGACCAAAAGAAAAGTAATATCTTAAATGTATATTGTTTTGAAATATGTACTCGTAATTGTTCTTCAAAACTAATTTAATAATGGACTTTTATTGTTTACTATAACACATGCGAGCATTTATTTATTTTTCACGGGCTGTATAGTATCCGTCGGGCGAGGTATGAAATGAAACAATAAACAATTTATCAATAACTATACGAAAATAACACAAGTTCTTAGGTTCTTATCGTGTTAAAATGAATCGATTCGACAAAGTTTACGACACGGCGACACGCCAGTCGCAGTGGGCGGGCATTCTGTCAGCGGAGTCGCAACGCGGCCAATCACGAGAGTCGAGCGTGCGCACAAACGCGCGATAATGCGTCAGTCGCATCGCGCCCCGCTGCGGAGGTGGCGTTTTTTTCGTCGCAATCGTAACTACGCCTTTACGTCGACGATTGAAGTGAATTGTCATAATGTCTGTAGTCTTTAATCCTGTTCAATTGATAGAAGAAGTTAAGAATCGGCCCGGGTTATATAGAGCTGAACATCCTGCCGACCGTGAGGAGAAATTGGCGTTATGGAAGGAAATAGGATCGGTTATTTACCATGGTTGGGATACCTTCAACAAGGCGACAGCGTATGATAAAGGTTAGTTTGGTAAATACGCGGCCCTAACCTCTGTTACTTACTTATGTCAATGTCGAATCTGAAAATAACTTGGTAGGTAGGTACGTGAAGTGAGTCACACACTATTTTCGTATTTTGTAATCGTTTTTTTAACGCGATTTACGTAGCGAGGTTTAAATATTGATTTTAGTATAACGAGTGTGTTAATGTTTGTGAGCTAAGTTAGGTAACTTTAGATCCGCAAAAAAAACAAGGATATAATAAAAAAGTCGAAATACACAGCGACAACATTGACGTTGGGTAACCAACCAGTCAGTCGTTCAATGTCTCGCATGCAACGACGCGCCGCACAGTGGGCTGAAAATAACGTTTCATAGACATACAAATTGATTTTCTAATTTGACCTGTTTCTTTATTGGAATCTGTTAAGACATGCTTGTTATTGATATGTTCTGAGTATGAAGTCATAAACCACAGGAAAAGATACACTTTCGATTTTTTTTCAGAAACTTTGTATGGAGAAAACCATATAATAAGCTATATCTCGGCTGTCGCGTGAGTGCGGGTTATTTTCTTTCACATGATTTTTGCTCTATTTTTTTGCTAATTTTTGATGTATAACACCACCCTCGCAGAAGTGCGATTACTGAGAAAAAAATAATTTAAAAAAATATATTTTTGTTTCCATCTACATTGGCATTATTAACAAATTTTAATTACATATCTCTAAAAGTCATAGCATAGCGGTCATATAAAAACTGCACTGCTGTTTAGCTTTCACAATTTTATAATAATAAAAATTATGCGGCTTATATTATAGAAAAATCAATTATGTACCTTTAATACGGTCGGCTTTTTCTTTATATGTAAGTGTCTTTTTTATTTTTCTGTTTTTTGACAAAATAATAATATTCTTCTATTTTACTATTTTTATTAATGGTAATTCTTAGTAATGATTAAAAATCATTACACACCTGCCTAATGAGCCATCATAATTCCGCAGGTGCCTAATGATTTCGTTGAAACAAAACAATAGGTAGGTAAGTAGGTACTTACTGATTAAAATTAATCTATTGTTTCAAAAAGGTCGTTCAAGACCCATTAGTGTGTCATAAACAAATTAGGTAAAAACATATTTCTATAATATAAGCCGCATAATTTTTATTATTATAAAATTGTGAAAGCTAAACAGCAGTGCAGTTTTTATATGACCGCTATGCTATGATTTTTAGAGATATATGATTAAAATTTGTTAATAAAGCCAATGTAGATGGAAACAAAAATATTTTTTTTTTAAATTTTTTTTTTCTCAGTAATCGCACTTCTGCGAGGATGGTGTTATACATCAAAAATTAGCAAAAAAATAGAGCAAAAATCATGTGAAAGAAAATAACCCGCACTCACGCGACAGCCGAGATATAGCTTATTATATGGTTTTCTCCATACAAAGTTTCTGAAAAAAAATCGAAAGTGTATCTTTTCCTGTGGTTTATGACTTCATACTTAGAACATATCAATAAGAAGCATGTCTTAATAGATTCCAATAAAGAAACAGGTCAAATTAGAAAAACGATTTGTATGTCTATGAAACGTTATTTTCAGCCCACTGTGCGCCGCGATTAATGATAACCGCATTCCGCTAACCGTTTCCCGCCCTTTTGCCCTTGTGTTACATTGTGTTAACGATTTAAAAACAAAACCCAATAAGGAAATAATGTAACGTACTGCATCGTAATAACAATTTGTATTATCATGTCGCTTCTGTATTGGTGAGAATGAAACGCAATTGCGAGTTTATCACCATAATAATAACAATGTCATGTAATACGAATGACGTTCTTCATTAGAACGAGAATTTCTACCTATTATTTTCCCTACGGTATTCCACTATTCCAAGTACACATTCTACATTCATCTATCATCATCTGCCTAGCCTTTTCACAACTACGTTGGGGTCGGCTTCCAGTCTAACCGGATGCAGCTGAATACCAGTATTGTACACGGAGCACCTGCTTATCTGACCTCCACAACCCAGTTAGTACTGGGTAATACCTTCCTTTTCCTCTTGGTAAGGCTGGTTTTTCAGACCACTGACTACCTGTAACGATTGTCAAAGATCTATAAATGACAGCCGGGAACAACGGCTTATCGTGCTTTCTCAGGCACGGAGGAAACTCGGTATAAGTATAATGGGTGGTCACCCATCCACAGGCCAGCCTAGGCAATCGCGGCTTAACCTAAGATTGAACCGAGCGGCAGTTATTATTTAGCCACGAGCTCCTCTACATTCATCTATCATTATTAATTATTATTCGAGTTAATTACTGTCATAAAGAAATTGTTTAAAATGATGATGTTCAGGTATTTGACCGCATTAAAGTAGTCTGGCGCATGTACTTACATTATAATAATGGGTGCCTACAACAAACACACAGTCATGTAATTTGCATGCCGTTGTGACGCGTGTGCGAAACGGCTGGACTTCGTTAATATGAACCACAGATGAACGCAGTATGTTACGCCATTTAGTATGAATCACAATGTTCATTACGACCAGATGATGGCAGGAATTTCTAGTTATAGCCAGCACTTTGATTTAATAATGCGTTGGTTTTTTTAAGCTCTTCAATACTTGTTCATTTAGGCTCACTGGTTACTGAAAAAGCTTGTAAGAGCCTTACTTATGACCTTCATTTCAGCCTGCATGAATAATGGGTTCAAGTCCCAGATTTCGCTTGAGATCCAGATACGTAATAAAAATAAAACTAATTATAACACTGACTATCTCCAAGACACGAACGAAGAACCCCAAGATACGCAGTCGCACTTGCAACTGGTACACCGACGAGGCGTTGAGACTGCTTTATAAAACGTACTGAGAGAAACGAGTTTCAAGGCACAGTGCATTAAAACTTTCTGAAGGCATGCTCTGGGACTGGGGCTCTGTAATTAGTTTAGAATAAGAGAGTATAAGAATTCTAAAGTTTCCCAGGTCCTAATTCCGACAAATTTCTTGAAAGTGTTACAGTTACAAAGAAAATGGCGGTCTTTGCGGGACGCGTATAACCGAGAGCTGCGATCACGCCGCTCGGGACACAGGGTCAACCGGCGAGTGTATCGCTACTTCAAGAAGATGAGCTTCCTCGGAGGGTACGAGGGCGAGATCAGCGAGGAGGTTGAAGAGTAAGTTCATTTAATTCCCCGTAATCAGCTCGTTCATGCTTCGAAATGGCCAATTTGAACGATTAAGAATTACGGTGTCTACTGGTGAGCAAAGGTACTAACTTAGTTTTCCATTTATCCTTGTCTGTTGTCTTTTACGATTAGTCAAAGACCAGTAAATTGTCAGATCTTTCCATTAAGTAGGTTGCAATTAATTTTATCTATTGTCACCAGAGAGCCGGACGAAGACCAAGACATTACCATAGAGGTGCCGAACCAGGAAGAAGAAATGGAAGTCGAGAAAGTCAAAGTGAAGAAAGTTAGACGGAGAAAGAAGAAACGGCATTCCAGTGACGTCAGTCACCACCCTCCTGAAGAACTAGAAATGCCAATGTTCCCTGTGGAAATAGCTGAGAATGAAACAGACAGCGATAGACTCTTCCTATTATCGTTTTTACCAGAAATGAGGCAGTTACCGATTAACATAAAGATGTGGGTGCGAGCCCAGATAGCTAATGTTATGCAGGAAGCAGTCTCCTGCCATTACAACAACACTAGGCCAGGGACTTCAGGGGATAGAAACTTCATTGACGTTATTGACATCAAACGGCAACGACATGACAGCACGGAATAGTCACCGGATTCTGCCAAATAGTTTTATTGGTGCTCTTGGCATTAATATCAAAATTGTTTTTTGTTTAAGTTTTAGATATTTTATTTTTGTTGGGATTTTTGAGGTCGGTTTTATATTGAATGGAAAGATATACTTAAAGTATAATTAAAACTTTGTTAATTAGACTATCAAGTAGTGGATATCATTGAAAAACGGGTCTTTTTGATAATTTTGGATACAAATTGAATGTCGCATGTTGTGGTTAATTCTTGTAGCTCTTCCAAAACTATATTAAATGCAAAATGCTGTTACTGTTTCACATTATGTTGTAGAGAATTTCGGTCCAAAGACGATATGTTATGCAAGCAACTACATTACTTATTCCCATAACAGTTCGCCAAGTTCAAAATAAAAATATTTATCTGATATATGGACGATATCCAAGTCTCTTGGCAAAAACAGAGAGTTTACGAGTGTTGCTTTTGTTTTGTTATTAGTTACGCTAATATAAACGGACCCGTTTTTGGCAATGGGTCAAATAAAAAAAATGTTTTGCTATGGTTTACTTCTGCGGACTGCGGTACAAAGTCTTATCTTGTGAGAGTACATCATGAATCTCTTGGCGCGTGGTCATAGTCTAAACTAACGCCGCCATCTTTTATTATGCTTTTATTTAACTTGCCCTGTTAGTTAGTTAGTATGTATTGAAATCTTGTAACTGAATTTTAATCCAGTTCCCCTCAACCGATTGAGTTGAAACTTTTCACACACTTTTGGTTCTGGTGACAATATATTTTTATGACAGACAAGACTTGATCCTGCCAGAATAGCCTCCTCACGAGAGAACGGGTATCACGGACACGAAATACGCGTTCAATGTTGACAGATAAATTTTCTTCTTTTCATTTTGATTAAAGCTTGTTTTTTTTTTAAATTTTATTATACAACTTCCACACACAATTTCACGAATGTTTACCAACAGCGCCCTCTATACAAGTCATTCAAGCGCCAAAAGAACCATGATGCACTCTAAGAACCATCTATGAAGCTCACTGTAGGTGGCGTGTCCATATCCATAGCTAGGCCCCAATGGGACCAATGAGGTTACGCTATTTTCAAATATAAATTGACATCAACTGAATTTCAACCAATGAAGATGTTGAGAACCAGCTATGCGCCATTAGTTTCATTCCCAATTGTCCATTTCATTTTTTTTTGGTTTTTGTTATTGTATTGTTTTGTAACGACGTAAAGTTACCAAAGTCGCTTATCGTTTAGTAATGAGGATGTAAAATTTAATTCCAGATATTAAGGATTATTGTATATTTCTAGTCTAGTTTAGTAAGAAATAATATATTAATAGAGATAAATAAATTGAAGAACATTGCAGAATGATCTGGCTTTCATTTACAGACGATTGTTATTAAAATCTGCTTCAAAATTATCCATAATTATTCCTCAATTGTATGCAAATACAATAGAGTACTCTCTTAGTTCTCGTTTACTTTTATTTTTTGGTACTTGATAAAATATTTTATTCGTACATGTGTATTAGTATCTCTATTAAAGTAAGTATATAAATGTTCTAAAACAAGTTGTTATGTTTTATACAAATTTAGATATGTATATATTTTTTGTACCCTACCACAATGTTGTCCTATTTAACCCAAAGGTTGACTGGTAGAGAATGCCTTGTGTGGCATTACGTCCGCCTATGTAACTACTACTATTCCACATGATTATTAATTAAATATTACGTTTTATGTTTATCCGTCCTTGTGTATCAAATAATAATTTGATACACAAGGAAGTCAAAAAAACCGCATTTATTATATACAATTATACCGGCTATTTTCCTTAGTTACATATGGAGGTGCGTATATTAGCTACTGTTATACTTTTTGATGTATTCGTTTCCTGTTTACCTACTTTATTATTAATATAATAAATGTTATCAGTTTTTTTACACAACGTTGAATTAATTTACCTTAATATTACACACGATTGACGACCATTTCATGGGTTTATACCTGGAACAAAAATAGCATTATGTTAGTTTATTTTTCATTCTTATTAAAAAAATATGGGCACAGGAAAGTTTCAAGCAGACATTAGTAAAGTTTGTATGAATTTCAATGT
This sequence comes from Standfussiana lucernea, assembly GCA_964057025.1. Classification (NCBI taxonomy): domain Eukaryota; kingdom Metazoa; phylum Arthropoda; class Insecta; order Lepidoptera; family Noctuidae; genus Standfussiana; species Standfussiana lucernea. Next base: position 8,116,296 of record OZ059805.1, read on the forward strand.
ATATTTTCTGGGTAAACTGAAAAAGTTTAATGTCTAATTCAAAGAGAACCAGTAAGAAATAAACGAAACCACAAAGTTCTAGGAAATCTTCGAACAAAGCGAAGTTGGCACAATAAGTGAGAAAAAGTTATAAAAACGCGGCCAGAATTTTTCTAGCTTCCGCCATATCTTTTGGCGAAATGCAAAAGTTCGCATTTCGAACACAGTTCGTAGGAAGTTCGCGCCCTAAATTGTAAAGTTTTGCGATTATTCTAAAGTTTCGCAATAATTCTCGGAGTTGTGCGCTTTGCTTATACATTAGTGGGATATTCTCATTTCCCTGGTGCAGGATCTGATGCTAACGCGACTGCTGAAGCATCAAATGCATCCTCTTGTTCTCTTCTAGAAGGAGAATGGAAGAACTGTGTTTTTAGATGTTATTTTTCAACTATAATACGTAACATTACTATTCAAATGGATGAGTCTCCCGACTCGGTCCTCGGACGAAATTTAAACCGATACACTTTGCAGATAAACTAAGTACCTTCTTACAATTAGGTATTTTCCTATGATTATTTTCCTTGAAAAATTAAGTAAGTAGGTATTTTTAGCTTGCTCTTTTAAACAAGCCACAAGAAGTTTCGAGTAACGTTTAACGTTAACGAGTTGCGATTGTAAAATCATAGATTTACAAAATTTAATCAATGGTAGCGCACGTTTCTCTGTGTTGGTTAGTTCACAATAATTCCCTGATATAGACTTATTACAACTTCGGCAGATATATAGAACTATACATAACAAATGTTTATTTACATGACTTACGCAATTAATACTGCGCACAACTGTTCATACCTTATAAATGTGTAAATCATTTAAACCAGTTTAAGGAAAAAACAAGAAAATGAATTAGTATTGCAACTCTAAATCTAATATGACACCTATAAATTCATAAAACTATATAGCTGGTTTAGTTAATCGAATAGGTAATATTTTCTTGGGGTTATTCGATTAAATAAGACCACCCACAGAGCAGTTAAAGAACTAACTTATGTTAGGCACGAGAACTTAACAGGCAAGGCTAACTACCTATTCCATAATTATAATAAAAAAAAACATATAAAATTTAGGACAAGGAGAGTTCAAAAAACCAGATTATTCCAGCCGATATTTAACATTGGTCCTAAAATTGATCCCCGAGGTACGCCTGTTTAAATGCGTCGTTGAAGGTAGATGCGTCGTGGTAGGTTCAGAGGTAGTTTTCCTTAGCTTGAATAATTAACCTTTTAGAAAAGTATGGTTTTAAAAATCAGAAAAAAAAATTACACCATAAATATTTTATTTCCAATTTTTAAATGACATTGTCATGCTACATCCTGTCAAAGCCCTGTTTATTTCCTCACTAAAAGATTGTGGATTTTTTCTGTTGTTGCAGCAGATAAAATTAGAGGTTTAGTCAGAGTACGAGCATAAGCAGTAGCTTACATCTATAGATAAGTGTACCTTATAATTATGTAAGTATACGGTGAAATAAAACGCCCTCGAAATAATAAATAAACTGACCTAGGCTTGGCACAACATATGCAAGTATGTAGTACCTACCGGTAATAAATAGAAATAGCAAATGCACATGACCCGATCCTTATTTAGAAAGGTATTTATTTCCTTTGATGTTTCCTACGCTTGCCTGCTGGTATCGTATCTATGTATACGTAATAGAACATAACTGTACATAACATTATACCAATATGGCCGTCGGTAATCATAAGACTGACACACCAGGAATTACAATCACGGAGATAAAAATAAACCTTTGCCGGCTAATTGATTCATTTGATAATATCATGTAATAATAATGACTTAAATTACCTACGTCATTCAGATTACTACTAGACAATACGGTAAACAAATAAATTACAATAAATTAAAACAAAAACTGAGGACGACCGACCGGCGTGCGAGCGTGCGACGTTGCCAGATCGTGCACGAAACGCAGCTGAGGTGCGGCGTGGCGGCGGGCCGCTGCGACCCCGCTGCGTCATTCCGCGTCGATCGTTCGTACCGGCTGCCGTGTTTTGTTTGTCGCAGTAAAACCGCGGCGTTTCCCAAGTGCCAATCATGAGCTCATACTGCCTTGACGTTGAATCGTTTATAAGTGAAGTGAAGAAGTATCCAGAGATATGGGACATAAACAGTGAAGACCACCGGTTCAAGAGTAAGAAGCAGAACGCCTGGGCGGAGATAGCTCGGGTATTTATATCTGATTTTGAAGAAATACCAGATAAGGAAAGAATCGATGTTTGTAAGTATGACGACACTTTCCACGAACACAATAAGCATACAAATCAGATAGAATACATAATTTATCAGCTCTTCAAGAAGTGTAACAAATAACAAGTAGCTCGATAAGATAATGATTCATTATTATGTAGGTTTAGTTAGTAACAGCCCGGTTTACAAAAATACCTTAACAAATAGTTTTGTGTAAGTCTAAAAAGAGCATAATTTATACAAAAACATTTTATCACGACTTCGGTTATTGACGGACCATAAACCTCCTAGGCACAAAAACGTTTTTAAAATCATCGACAGTCGGTGTAGCTCAGTGGAGTAAAGATTCAGAAAGATCTAGTGGTGAATAGGCGACTCGATACTTTATTTACATAAAAACAACGTGCGCTATCCAACGTATACCTGTGAAATGCTTCACCTTGAAAGCAGAGGTCGCGACGCGCGGTTGGGCAACCAGTCGGCCGATTGATCGGGTTCGTGATCGCACCGAAGCGTTGCCTTTCGCTGCGTGTGCAACAACGACGCATCCATTCACTTCAGGTTATTCCTCGGTGCTTATAATAAGGAAAATACTTATATTATGCTTACTTTGAATATGTGCTTCTACAGCTTTGATGAGTATTCGACGGTAACAGAAGTGCGTTACAGTTTTAATGAAATCTAGTTCATGAGTCAGGCTCTTGACTTGTTTAAGTTAATAATTAACACAAAAGGCCATTGTTGCTGCATTACCTACCTATTACGCAACGGTTTTGTCAACCTATTTTTATTTAGTAATACCTTGTAGGATAATGGTTTGTCTCGCCAACCTGCTAGGATGAACGATTGATAATCTCAGATGCACAACGATGCTGATTCTTGCAGTTGAGAGTGATTGAAGCAGTTGCTTGGTTGGTCAAATTGACAACTTTATCTCTCAGTGTGGGATACATTCGTGTCCAAGCTAGAACATACAAGGTGATCAAAAGAATTATACATAGGCTGCTAAACTACTCCGGACAAAACTAACCTCTAAGACTGAATATGAAGAAGTCGAAGAGAAAGAGATCGATTAGAAATTAAGAAGGCATATGTCTAGCAGTGCACAGGCTGAATTGAGGACCCAAACTATACTGACTTCTTTTCGACTAGCGTTAACTACTTTCGGAAGAGGAATTAGGTCAAATGAATGTAGCGATCGTCTTCTGGGTCTATTTAATGTTATTTGACGTTGCTTAGGATCTTCTCTGCATTTTGTTAGTTTGTTATATGAAAGATTTTTGGGTAGCATTTTCAATTTCTGCGTTAGAGCAGTATGTGGCATTTTGATTGTAATCGCAGATTGATTGATGGTTGTTTGTTTATCTAAAACTTTTCTACTTGTTTACCCAGAAGATGAATGAGTGTGTTATTTATTTCGTCGTGTTTTGATCAATTAGATTGCAAAATCAGATTCTTTCTATGTTTACTAACTTTGTTCTAATTTAATCTTGCGAATGTTACTCGTAGGTATATTAAATGTGTAAAACGTGTAAATCTAACAAGCAAAAACATTAGTGGTTACTAACTAATATTTGGTGGTAAATATTAAAATAACTAGGTATAAAGAATAAGTATTAAAATAACTATAAAATATAAATATTCCACATTCCAGATCGTAAACTGCACGGAAAATGGAGAAATATAAGGGACTCATTCGTGCGTCACCGTAAAAGGAAATATGGCAAAAAGGGCTATGTGTACGCGAAACATTTGTCGTTTCTGTCTGACTTGTACAATAATAAGAACAGTCAATCGGGAAGCGACGTGGAATGCGAAAACGATGACCAAAGCGAGGAAGAAGATTCTAAACTGAAAAAAATAGGTGTTAGAACGAGGAAATTCGATTTGTTAAATGACTCGAGCATCTGGGGTAGCGACCCGGAAGATTCTCCATCCACTATAGAGAATTTAAAAAGAAAAAGGTCCAGCAAGCAGGAAACGGACATAGAATATGTAGATACACCATTCCCAGACGCTTCAGTTAGTTTTAATACTCCTGCTGAGGATGAGGACAGGTCTTTCTTCGAATCTTTATTACCTGCAGTTAGAGAGTTTAATATGGACCAAAAACTAGAATTTAGAAGTGAAGTGCTGTGCTTAATTAAAGGTTTAAGGTCTTCCAATGGTAAACGAAACTATATAAAGTTGGATCCGTCTACAGGTGATTTCTCTTAACTGACGTTCTGTTGCTTCATCATTCCATTTTTTATAATAAATAAAAGTAAATTTTTGCAAAGACTGTTGTATTCATTGTCGGAGATGACGACATGAGATGGACTACTCTCATAAATTAAATAAAGCCATACTACTTGAGTATCTACGAATTGAAAGCAGTGGAGAGCCATCCACCCACCCAGTAGGTAGCCCGACATTGCAGGCTTACAATAATATCTACTATTGCATTGATATCATCATCATCTCCTTACCTCCCCGAACCCTTTCCTTATACAATGTACTTGGCGTAGCATTTGTGTTTTTCTGCTTCTCTTTTTCCTTTAGCCCTCAAGCTATAATCATCATCAAATTCATCAGTTTTACTTATAATATCGCTCCTTCATCCATTCCTAGGTGCCTAAACAAAGTTTTACTTATTTTAGGTTCTATAAATTACAGAACATTCGATTCTATTATGAATTTAAGAAACTTTATTAATATTAAATATCTAGTCAGATATTTCTGACCTGGAAGCACAAATTGCTTTAGGAAAACCCAGAGAACTTGAAATACTAAAATAAATAGGTACAAATAGCCACATACCACCTGTATACGTAAGTATAGTCCAATACGAAAGTATAAAGATGAATGAAACGAGTTTATAAACATCAGAATTTATAAATAGAGCAATGACGATACCTAAATATTTAGAGCAAGTGAAATAACGTTGCCGTTAGTCGTTTTATCGCTGAAAAGCTACACAGAACCCTAATGTAATAAACAAAATAATACGAAAACGCCCGGGATAGGAGAAATGTATTTTAAACATAAACTCAGACGAGCAAAAAAGGCTAAGATAGAGGCTAGCTTACAAAGTATAGCTAATTTGAAAATGGTAAACATCCCAGGCCCTGATCTAACGTAGGATTACAGTGAGGAGCGCCGGCAACAGGCAACAAGTAATGATACACCAGTCAGTCTTGTTACAATAATCTGTCTAAATAGTAACCGCGAGCTGGCAACGTCGCGGGGAAAGTAGCGGGGCGGCAACGTGGCGCGATCGATAGAACGCGGGGGAGCGGCGCAGCGCGGGGCAGCTGACCCTTCCGACAGCCACATACATTATTATACCTACTGCGTATATCATTGAGCGTACTGAAGCACGTGTTGGTTGACATCGAACGTGCAGCCAACGGGTTATCATGGAGGCGGAATGCGACATCACGAAATTATGCTGACTATTTTTTCTTTAAAAATAAATAAACCTACGCATTTATCGTCACTGCCATGAACTTTTCTGATAAAGTACAAGATTTTGAAAATAAACTTAATATACAACATCTAGGTTCTCTTATTTGCTGCTGGGTCGTTTAGAATCCATAACTCCTCAAAAACTTGCGACTTTCTCATCACACTTAGAAATAGCAGTTTGTTGATCGCAGAGCTGCAGAAATAAAGGAATAATGATATCATCAACATAATCTAGATTTTTCATACTGGCTTTTGAAACAAAAAACTTACTTCGTAGGTAGTAAACGATACCGAAGTTCTAACAAATAGACTTTCTCGTCAATGAGATGGAAAATTGAAAGACAAATACAAGGTAAGGAATGTTTGAATAAAGAACTTTAGCAATGTCATGGCTGATATTGGTTTAAGTATAGAAATTCCAAACAAGAGTGAATCTACTAAAATAAATTAGTTTCGGAAAGCGCCTGATGAAGTATTTTATTTTTGTCAGTATTTACTATGGATCTCGTAGAGTAATGAATGAGCAATATGTTGTGCTGTAGTAAAGAAGTCAGAATTTAGGAAATATACAGACGTTCGTTTTAGGTTTTACCAAAATCCACATGATTCATTATCATCACATCACTCACCACTCCGCATATCGCATTCATTTGCTTCATTTTTTTTTTAAATCATTTACTGTATCTTCAGATTCCGCTTCAACGCGACTCTTACATGACAAAACGTCCTAATAATGTCCATTACTAATTAGGGAAGACCCATGGTTTCTGGAATTAAAATCGTTTGTTGGAACGTGTCCTTCCACGAATCACAGACATTAGGCCCTCAGAGACTCATTACCGTTTAATGAATGAGAGACGAAAATATCTCTGTTCGAAGCAAAATGACGAAGTAGTTCAGAAGATAATTACAAAAGTACTCAGGGATTATTTCTTGTTTACAAACCAAAAACATGTTCTATAGAACATAAAGTCAGTTTGAACTCTAACTAATTACTAATCAGGTTAAGAGCTGCTAATGAATTGATCTACTAATTCGTTTTAGCAGCAATCAGTACAGTTCAAGCTAGGCACCCGATATGCGCAATACTGGAAAATTGATGCAGTACACACACAGTACAATGAATCTATGTTGTTTATAAAAAGGTCGTGTGACATAAACATACATTACTCTAGCCCAAATGACGCGAAGGCCTTTACGAGACAGGCGGCACGGCCTCGCCTCTATTGCAGAGGCAAAGAACCCTATGTAGATCATGAGTCACATAAAACTTGATGTCAGCATCGCGTGAGAATTCTCAATCAATAAGGTTGCTTATAATAAAGCCTTTTCCCGTGAAACATTGCACCGCACAGCTGATTACACTGTACGTGCTTTAACGGGTTCAGGAATTATAAGATTGCGCAGGTGTTTTCAAAAGTTAATAAATAATTCTTGGATTTTTTTCGCTGCAACCGGCCAGCAAATTGTAGACTCTGGCAACTGAACTAACAGCTGGTATTAAAGCTCCATAGATGTAAGTAAACAGGTATTGTAGAAATCGTTTCGAACAGGAATGTAAGCTAAAATCGAGCTGCACAAACTCGTCCACGGATACGTACGCAGCCGCAAGCGAAGTACGAGTAAAGGCCCAACAAACTGGGTGTGCCTGGACTAGATCTCGGGCGAGGCAGAAAATCTATAATGTTTATAGCGCACTGAGCTCGGCGTCCATCACCCTCCGAGGACACGACAGTACCTGCCACTTAGCGCTTTGTTTGCCTCACAACAGGCAGACTGAGAGGCAGGGTGTTCAGCGCAGCTGCGTAATAGCGATGTATTTTTTGTTCGGAGATCGCCCTAGAGTTTTTTGCTCACCGGGCGTGGAACATCCGGTTTTAGAGCCCAGTAAACGTTGCAAACAGGTGAAGACTACAGTTACCAGCATTCCTAATGGTGGATTAGGGATCAAGCTACAATACAGTGTAATTCCGCAGGTAAACCTGATAATGTATCCATTAATGTAATCCCACATGCTAAGAAATTAGTCGGCTTAAACCCTTTGACAGCTTTAGTGGAAACCTATTACAGATTATCCTTTTAATGATTCTCTTTACCCTGAATAAGGTAATATTGTTTAATCATTACTTTAAAATCAACTCCGAAAGACTATTAACACTTCTGGGAACAATAATTATTCATGCTGTTAGAGACGTTGATATCGCCACATGTTTTACAATATCCCGCCAAAACATAAAATATTGTCATATCAGCAGACAAACACTCACAAACAAGGCCAATTTTGCAGAATATTTTGTATTGTGATTGCCGTGTCAAGTCTTTTCATTCATGTATTCAAAGTAGCTGATTAGTTCTACGTCTGAGGCTAAATTGTAAACCATGTGAACTGAATAACTTAGGAAACAACTGTCGCCAGAGCAAATGTTCCATGTTCATTATGTATTTTGTATCTATTCTTACGATTTTATATGTTGCAATGATGGTGCCCGACGAAGTGGGGCAGGCAAAGGATCAGTTTTTGTTAAAAATATAACAAGAAACGAGCCGGCAGCACTGCAGCAGCTTGGAATCGCTTAAAATTAGTCAGACTTTATGTCGGTGCGAACCATCCAGCCAAATTGGCGCATCTTCGTCTGCTTCAAATAAAATAGGACAGTAATTTATTCCATGGTTTTCAACGCTAATTTCTTTTGGCAACGCTGGCGTTTTATTGATCATGCAAATTGGAAAGACCGGACATAGCGGTTTATAACTACTGATAATGGTGTTTTTGTCTAACCACAATGGAATCCCCAACCACATGTCATTAGTAATACTAATAAGTCTCTATTCTGCTACTGTTATATAGTACATTGTTTATATGTTCATATAATCTACATTATAACATTAGCAAGCACTAGAAGAACTGTGTAGTTAAGAAAACATGCCTCATTTCGTTCGAGTCTTCCTTTCTTTCCTCTTAGATATTTTTCTTGCTATCCTAGGTCATAACGTCAGTCTCGATTAGATACAAGGCGAAAAACAACTGCTTCTAAGCTCTCCGATATTAATTTAAATTAAGAACAACATTAGACATTATGCCGACGTCTTCTGATTGATAGATCAGGCAGCGCCAGTGATGTACTATTAATTACTAATCAACCGTTGAGATCATTTGTAGCACAATAACCTTCTAGCATATTCTTTAATCGAAAACTCCAGTGCTGTTCGTTTCATTAGAGTTCTTTACCGAGAAGGCGCTACTAACAAAGCCCCTGTTTTATTAAAAAAGAAAAAAGGAGCTAAAGAAGAAAAACAAGTGTTCTATATTGTAGCCCTAAAACAACAAGATCGAAGCAGTTTATATCTGTTAAAAATCTTTCTGCGCCGTCTGCTACCGAATAGAGATTAATGGACGAAGACTAAGCGAGGGAGGTATGCAAGGTCACACCAAATTGCCGTGTTGTCTCTTTTAACAAAGACAGACTGTCGAATTTCGTGAAAAAAAATATGATGATGTAAGTGTTAAAGTTATACGATAGGTAGACGTTGAAAATTGAGATTTTGTAGCAAGTCTTTCAATCAAACCTTTTTCAATTTAAAGAGATTTACTTTCAATGTATTTAATTCCACTGTTACAATTCATTGGGGCTGCGGTGTATTCTCAGTTCTCGCACACAAGCTGCTCTCTTTTTTAAAGCAGGTAAAATTCTATTGTATAGGGTGCCTGTTGTTGCCAACTGCTGCTATTATTATTCTTATTTGTGTCCGACTTGTAAAACTTGTTTACCTCGACGATATGATTCGCGAATGGAATCCTAATTCATTCGACGTCTTACCCGAGACAAAACCTAAGAATTTCTGTTTTTTGTTTTCTAGAGCAATGTATTTCTTTCACTCATGCTTGATAGCATTGCATTCTTCGGTGGTACATTGCATCTGTTTAAAATTACTTCAAATTAATTCAAATCCACTGTATCGCGTAGTTTCCTCTTTGGAGATGATAACATTCCTTCAAGGATGCAGCTTGAATGAAAACTTATTACCGATCTTGGATTGATTCTCAAGCATTGTGTCTTACGCTATAGTATTCAAACCAAAGGACACGACACACTATAGTAACCAAAGGGTCGATATAGAGATAACCCAAAAAAGACTGAAGATCACTAAATTACTGATGAAAACAAGACAGTCTCGACGATATCACATATTATTACTATTCACGACGAAATTATATTCCAATTCGAAAGAACATAATTCACGAAAGTAACAAGGCTTGATTGAAAAAAAAAATACATCTCAAATCGCTCACAACAATTATTTTCGTTGGACGAAAGTGAAAGGAACATTCGACTGTTTTTCATAGTTGTTGTCTTCTACTGGAAAGATGTCAAGCTGCAAATGGACACGATACAACTTCCTTTCCTTCGTTCCTTTCAGCTGAAGAAACGAATGCTTTGCTGCTTATCGAAACAACAAAGTTTTGGATTTTATAAGACGGCTAAACGTCGTCTGGTATTAATTATACTTTTGTTTCTAACAGATCTGGGACGCAAGGCCTGAGTCATGGCATAGACTTGCTGTAGGGGCTACCTCTCCCAAGTCATACATCTATAACTCTATAAGTTCTCCATTCCTTATCCTCTTTTCTGAAGACACTCTGGCATGAAACACTGGAGTCCGGGCAATGCACGAGTGACGCAAGCCGTGCAGCGGCCGCGCGTAACATAATAAATAATAATAGGCGCGCGGAGCGGCAACGCGCAGCGCTGGCGGAGCGGCAACGTCGCCGATCGATGCCGAGCTACGTTTATCGGCTGGCTCCAACTTTGTTTTGTCGGCGGCTTCAGGCTCGCCCGACTGCGAAGTGCGAATACTATCACACGCTCCAGCTTTTATTTCACGTTTAGAAGAAATATCTTTTTGGTTGAAAGAAAATAGACTAAGTCGAAAAACACAACGGTTACGAGAAAGTAGGCTATTTTTACTCGAATGCTGAAGTCTATTATAGATCAGCAAATTTATTTCAGTCAACTTTTATTACTTTACACTGGCACTACTTTTCTTCTACCGTACTATTTTTAATTTCTAAATGCGTCTCTAGACTCAATTAGAATTTTGATAGCTTAAAAAAATAAAGCCAATAAATCACCTAGAATGTTACTTAGTTCTGTTGTTACAAATTGGTTAGCAAGAAGCTAGCAGTTTGTATTGGTTAAATTGATTTCAAGCGCTATGTTGAAATTGTCCTTTCTATGTCTTTGCTTGGTACGACCCGTACTCAACTAACATTCAAAATCAATAGGTACTAAGGCTCTTTGGAGGATTCAAGACTCTCACACACTGAACATCTTTGGTATTTACATAGCCAAAGGTATCCGGGCACCTCTCCATATCATACAATTATTCATGGATGATGGGAGTATTCGTGCGTTAGCATCAATAGTCAATGTGTGCATGACTAGTTTGCACAAGCGTGGATTCGCCTTCGACTTCTTCTTAGCGTGTCGATGGTAATCTAAATTGTGTCAGCCCAGAATTGAGCCACTAGTTTGGCGCCTTCAGTAGCGTCCATCAGTTCCTGTAGTGAACAAGCAGCAGGATACGCAGGACACGATGTTAAGTGCCCCATCGATTGTGGAACAGCACCACATTTACAGTCCAGGGCAGAGTCATTAATGAATCTCCACTTGAGCAGGTTTTCCTTGCTGCGACCAACCTGGGTCCGGAGTCTATTTAAAGACTTTCAGGTCAGCCCTGGCAACTCATGTCCAGGTGGGAGAGAATGTCGCCTTCGACGTTTTCGTGGAATTCATCAGTCATTCGTGCGTTTACCCGGGAGGCACTCGCAAGAATGAAGACGATGCCTAATATTATGGTAACGTCGGATATGTATACTTACATATTTTGGTTCGTCTAGTTTACGTAAAATATAGTATACTTAACTATGGGGAGGCAAACCAAAGAAAATATAATAGAGGATCGGGTGATTATTTATGAAAGCAAACGGAGTTTATGATAGCGGCAGTTGGCAGGTTGACACGCGGATAGAGAACGTGTAGTGCCGACCCCAAGTAACTTGGGACAAGGACAGGAAGACTTATATATATTGGTGAGACTATGCAATAAGAGTAAGTACTAAATATAATTTGATTGGAATTTGAAGTATCTGAAGGTTGACTGGTAGAGAATGTCTTGTGGTAAGACCGCCTACATAGTAACACTAATATACATGAAGTTAACGTTTCAGTAAATACTTAAATAAATAAAAACAACAGCTTAGTTTTCGCCCATGATTTCCCCGCATATGAGCAGCATCATTGACGTGCATGTGAGAAGTTTGTGGAAGAGGACAAAGACAATTTTTTTTTGCCCGAAAAAATTGTCAAAGTTCCAATAATTCCAATCTTATTAGTTCCAACATTAATAAATGAGGAAGGTCAGTTTGTAGTACTCCATCATTCACAGCCTGAATTCATCCAGTACTGGGTATAGGTCTCTCTTTTCCTGTGACAATCTCCACGGTCTTATGTAGGTACAAATATTTGCCCACAGGTATATTAACACGCTCAAAGTCACGATTAGCAGCAGCTGCTTACAACCACGTGACTACGTTGTTATTGTTAATAATAAATTGACAGCAACCTTGACAAAGTTCTGCGCACTTTCTAAACTGATTAGTCACCACGGCGAAGGTCGCTCAGGGGACCTATTGTACGAATAATCTAGAAAATGTTATGGATAATCCCTTCTAAAAGGACCATAGTGTAGATTTCGAAGGAGTATTTTTTTTTTTATCTAGATGACAGTTTATAAAACTTAAATCAATAGCTGAGAAAGATGCAAGATACAGTAGAATAAAAGCGCTCCCCAAATATAAAACAAGCCACCAAAAGTGTTGGCAGAAGGCAACGTGTTCTGAAAGCTCAAATATGAACGGAGGGGTTGCTCAAGCGACTGAAATAAAAAAAAGGGAAGAGAATCCAATCAGTTGAAAATCCAACCCAGATTGCACGATTCTAACGTTTCGTAAAGATTTTCCAAGTTTAATCAATAACCATATTATCGCCTGTTGGGACACTTAGACTTCAAAAACTTAAAATATAACGAGTCGAAGTGGTCCCCGGTCGTCGTGCAGAGTTGGTTTGCCATCAAATTGGGATCACCATATTATGGACCTCGCATTTTAAGCCCTGAAAGTACCGAATCTTTAACCAAACTTACAAAAGATACTGCAATCGAGTTTAAAAAATCTCATTAAAACGCATTCACGTCCGATGTTTTTCTCTTTACCACCCAATTAACAAACGCCCGAAATTAAAACCAGTTTCGGCCCATTTAATTGGCAAGGAACCGTTATTGCATACCTACACCAGTTTGCACGTTATCCAATTCGCAATGCCATCCAAGTTCGAATTTCGAATATTTACTTGACTGTGTGGTGTGGTGTGCAGAGCGGCAACGTCGGGCGCACGGTGTGGCAACGCCGCACGGCGCTATTTCGCTACCCGTCTCGGAGTGATCGGGCGAGATCAGCTGTACCTTGCGTATGTGTGTGTTTACTATACAGCGCGCGTACAAGTTTATGTTGTTTGTGTGCGTTAGAACTGGATTCTGTTTTGTGGGATTCTGCTCGGGGACTCGGGGTAGGTAGGGTACGTAAAGTGAGTGGGAGATTAATGTTTTCGTTGCTGAAAGCTTTGGTGGCTAAAAACTCTATACTTAAAGGAGTAACAGACAAAATCGCCTTTTTAAGGTTAAATATAATGATATTGGTGACCTTAAAAAAAAACTAAGCTAAGCTTAATGAGAACGCCCACAAAAACATAAAAAATCTGTCTAAATGGACCTAGGTAATTCCTTTCACTAGAATCAGTTTTTTTAAGGTCATATAAAAAAATGCTTTTAACTTTTTTGAGTGAGAATTCAATCCGAGTATTCAAATGGACATTTGGAACCTTTTTGATAGGAACAGCCTGAAAATACGCAGCGCAAGCGTACATTTTCAGGCCTACCAACCACCGCGGATTATTTGCCAAACGGAATATTATATTTTACGATAGAAATTGTCGAAAATGTTGTGCATGTATGAAATGAAATGTAAAACGAGGTATCAGTCAAAGTGGTTTTATTGTGGGAAATGTTCTAATAATAAACAACGGTTGATGATTCATAACCACAGCTAGGACTAGCATTCTTCAGAGAAAACAAAGAGCAATACAGTCACATTCTTATCGAACATTTTTCATTAATATACGGCTTGAATTTACACCATCAATACGTGTAGAATAATTCTTTAGATGAGTCTTGAGTCTTGGCACACTTCTGGCAGTCATCTTCACTATTTGCTGGCTGGCTAAATACCACATACATTATACGGCCCACGGGGCATAATAAGACAAACATAATACACAGAAAACACATAGTTCATACAGATATCAGAGAAAAAGAATGAATGAGTAAAATAAAACTGAAGACGTACTTATCAACAAAAGATGTATTTGAGATTGTCTGAATTAACTTAAAAACTAAATTTACTTAAATGCCGCAGCTACATCAATTCCTCTTTCACAATGTCTATTGCATGGCTTAGTTCATCAACGTCGTCATGAAAAACATAACTTTCCGTGTCATTACTTTCCATTTTGATAAAATTAACTGCACTTTGTGTTTCCTCCATTTCTCTTCTGACTAGATCTTCGGTGGTATCTGTAGGTAGTGGACAGGAAAAGGAGGATTCTTGTGCACCATTATCGAGGTCTGTGTCATACCAGGATGGCCCTGCTTTGGGGATCAATGTAGCAGCTTGATCTTCAACAGCTTCTTTTATATTAATCGATGTGTCCAAAGTCAACTGCTCCATTTTAGCATGGTAAATGACATCAGAGATAAGTTTTTCTGCAATACATCTCTGCATTTTGGACAAGTGGTGTAACTGAGCTCCTACTGATCTTCCGAATGCTGCAGCTGATGCGTCTACCGACGACGCAGGGTCCTCTTCTTGGTCTTGTTCTGGCTCTCCATCTTGATTGGTTGATGTGGATGGTGGCCCTTTTAGACCACGTGGAAGTTGCACGTAAACGGTCTCCTGAAATTGAAAGAAGAGAAATTGAAGAGAAACAATCTAGACAAAGGTACGGTGGAAAGCAAGTAGAATTAGAATCTTTATTTATGTTTTGGTTTATCGAACCGTCTTCTTCAGGCAATCATTAAACTATTGACAGCATCACGCCTGTAATACCTGATGGGTTAGAATCATTCCCCCTCACTCGCACAGTCGACATACGACTCCCTTTACGTACGACTCGTGATTTTTCTTGGCTTTGAAGCATTGTCTTTTGTTTCACCTCGACTTGGCTGTCACAGAGTACAGTCACATTAAAAACGAAATACTGCTTTTAATTAATAAAGTAATTTCGCTCATTCGGCGATACCGTATTTTTTTAATAATACATTGATAACCCACCAAAAAGTACTAGGCTAGCATAAATTCTAGGAGTTGCGTATTTTTATATAAAAAGTACATAACTTATTTATAAATATCAAGGCCTAATATTTTGTAATGGTGTCTTAGAAAAATACCATTCTACTCTTTTAACAATGCAGCCTTCAATTCCTCTATGTTTGAAAGGACTTGGATTTCTAGCTCGAATTCTTCTCTTCAGCTCGCTCAATATAGATACACGTCTAATCTTACTGCAGGCCAGTCCATCGTCCGTATATTCACTTTGTCCTGGTGTTGCTGAGTGTTACGCAACGTGTGATTGTAGGTTTTATCGTGCATTAACAAGATGTTATCGCTGGAAATCATGTGAAGGGAACAATGTGGTCTTGGAAAATGTTGGTAATATACCTCCTTGACCTCCTCCAGGCTCTAAAACGAGCGTTGTTTTCTCTCAAAAGATAAGATGCAGGAGTCGCCGCCGTTTGCAACCTTTACAGTGAAACAGGGCTGTGTCAATCACTCCCCTGGATGCCTTTAGACTCGGCCTCTCATGTCACTGCCATGTAGACACATTTTGAACTCATCGGTGAACCAAATTGACTCTCATTGTATGGCGCTTCAATTGAGCTGATTACGAGAAAATAAGAGGCGCGCTTGCAGTCAATTTCGGACCCGTGGCAGGCCGTATCACCGTAAAATTGGCTTTAGGATCAAGCGACTTCTAACAAATTCGCAGCTTCTGTTGTGTACCAACATCCGTCAGATGTCGATTCCACAGCGAAGTTGAGCCACTAAAACAGTCGTCTCTCATTGAAATGTGACGTTTGCGGCTGGTTCTTGGTCTTCGATTAAAGGCACCAGTCTCTTGATACCTTTTCTATACCCTTGAAGCCAGTCCACTTTAGACTGGCTTCAGTTAAGCTGGGCAGCGAAGATTTGCTGACTGAGTCCTTGTTGCATCTTCAGCAGCTTCTGCAGGCGATGTATCTACGGTTTCTTTAAAACTATGAATGCAATTTCTTCGGCATACTGTTTGCACAAGATCTGTGCAACAAACAGACAAGCAGTACTTGGCTTGCATGAATTAAAGATGGTATTTCAATAATTAGTTTAACCTAAGTATATTTAAATTATGTAGTTGATGCCTAAATGGCGCCCACCCGAAATCGTTTGAATAAAGAACACCTTATACGAGTATGTATGCTAGCCTAGTACTTTTGGTCGCCAAACGACGATTTTAGTCAATATTGGAGAATAGCCATATTTTTCGTCAGTGCTAATGATAGTCAATGCAAATATAATTTTCTTATAATTAAGGATTTTGAATTTAGTTAGACCATACGAACAACACATTTTAGCGTTCAAGAGTGTCATCATAATGATGACACTCGACGTTAGAAGTATAAGGTCGGATGTACCAAAACAGATAGTTTGTACATCTGACCTTATGCTTCGGAGCATAAGGTAGGACGTTCATATACAGAGAGTTTGTACATCCGACCTTATACTTCTGAGCATAAGGTAGGACGTTCAAATACAGAGTTTGTACATCTGACCTTATGCTTCGGAGCATAAGGTAGGACGTTCAAATACAGAGAGTTTGTACATCCGACCTTATACTTCGGAGCATAAGGTAGGACGTTCAAATACAGAGTTTGTACATCTGACCTTATGCTTCGGAGCATAAGGTAGGACGTTCAAATACAGAGAGTTTGTACATCCGACCTTATACTTCGGAGCATAAGGTAGGACGTTCAAATACAGAGTTTGTACATCCGACCTTATGCTTCTGATGTCGAGCAGTATCACGGAATATTGTCACTGACGGCTCTTGAACGCAGTTTATAATTTATTATGGTACTTACATCATTATGGTCAGAATCCGAATCATCTGAATCAGTGTCCTTTTTTCCAGACAAGAAATTCAAATGCTTATAGTACCATAGTGTCGGTTCGTAGTGAACGGAAACACCAGCACTGGATTCAACCTAAAAAGAGGAAAACAATCAGTATTGTATACTAGAAGAGCCCACGGCTACGCATCAAAACCATCAGGGATTAAAGTATCCTAGTTCTTTTCACCCCGTAATCACAATGCTTTTAATACTATAATTATCCGTAACTTATAATAGCCTAGTGGTTTTCTATTGCTGCTGTCCCAACTTTTTAGTACCTTTTCCTATGTCTGTCACTCATACCTACCCAAAGCATGTTTTAGTTCAAAAACATGATATTCTGAAGTTACGAAAGGCATGTGAATACGATGCTGTTCAAATACCTACCTAGAAAATGACGAATCGAGAAATACCTTCAAACACTAATGTTTATAAACAGTACTTGAGAAAATTCAAGATTTTACCAAACATTTTATCAGCAAAAGTAAACAGCTAGTGAGTTCTGAACTAAAATATTTTTTTGAAGTCGCTGCATAAAGTTTTGTATAGTTGTACAAATATTGTTATGAGCACTCACTTTTCTCCTTTCTCTTCGATACACTGATCTTAGACTCTGAATTTTAAGTTTTATTCCTTGTAATGTAATAGGCTCATATTTATTCCATAACTTTAATAAAACTGCGCGAGCGTCTTCTCTTGCGTATCTATTGTAATAGTACATATTGTCAGCGTTCCACAAGCATGGTGATTTTTTGAACTGTTTAAGGAATTTATATAGCACCTCACGTTTTTCACTTTTGCTTAACATATCGATGTAATAGTGCTCGGCTACGCGCAGTTTACACGGCGCTCAATACGTGCAGCTGAAGCGAGCGCTGGCGTTCAACTAACGAATCGGTGGTCCTGGCGGACTTGAAACCGTCCGTCGCGCACTCGCCATTCGATCACCGGCGCCCCATGAACGAGGGTGTGTTTTTATTTTGGAGAAGCATTGGTCTTATGTAGTATACCGTTATAAGTTAACAGGTGATGTATGATTTTAGATTTATAATCAACTAGCGTCTCACTCTGCTTTTTGAGCTACCTACAACTAAGTTAAATATTAATGAACAGGTACCTAGTAATTATACATAAACATTCCGGAATAAATTATCTAAATGAAACATAATCAAAATTTAGGAGAACTTAGCGGTCAGACACGAAAAATGACATTGTTTTATACTAAATACAGAGATAGGTTATAATTAATTATAGTAAGCCTCTTGACACGAGGGTAGTGCTAAGAAAATTTTCGTACCATCTCAAAAATTTTGGTTTGGAACTTACGACAGCATTTTGCTTTGATCGTTTAGCT
Organism: Standfussiana lucernea; assembly: GCA_964057025.1. Taxonomy (NCBI): domain Eukaryota; kingdom Metazoa; phylum Arthropoda; class Insecta; order Lepidoptera; family Noctuidae; genus Standfussiana; species Standfussiana lucernea. The sequence goes on from OZ059805.1 coordinate 8,134,663, forward strand.
CTTGGTTTTCTAGTGCGCGGTTCTTTGGTTCTGGTTGCCAGACCTTCCAGCAGCTGTTGCTGACGCTGGATGTGTTCGCGGTAACGATTACGAGCACGTAAATTAGCGTAATATAGCCTCTTTTCAGTTTGCCTCTGCAACCGTTCCGCACTAGTTTCTCTGGCACGCATGTCCCTTGCGTGCTCCCTTACACGCGCCAGACGTCGTTCTCTCTCGGAAGAAGACTCTCTCATTCGGCGCAATTTAACCTTTCTCGACTTGACTGAGTAAGAAGTGAGATTAGATTTTTTTCTCATCATGTCGTTATCACAGCAATTATTTCAAATCAACACTGATCGTCTCCAAGTAAATAGTAATTCTTTGAAAAAATTACAGTTGGAAACAAACGTTGCGTGTGGAGCCCACCGCGCGAATGAGCCGCGCAGCTACCTATCTCACAGAACTAGGAGGCGCGCCTCCCGCCCTCCCACCGCACCTACATTGCTGGCAGTGAGTGAAATAGAGATATTCATATTAAATCGTGCATTTTACGCCATAAAAAGTGTGCTATGTTACTCAGTAATAGTGTGGCTTTGTATTTGTGAAAGAAGTTTTGGAATCGCATTTTTATTTCCAGACATAACCTTGTACAAACATACAAACTATTTTTTTAAATATATATATGGCAATTTGCAACTCGCTCTTGATAGGCACGGATACAATTTAATGTGGCAAAAATCATGTTGTTCTTGTTATATCATCGATATTGATAAGCCAAGTCAGAGGCCCATGGGCAGCATAAAAACTCTGGCACCAGGTTAGGCACTAACCACACGATAAAGTAAGATCGAGATTGATTTCTGTGCTACAGCTGTATCAAGTTGGATATTAGTGTTTACATAAACCTTCCGGAGATCTCCATGATGTTGAAAACCGCATCGAAGTCCATTTACTCGTTTACAAAAACTAAGATAAATACCATCAGGAAAAGCGACTTTGTTTATCACACCATAATCTTAATTATACTACACCATTGGTAATCAGCGCAAACCGACAAAAATAAGTCCTATCTCTTATAAGACTCGATTTTAAGTGTTTGATGGCATTACCTACTTAAAGGTTTTTTTTTTGTACTTAGTTTTATCCCTATTGTATTCGGTAATACTGCAGCTATCTATCAATAAAATTATTTTCGTATTCTAATCAATATTTCAAGAGATTATCGATACAAACATACAAACTCTGGTTTCTTAATATTTATACTCGTAAACACCTGAATAACACAAAATCACGCATATATTCCCCGAAGATTTAGGCAGGGGTGTAACTATAATATTCACATCACGACTGTTATCCCTGAAGGGTTAGGCAGACGTATACCAAATAGTACATCTACATTTCGCTGGTTATGTTTAAGTCCAATGTAATAGGGGGCGAGCATATTGCCGACAACCGGGCACAAATCTAGAAGTAACTAAGTGCTAATAAGTAATTTGTGATGGAAAAATCTAATAATATAGCCAGTTCGCGAGTCATTTCATGTTCCATTATAGCAACGTACACGTAATAGAAGTGAAATAAAGAATAAGAGAGACGGAAGATTTAGTACGGGAGACGGAGAGAGAGATCATCTCAAAAGAAATACAATAATTTTGCATAAAAAGGTGAGCTTTATCATGACGACGGTATTCATTATAAACACAGAATAAATAATAGTACTAACGTTCAGAAGATGCACTCCTTTGATCTTGAAGAAAGCCGCTTTTATAATAGCCTACAAATCGTCCCCCCCTCACGCGCATGCTAAATTGCACTTAACCGCCGCTGTTGAGAGTAGTTATTACTTCGTGTCCTTTCTCATCCGTAAAATACCTACGCCGCTTGACCGAGTACTAGGGTTGTCCGGAAAATGTGTTACTGCACACTGTAGGTTAGTTCAACTTACGTCCCGCGATCTGTAATAACACATTTTCGGGTCTCAATCGACTTTTGTCCATAATTATACCTGCGCGGACCGCAGCCATTTTCGTTCAACTTACGGGCCGCGATCTGTACCACAGAATACATGACAGTACAAGTACAGAAGATTCTCTCCGCAAAATCGATTAAATAAATAGCGACCTTTGCTACGACACAATAAAGTGCAATTCAGGCCGCACAGCGCTTAATTACCTACAGTTAATTTCACCTCTCTTTCTATCGCGTAACGCTTGTAAACCTTCTGACTACGAGAGGGTTGTCTACTTTTGAATAATATTTTATCTGTATATTTAATTAACAGTTATGTGCCTCTTAGGTACTGTACTTTTGTGAGCCAATTACGTTTTAAATAAATCTAGGCTTACTTTGTAGTATGTAGATCAGAAAACTATTTTATTTTCCAATGTCTGTATCGGTAGGTACTTTAACCTAAGAAGATAGGCATTAAGCATTCATTAGTGTGCACCTATATTGTCTATGAAATGAAATATCTTATCTTCTTTTAGGAGTTTAGGTAGGTACAAGGTATGTACATACGTATCAAATCTGGAATGACATATGTACGATGCGAACAAGATCGTCCAGGAGCCAACACCCAAAAATTATAGTGTTGGTTCTCAACTATCTTGATTAGCAGATAACCTACGGTCTACCACAACGCATTTACCTTAAAAGGAAACCGATTGTACCTACTAAGGTCAAAGAAGTACCTACGTAATTGGGCTGATAAAAAAGTATGTACGAGTACAGTACCTACCCTAATGTCAAAATCTTACTCCATAATGTATATTTATTGTTAGTCCATTGGGTTCAGTCGCAAAATGTACCTTTCGCAAAATGTACCCCATTCGCAAAACGTACCTTTCTCAAAACGTACCTTTCTCAAAATGCACCTTTCTCATAATGCACCTTTCGCAAAATGTACCTTTTTTCTACATTCTCTTTTACAGTGCTACAGCTGTAATGAAAAGGCTAATTAGGGATTGATTTTATTAGTAATCAAATCATAATTGAAATGACATCACAAAAGTCGAATGAAACCATATCTTTTTACTTGTATTCATCTGTCCACCGAATAAAATTAAGTGTCTTTACAAAACTACGTTATACCTCATGACGTTCTCAGTGTGCATACAAAAATTGAATCGAATATAATCCAGTGGTTAGTCACAGGACATTATTTTCCATTTATAACAATGACGTTCCCAGTCTGCATACAAAAATTCATTCGAATATATCCACTAGTTCAGACACAGGACATTATTTTTCAATTATAAAATGTTCTACATGATGTATCATATATTCCTAAATTTTATTTCCAGATGCGAATTAGCGCAAGTTATACCTAATGTTAGTCAATATTTATAAATAAAAAAAATAATACAATGTTAAGTCTAATAACATTATTTTTGAAAGAGAGGGTCTACGTCTATTGCACTGTATAAAATGGCTATTCAATGCAATAGACGTAGTATATTTCTCATAATAAATGGTTTCATTCGACTTTTGTGATGTTTTTCAATTATTATTTGATTATAAATAAAATCAATCCCTAATTAGCCTTTTGCTAGCTGTAACACTGTAAAGAGTTAATGTAGAAAAAAGGTGCGTTTTGCGAAAGGTGCATTATGAGAAAGGTACGTTTTGCGAATGGGGTACATTTTGCGAAAGGTACATTTTGCGACTGAACCTATAGAAAGCGCCAGTTAAACGTGGAATAACTGTCATTGACCCACATACATTTATTGACATAATTAATTCCGAAAACAATATTAATGACATAAAGCTGTCCTGAATCGTCATCTATCGTGATCCTTTCCTTTTTTTAGTAATGAAAAACGATTCATAATTTATCGTCCGCGTAACTACGCAGAGAAATTAAGGAAAGGGCAATGAACTTTATTCCACGTTTATCTGGCGCTTACTATAGTAAGCAACTACCCACCAAAAAAAATCTCTAATACAATTTAAATAGGTACTATCCGACCTACTATCAAATCTAAACCTGACCTTTGTAAACAGAACTAATATAATAATAATTATTTATATTCTAACTAAGTAAATGCGGGTGACATAAATGAGAATAACAAACGTAATCATCCGACCAATGTACTCTGAGGTGCGCGTACGACGCGGGCGGCGCTCGGCAACCCTACTGAATTAGTCCGTCTGGACGGGACAGCCTCGTACTTGTAGCTTCATATCTAAACTGCGGAGTGCGCCTGGCCTGTCTGTATATTTTTAACAAGCCTCTCAGTTACATCATCATGTACTGAGCATATTTTGTAACTTTGTGGCTTTAAGTTAGTTTTGTTTGGGTGAATCGGGTCTACTAATAATTTCTAACCACTTTTTCTGAAACAAATAAGATTCGAAATCAGGACTAAGCAGAGGGCTACCATGACCACTGGTGCCGTAACAGGCACCGCGAAAAAAGGAGGGGTATAGCTAGTAAGTATGAGTGCGTTCTGAGTCCTGTCAAAATATCCCGAAAAATCCAATGATGCCGTTTATTTCTCATACTTTCGGATTTAGACATCCACGCACACTTGAAAGTTCACTCTGTTTACAAGAGATGGACCAAATGCGCATTCTGCCGAATGTCGAGTTCGGCCGAACAATCGGTTGAAACATAAATACCGAAGCCGAACTTTGGCCGAAGTTCGGTTGAATTTCGCGTATCTTTAGATGGCGCCAGGTTCAATCACGTTTTTTAAATAATTAATAAGGGGCCCTGGATGGTTTGATGAATGGATGATGAAGTTTTGTTTATGTGTTTGAGTGGCAAAATTTCATCAAAATCGGTCCAGCGTTTAGGAGCAGTTCAGTGACACGTACAGAAGAATTATATTATATAATTTAGTATTTTCTTCTGATTTCTTTAACAAGCAGTGAGTTCAGTTGGCAAAATGCAGGATATAGACTACTAGTCTGTCCTACATAATTAGTAATGGTTTATTCAACCGAATGTGCGGTCCATGAACCGAAATTCAGTAAAAGCAGCCGAATTTCGGTATTACCGAATGTGAAACGAATTTCGGTCCATCTCTACTGTTTACTACTTATTAATTAACGAAAGACCTTCCCTTTAAGGGTTTATTTTACTCATAATAATTATGAACAACTTTTACTATGGGATCAACACTGAAACCGCGAAAATAAAATCATTCAATCAATTGGCTTGGCACGTGCCACGCAACCGCTGTCGTAGTGTACCTTTATGATTCTCAACATTACTACATTACACCAATGACGAAGTACATAGAACAATAAGACTTGCAGAAGATGCCATAAAATAAGTAAAGCACGCGAAAAATAAGGTAAGGTTTGTGCGATCTTACGCTCGCGTATATTTATGTATAGGTAGCTACACGACTCGACATAGCGTCGCAGTCGCACCGTCTCGCGTCGTTCGTTGCGCGGGTTAATAAGCCTACCTGTTTCTTAAAACTATAAATGTATAAACAGAACAACACAACCGCCCGCGCCCGACGTGTAAAGTCGCTTCTCCGAAAACGCTCCCATACATCGCCATATTATTATGTTTGAATTGAATGCGGGCCGCGCCGCGTCACCGTAAATGAGCCCTAAGAAGTTTCACTTCTAAATCTAAAATCAAAAACGAAAAGTGACTGTGTTCACGATAATCTATTTATACCAAAACGTTGGGTCAGCGCACGCCGATAATAATAAGCCTAATTTTAAGTGTATGACATACATAATTACCTGCCTAAAGGTTTATTATTGTTCTCAGTAATTATAACTATGGCATAAGTTAATATAGTAGCTATCAATCAGTGAAATAATGTTCGTATTCGGATCAGTATTTCCAGAGGTTATTAAATACAAACTCTGATTACTCATAAACAGCTGATCAACATAATATGGCGCTATATGCTCTGAAGGTTTAGGCGAAGGAATACCTATAGATAGTACACCCACAGTCCCACATTTCGCCAGTTATGTTTAAGTCCCAATATACATAGGTTTGGTACTCAAGTCAGACAAAATGTAACAATTTTTTGCAATTCGTCATTAAAAATAACGTGCGAAATATACCTTAGGTGCATCTAGGGTTGCCAACCATACTTTATAATAACGTATCCTACTTTAATTTTGGTTAATATACTTTAAATACTTTTGCATAAAAATAAAGTACATATATGTGAAAATGCTCTATTTCCAGTCTGTACAATTATCTGAAGTTTTACACATTTTATTGATATGAATGTAACTTATTTGAAAACCTGGTTTGATTTTAGTGGAGATAACTGGCTTTCAATACTTCCTTGCATATCTTTAAAAAATGAGGTAGAATTGAAACATTTTGAAATGGTAATCTCAAAGGCCAATTAACGAGATAGACTAAATATTATTATGGATGATTTATATTCCGAGTCATTATGAGTGAAAGAGATGATACATATTAATTCTACTAATATTAATAAAGAATTTTCAGAGAAAAATACTGTTTGCTACCTACTACTAACTAACTAACCATGTGTTAAGAAAATTATTTCTAATTTACTCTCTAAGTCTCTATTCCCGCCACGTTAGCTTTCACTGAAAGAGTTATTCAGTAATGAATCTAAAATGGCGGAAAGAGAGGAACAGGACATCTATAAATTTATTAAAAACGATTTGCTTGTTTATTTAAATTTAAATTGGGAATGTAAATATAGCTTCCAAAACTTAACAAAAGTATATTGAAAAACTGTTAGTGAGGCACACAAAATAATATATGTTCAAGAGAAGAGATAAATAAAATGTTGAGTGATAAGTACTTTTTTTTTTCTTTCAAATAATTTATTTTTTCCCTATTTAAAAATGTAATACGTTATTTTTCTAAAAAATAGTTGGCAACCCTAGGTGCATCTGCCTATCCCTGTGACGAATATGTGCATTAAAAAATGTCTTTTTTAAATTAAAATACAATTAAAAAAAGGTTTCACTTACTTTTCTTCTCTGCCGCGTATAATTGGTTCGCATATGAAATATTTTAATCTTTACATCATGCAGTGTAGCGCGGGGCTGACATTTCCGCCATGTTTGTAATAACGTTTCCCAAGCAGCATTTTTGATTGGTTTATTATGATAATATTTATGTGAGGTGTCCCACAGACAAGGATTCCTTTTATACATTTTTAACACTTTAATTATGATGGCGTTCTCTAATCCTAAGCAAATCCTTCTTAATTTAGGATTAGTAGTCATGGCGTGAGCGACGAAGGAGTACGTGCGAACGCTTCAAGCTTGCGGTCGATACTGCCGGGTGCTGTCGAGTTTGTGTCACGGTTTCAGGCACCTCGCCGACGGACGGCCGACGCGCGACGACACGATCGTGCTATCGCATCTGGCCACAAAATAGATAGGCACGGAAGGCCGACTCCAAACAATAAGCGAAAGCTCATGCACACATGTCTAAGTACAATGAGAGCTGCTCTCAATTTCTTCTTGTTTGAGATATTTGTACTGTCCGCACATAAAGAGTCTGTGCATCTGATATTTTGCTCACTATACGCAGCTGGCCTTCTGTACTTATCTGTTTTGTGGGATAAGATGATGTTTTACAGAATATTTTTAACCGACTTCAAAAAAAAGGAGGAGGTTCTCAATTCGGTTGTGTTTTTTTTTTGTGTTTGTTACCTCATATCTCCGTCATTTATGAACCGATTTGAAAAATTCTTCTTTTATCTGAATGGATTTACTTCCCGATTGGTCCCATAGAAATTTCATCAAAATCGGTTCAGCAGTTTGGTTTTGAAATCAAAATAACTGGAAAAAATGTCATCCAAGTAAAAGAAATTGCGAAATTGATACTTGACAAGGATTTGTGTGTGATATGATAACTAAAAAGGGTAAAATAAAAACTTTTTTGCAAAAAAAAACCGACTTCCAAAAAAAAACACTAAAAAAGTGGAAAATAACTTTACTTTCGGAAGTCGGTGACTATTGTTTGTTTCATTGACTTTTTTGCCACCGACTTCCGAAAGTAAAGTTATTTTCCACTTTTTTAGTGTTTTTTTTGGAAGTCGGTTTTTTTTTGCAAAAAAGTTTTTTTTTAGTGAAAAATGATGTGTTTCATTTTTTATTAAATTACAACAAAATTTTTACTTATTCTGTTCTAGAATCTGAATAAAAATGGTCATCTACCATCATAATATTTGTATGTTGATAAAAAAAAAACGAGCATTTTACTCTGTCGGTGTACTTATTTCTTAGGCCGACAGCTCGTAAAGTTTTAGTTCAAGTCACTAAAACTGCAGACTGAAGAGATCACGAGAAATAACTGGAACGCCTACCACAACGCCCATCTTCACCACAAATTCACAATGATATTCTGCATGATCTCAATCAAACAATTAGTGCAAAATGCTATAACAAAAAGTGTTCGCCAGGCTGCTAAGTACTCTCCATAACATGTCGAAACGGATTTTCGCTACTTTTAGCCCGACTGTGAGTAGGAGGAAAATATTTCTTTTAGTTAATACTTACGACGAAGTCACATATTATACAACTGAACGTATTGTATGAGACTTTTAAATGATCAAAACAAATCGAGGATAAGAGGAACTACGTCACTGTATCGAAAATATCTTATTTCCAAAGTTCGGTTTAATGTTAGAGCGTTCTATTTTACGATCGCACACTGCGACGAAAGCCGGCCCAGAAGCCCAGCTTATTTTAATTCAAAATCGATAGCCATTCAGTTGGTTGTTCATAAATACTGTGACCTGACACATTGGCTAGACAAGACTGGTTTATTTCTATGCAGAATTGCTCTTGCTATTTATGTATACCTAGTACCTATTGAACTTTTCGCGTGACCCTAGTACCTGGTTACTAAACTTACAAATACGGAAATTACTTACACCCGTTTTTATGAACAAATCAAAGTGATTACTTGAGTAAAAGTTATTACTTATGATCAGATACGATTTTTATCCCGCATGTAGTTTATTAATTGCTTGAAGTTAGAACTGTCAAAAGTTTTACGGTTTTTTCTTAGTTCAAATTCTTGTCTATTGCATAAAAATGGTTGCATGAGTAACTAGTGTAGGTACTTAAACTCAAGTAATTACTTTAACTTGATCATAGATACAAGTGTAACAGTGCACAGCTACAAGGATCTTTTGGCGCTTGAAGACTTCGTCGGGCCTTGTCATTTGTAAGGAGTTTTTAACATAAGGCGATTTAGAACAAGTAAAAAAAAATAGTAGGTACCTATAGTCGAGTGCAATTAGACAAAAAGGTGGAACGAAGTTTATAGTGGTCGGATTTTCGTGGGACTTTTTTTTTGAGTTCCTAGAGATGTGAAGAAGAAAGTAAAAAAAATATCGCAGATATTTTAAATTATTTTTTAGTCACAACACTCATGAATGTGGTTTTCCTGAAAATTTTGATGTCGAGTTATCCGTGAAAAATTAGCAGTTACCAATTACTATAAATTCGTCGAATTTCAAGTAAATTCATAAACGCAAAAAAAATATAAAGCAAAATTTAAAAAAAAAAAAGTCGAGAGCGGCGAATTTTTTTTTCTTTTAACTTTCTCCACACCTCTAGGAACTCAACAAATAAAAATCCCATGAAAATCGGACCACTATAAACTTCATTCCACCTCTTAAGTATTTTTTGGCTAATTGCAATCGACTGCTACTGAAAAAAGAAAGATTTAAAACAGTGCCCGGACTCACCAAAATCACCAAATTGACTAATTATAACTGTGTGTTTTTAATCACAGCTGTCGTTCTTTATAGTCATCCGAACTGGCTATATCTCGACCAATTTCCGTTGTGTCAATCTGGTAGACAATTAATTTCACCACCTAGGCTAAGTGTTCCTGTATTTTTTATTCGCCGTCAGGTCAGAGAAGATTATAATATGCAAGCACTACAAATAGAAATAAGGACAGGTCAACGTTCTATAACAGAAATAGTTGCAGACTTTACTTAATCGATGACGGATGTATTTCTAGCTGTTGACCGCATTTCAGTTAATAAAAAATCAATAGTTAAGTGACATAGCCGAGGACGACAACGCTAGAATATTGTTGTGGTTCTACAGCCTTGAAGGAACTTAATGTTTACTACTGCAATATTAACCAGATTAACATAAGGTAAAGGGGTACTTATAAATCAGATTATGCTGCTATCAAATTCCATATTTGATAGCAGCATAACCTGGGACTAGGAATCATCTTCTGCCATACTTCTCGATTCCGTGCGCCCCTCAGCCAGGTTTTTCTAAAGTATTTAGCGATATCATCATCTGTCTAGCCTTTTCCCAACTATGTTGGGGTCGGCTTCCAGTCTAACCGGATGCAGCTGAATACCAGTATTTTACATGGAGCGACTGCCTATCTGACCTCCACAACCCAGTTCGTACTGGGTAATACGATACCCCTTGGTAAGACTGGTTGTCAGTAAAGTATTTAGCGATATAATTATTATGTATAATAAGGATGTAATATAATTTTATACTATCAAGACCCAAATACCAGTCTAAGGCCCGTACCACATATCGATTCTTAAACTCGACTAATAGATCAATCAATCGAACAGCTTTAAATCTTCATATACATAGGTACCTACTCATTTACTCAAGGAGAGATCTGTGCTTGAGTATCATTCTATAATTCGGGCTTTACTGTGATAGACTAATTCAAACAAAGCAGCCAAAAATACGCCTCACCTAAAAGGAAGTATGTACAGCGCTAAAAAAATCATCAAAGAAGTCAGACCACATAAATATAGCAAGTCGGAATCTGTCACTCAAATGTAGTTAGATAACGAAGTCATTTCAAATGAACGCGTAGCGCCTGGCGTTGGCACGACGCACGGTCGGTCGGCGGCTCGCCATAGACACAGCACGCGAACGCGAAGAAAAAACAAAATTTCAGCGATCACTCGGAAAATGTCACGAGTTCATATTAAATGTAATGCCTAAAGCTTTATTACAGCAGGAAATGATGATTATGCTAATACGCACATTGGTTTGCGAAACTAATGAGTTGGCGACGGAGCTAGATTTTGTGAAGCTGAAATTGTGTACATTACACCGGTTGACATTATATTTTTGGTGGTTTAATTTTAATGGAAACTAATATACACTTGAAAACATTATTTTAATTATCCTGTACGATGAAGCAACTGCTTTAAATAGAAGACAGATCCAATCCTTAAGCGTTCGAGACGTCCATATAAAAGACGGGAAAAGGCATTGGTTCATATCGATTCTGATACCGTCACTCGTGACGTTCGGAAACATGTTTAGAATTCATAATAAGAATAACGCAATCGTAAGGGCCACGCGGCTACGACGGGTGTCGAACATTTTGTCGCGCTCGCAGACGACTCTGCGAAGGCTTCAACGACGAAACTTCATAAAAAGATCTTAATAAGTTGTGCAATCTTGCTCGAAACTCGTTCCTCGCTTCTTAATTAGCAATTTCAGATTCAGCAAAACACAAACACTCCAGTCTTCATAATCAACTTCCAGAACGCTTCAATAAAAATATCCAGGAAAAGTAACTTGAATCTTAGCAAAAGTTTCAATGAGTGAAACCTTGACAGTCGTCCGGAGTCACGGCCAGGCGCGCTGCTCAATAGAAATCGCTGTTGAGTAACTGATAATAAACATTTATGTATTATTTCATTCTTGAAATTAGTCTAGACTACATTTTAGACACGGCTTCTTTGTGGCTGGCATAGAAACTTCCTACATAAAATTCTCCGAACATTTCTGAGTTTTCTCATGCAACTCCGTATTTTCGATAGCTAGCTATAGCGATCGAGGGAACGTTGCCATGACAGTCGTAACGATGTCAAGGTATTTCAATTTCCTTTTACAGTATTTTCCTGACATACTTTTCAACAATGTTTGGGTTATATTTTTGGCTTAGACGATTGGCTGTTACTCATAAAAAATATACAAAGACCTTTTTGAAAGCAAAATACTGATTTGGGCTTCGAAAAAACGATGCATTTAAAATAATTAAGGTAACATTTAAACGACATTCACTGTACCATAATCTTTCGTCGGGATTAGTCAAGAATTTGGCTGAGGCTGTGAGCAAATCAAAATGTTCGATCTAGACAAAGCCGAGCAGTTGTGGGCGCGCCTCAGACAATGCAGTTATTATAATTATATCGTCCGAGTACCTGGCGACTTACTGATGTCATAAATACCTGAGCCAAACAATATTATTGTTCATAGAACTGTCTCTCACACAAGGATCAGATTTGTAAAGCGTGTCGAGTGTCTTAAAAGCAGGATTCTGAGAAAGCACCATATTATTATTGTATTCCTAGAAAACAAGGTCGAAATAAGAGACGATATTATAAATTTCGTCTTATCTTTATTATAAAAAAAACTATCGTCTAATTCGTTAAAGGTACTTACTTAGAAACTAGATTTACAGTTTAAAATCATATAAAAATATGTTAACAGTTCCTAAACGAAACAATTACTCAATTAGTGATCTTTCGATCATTCACAATAAAATGCACCTACCTGTACGACTGTACGTATACATTTCTATATATACATTTAATAAAATTGTAACAGGCCGATGTCTGTACATTGAAGATATTGAAAAAAAAAAAATATATGGGGTTCTTTATTAGAGTAACAGAAGCCAAAACAACAGATTTCAGAATTTTTGTCTGTCAATCTTTCTGTCATTATGTTTGTATTTGTACGCGCATCACGCAAAAACTACTGCATGGATTTCGACCAGTTTTCGCCGCTATACTGCTAGATTCGTAACTTAAAATATAGGCTACATTTTACCACAAGAAATGATCTTTTTCCGTTATTTTTTATTAGATTCTAAGTACCATGTACGAAGTCGCGGGCAAAAGCTAGTTATTAAAGAACAACTTCGTAGTTTTACGTTAATCCGATTTTCTTCAGAAGTGGCTAGTTCAGTGGTGGGTGTTTTGTGTATTAATCAACATCTAGCGTATAAACTAGCAGTACGTATTGCAAAAGTTTAGAATTATTTCACTAATGTGGCTTAGAACTACACCGTTTGAGTTTAATCGTGTTCATCTCTAAAATATCACTTCTTCTTCATCAGAAATATATAATTTACCTCTCTAAGAATATTCTGTTTTAATAATGACGGGCAAACTTTCTGTAGCTTCTACCGTCGACTGTTCTGCATCATCCAATTGTTGCAGTTCTGCGTTCGCAAATACCTTCGCTAGTTCTAACTTCATAAAGGTTTGCTGTCTTGCTGGAAACTTCTTGAATGTTGCAGAGTAACTCAGGAAGAGAAGGTCAGTGGCGTCAATTTCCTTATATTTTGCTATTGGATCCTCTATATTCATTCGTAAATCTTGATTAGATTGAAATGATGCGGAGCTAACATCCGCCATGGTTAACGATCCCAACGGCGCTAGAGGCGGCGGAGAAGATGACATTTCATGCGTTAATTCATCCCGAACCTGTAATTCTGCTTCAGTTTTTCGCTTACCAACTATATTGTAATATCTTTTCCGGTTAACATTGTGATTATCTAAGAATTTCAAATTGCTACTCCAAATGTAGTCGATCTCTTTTGTGCCATCAGAATTTTTTAACTGTCTCTTGTACTTAATATAACTATCTCTGACAGTCTTCCATTTGAGTCTACAAATGTCACCTGAAAAGATACGGTAAACATGAGATGATGGTTCTTGTGAGAGTTGTGTTCAAGTCCTAACATGTATAAGTTCATTAATTAAAACCCGAGTACGGAAATATCCCGCTCTGAATAGTATAAACAATCTTAAGAATAAGTTTAAAAATCTAAGTGTGTTCAGCTTTACATAATATTTATCTGAACCCAAACCCATTTGATACCCAACACGGCACCTTCCAAACATTTTTTTCTTCAATTTATGACTTTGTCAGCTAGGGCGTCATATTGAACTTAGTGTGACGTCACATAGCCTATAACCAGTGGACAATCAAGACGCTTCTTACGCTTTTCTATACCTCATTCGTCGAATCATGATAAAAAGTTTAGGAGTTATGCGGGTACAGATGAACATACATACGGGCTGAAATCATAACCTTCCGCGGTAGTCGAGTAAATAGACGGATAATCTATGATAACGACAATTCATTAACCGATTAGATGTGGAAAATTAATAAGACATAAAAATTAAGGTAAAGTATTCTGTGTTATTTCAATGGTAGGTAGGACTGGGGCAAAAGTACCCACACTCGGAAAAAAATTGTTGTACATAAAATGTGCACTTACTTGTTGCCTCCAATTCTTTTGCAATAAATTCCCATGTCGCATTTTTGAGGCTAGGGTTCTTATATTCCTTATGGCCTATATCGTATATAAACTCGTGTTTTTTGACAAGTTCAATTAATCTTTCTATGTCAATCATTTTTGGCGGGAAATCGTAATTATTGTAATGTTAACTCGCCACACGATGCACGTATCCCGCACTCTACGTGCTGACTGGGCCGCTCACGCTAGCGTCCCGCCCCGCTCCGCCCCGCCGCGACACGTGGCGCCACTAGTGCCAGCGGCCGCCCGGTCGCATTCAAGGCTTCGGGTAACTTCGCCTACGTTCGGCGCAAAGCGACGTTGCCAGATCGTCATATAAGGACGATTTGCTTTGACGGCGGATATTCGTTGCAGTCTGTAGTACGGTCATAGTATTTTATTTAGTAGTTCACTTTCACTCAACCTTGTCGTTTATTATTAAAGTGTCTAAGGGCAGGTTATTTTAAAACTTCGATGTATTTATTTGGTACTTGCTACGTTTGATTGTTCATTGAGATGATACAATTTTATCCAAGTTACTGATTTAGTTTGAGTACCTACATAATGATCATTCATCAAATCATCAGTGAACATTGTATTGTTTATTGGGTATCGAGATAGAAAAGCACACACATCACATCACTGTAGTATAAACAATCTATAATTTATGGATAGGGACGAATTCCACCTAACATAATGCTAGTAATAGTTTGTTCTTTCAAAGTAAGCCAGCGCGCAGCGGGAGCCCATCCGCTGTCGGTTCGTAACATACGCGCCAGCACCAGCAACTCTTCGGTTTTCCGAACTAGCAGAATTTTGTGACGTAGTACTTCATACGGAATGCGTCATAAGGCTCATGCATGACCCATCTGAAAACCCCGTGCCCGTTTCGCGCCACGTGCTTTACGAAATCCTTTCATATACAGTAATACAGTTAACTGTCAGAAGCATTGTCTATGGACCTGTTTGACAGCGTCAGCCAATCAGCAGTCCTTTCATTGTTATTTTATCTCTAATTTTGCAGTACAGTGAGCCTTATCGTCGTTGAAATAAGGTGTATGTTAGAGGTAAAATAAAACTAGTTTTGAGGGGAAGTTTTTTGTTGATCGTTCATATGTATAAGGGCCTCAGGCAGGGGTCAATGTACCGTACAGGGTGAAATCTGCCTTGTGCTGTGTAAAATGAAAATAATGAACAAATTAATGTTAATTCAATGTCACAGCAAATCGATTTCTAAGTATTTTTTAATCAATTAAAAATAAATTATTGCTCAATGTGATTCAAACTTTACACAGATAATGGGGTAGATACTGCCTACTAACGAGAAACGGTTAACTTGTACCGTTCCAATTTCTGCGTAAAACGAATAAAATGAATGGTGGTTAATAATTCAACGTTGGATTTGTTGGTACCTATCACTCGACAGTCGACGAGAACCGTTGCCCGAACGGTTTTACTCTGATAAAATGGTAAATAGGTAGAATATTATGTATACAGCATGTATTTTTGGAAACTGCATTCAGTGATAAAAATCTGGAGAAATTATTTAGCAAATCCACTATCAACTAAAATATTTCGTAAATTCAAGCTCTCATGTCTTGTAGATTTTATAATTGAATTTTTTGCTTCTTACATAAATTAATTCCTTAATTTCATTCATTGTCATATTTAATTTTTATTTTATTCTGCGTTGTGCCTTTGAATTTAATTTTTTCTCATATTTTTACGTCCTCAATTAGTTATTACTTACTTATTTATTGCACAGATAGTGACGCATGTAAAATTGACAAAATTGTAAATTGTTCTGTATCTAATATGGGTCAATGACCTGAAATAAATGAATTTTATTTTTCTAAAGCACAATACAGCAACTGTAATTCTTTTCGCACTAAATGGATAACACGTCACATTGACGTTTGTAGGTATGTCAAGCTGCCCGACAATAAATTTTCTTGACTGTACTTACATCAATTAATCTGTGTCAATTATTTAGTTTAGTACAGTCATTTAACCCATTAACGCCCGCCGTACTATAAATAGTACACCAGTTTATGTTAAGTTAATACTAATCTTATACGTTTTTTCACTCTAGCAACATTCTTAAACGGTCATTTCAAATCCATGCAATAAGCGAATAGCTAAAACAAATCGAGATTGTTAAATAATTGGGGGTTAATACTCATTTTGTGTCAGTGTTTTGCTTCGTGTCTGCAGGTGAGTACTTGTTTATTTTATTTTAGAAGATTTAGCTTTAGAAGGTGTTAAAAAGTTTTATAGTTTACACTATAACACCATATTCTAAAATAAAATACATCGGAAAGTTAAATTCGTGTAAAGTTTTTTCTGCTATTACACATAAAGTGCTGCTGTACTAACTTTAGTACACTGGGCGCTTGAGGTAAGATAAGGTAGTATAGTTAAGACTTTTTGTATTTGGGTGCTATGCTTATTAGTCATGTTTTTTTTATGTATTGTTAGTGTTTTTTTCTTTTATTAGTGACCCTTTATTTACTTTGTTTTCAGGTGACAAGATAAAACCATTTAAAAATACAAAATGGCAAACCGACATACTTTTACTCAAGAAAAAAACTATTTTGGTTTACAAGACGCTATACACGACATTATTAGCCAAGATAGTGATGATGATGCTACTTACGATGTATTTATGCTATCACCCAACCCAGACGTTATCACAGATGAAGAGGAAGGTGGAGACGACGACTTGTATGAACATGGATTACTTCAAGATGTTCCCGGCAACATAGAAGTTGTTACTCGCAGACATACCCCTGCCGTTGAAGTTGAATGGAGCAGTGGTGATGATGAACCCCTCACAACATTCGCATCATCTACTTCACGAAACGTGCCAAAGAGAAGAAGAGTTCAAACTATTGGTGAGGTGCCAACTTGGAGAAAATGTGTGCCTATTTACTCCGTTTCTCGTTCTACTACAGGTCAAATGTCTATTGAAGAACGACGTTCTAATGTTTCGGATATCCTAAAAGGTATGACCCCTGTTAAAGTTTTTGAGCATCTTTTTGACGATGAAGTGCTAGAGCTTATCGCAACGCAGAGCATAATATATGCTGGACAAAACAATAGGCACGATAAAGTTTTTACCAAAGAGGAACTCCGTAAATTCTTGGGTATTCTTATAATTACTGGTTACCATAAATTTCCTAGTGAAAGGTCATATTGGAGCTTAGATGACGATGTCGGTGTACCATTAGTTTCAGAGTGCATGTCTAGAAACAGATTCTTGGAAATAAAGAGGAACCTGCATTTTGCAGATAATACATTGGCCCCTACGTCTAATGATAAAATGTTCAAATTGCGTCCACTTTGTGATGTTTTTTTTACAAAAAAAATATTGTCAATTTGGAATGTTTCATGGCGACTTATCCATTGAAAAATCAATGGTCAAGTACTATGGCCACCATTCAGCCAAACAATTTATAATGGGTAAGCCCGTGCGATATGGATATCGTAATTGGGCGTTGACCAGTTACGATGGTTATTGTTATACATTTGATGTATATTGTGGAAAATCCTCTGAGGCTACCACCGATCCACTCGGCTCTCGGGTTGTGAAGACTTTGCTAAACAAAGCCCCAACAAAACCAGAAGAACATGTAGTTTACTTTGACAACTTCTTTACGAATTACGATCTGCTTGTCGACCTAAAGGACCTTGGATACAGAGCTACTGGAACCTTGCGTGAGAACAGAACCAAACGTTGTCCTTTGATGTCATCAAAGGAAATGCGCAAAAAGCCTAGGGCTGAATACGACTACAGATTTGATAAGACAAAAGAAATTCTTATGGTGAGATGGAAGGACAATAATGTCTGCACGATTGGTACCAATTTTGATACAGTAGAGCCGTTAGGGAAAGTTAAAAGATGGTGTACTACGAGAAAACTAAAAGTGGACGTAGATATACCTCACGTGTTCCAAAGTTATAATAAGGGCATGGGAGGGGTGGACCAAATGGACCAGTCTGTAGGACTCTACCGAATTGGGGTAAAGGGTAAGAAATGGTGGTGGGTTTTATTCACATATATGGTGGACATGACCATTTCAAATGCGTGGAGATTACATTGCATTGCAAATCCAGATGATCGTGTGGATCAGCTAGCATTTCGCAGACACATAGCACGAACGTATATGAGCCAAAAAAAAACAATAAAACTAGACAAACATGCTCTGGATTGGATGGAGAAAACAGAAAAAATTATGGGCAGAACCCAAAAAAAATACCAAACCAACTGAGATGTGTTGTGTGTTCCAACCGGGTTAAAACAGCATGTCACAAGTGCCTAAAAACGCTATGCCTGGATAGAGGATGCTTTGCCCAATACCACTCCTAAGCGCCCATTGTACTAAACTTAGTACACCCCTAAAAATACAACTTCCGATTATTTTTTGTTTCTTTTTTCTTTATAGTGTCTCAATTGAAGTACTTTATTAACGATATTAAAAATTGTTTACGTAAAATTTTAAATGGTTTTTATTTGGGCGTTAATGGGTTAATTCATTCAATATTGGCATGAACTCAAAATACATAAAATGTATGTAAATACTTACCGCAATCTTTACAAGCAAAATTTTTATTTTTTAGGTTAAATTGAATCCAAGATGGCGATGGCACGTGCAACCATATGTCGTCATGTCACGGAGGGTCAACGTACGAATGTTTACCCTAAAACCGACGTAGCTAGCCAGACATAGTGTAGTGTTTACAAAATATGAGATAAAAATGTTGCGTCGCAGAACACATTTTAAATGCATCCATTTTAAAATGGTGACGAATTGAAAGTAGGAAAATGAAAAGACTTGCCTAAAAGCCTGGTAGGTGTATACTGATATGTACCATACATCTGATAGCAGTGGCGTGCCTAGGAGCCAACAATACGGCAATCCCATAAGGACAAGCCAAGCTTAAGAATTTTCGGCCAGTCTTGCTAATCTAAACTCAAAACATAGGTTGCTATTATAATACTCTGTCAAGAAAGTACCGGGAAACGATCAATAATACACAAAATGTTAGTTATTCATCCAAAGTAATTTTATCGCTTTCAGAGTATGCTCCTTGAGAATCGATACACTTACGCCAACGAATAATCCAATCATCAAAACATTTTTTAAACGCTTTTTCCGGAATTGAGTTCAGTTCTCGCCACGAATTCTCCTTCGTCTTCTACCAAATGAAAACGGGTGCCACGAAGTGGTAATTTGAGTTTGAGAGAAAAAGAAAGAAGTTGGCTGGAGCCATATCTGGTGAATAAGGTGGTAGCTCGATGGTATTTGTTAAATTTTTGGTCAAAAATTCGTTCACTCATGCTAAGGCGCACTATCGTGGTGCAAAATCCAAGAATTTTCTTACCACAAATCTGGCCTTTTTCGTCGAATTTACCCTCTTAAACGCCACATAACGCTCAAATAATATTCATTATTTACTGTTTGACCTCCGGCAAGAATTCTGAGTGCACAACACCGCGATAGTCAAAGAAAACGTTCAACATTACTTTGACTTTTGATCGACTTTGGCGTGGTTTTTTCGGTTTCGGTTTTGTTGGAAGGCGCCACTCCGAAGCTTGTTGACTAGTTTACATGTCAAACTCGTAAACCCACGTCTCGTCACCAGTAACAATGCGCGGAATTGACTCGTTCTAGCATGTCCTCAGTGACTCTTTCATGCGATTGAGTTTTTGGAGAAAATTCAGGACTTTTGGGACCAGCCGAGCGGCAACATGTTTCATACCCTAGTGATTATTTAAAATGGTACGGATCGACTCGTGAAACACAGAAAGTTAGATAGATAGAATATTCTTTATTATGTACACAATATAAATTTACATAAAGAAAACATTACATCGGGTGACACAATGGGCGGTCTTATCGCTAAAAGTTATCTTTTTAAGACGTTTAGATGGATTAGAGGAAGTGCGAGAAACAATACTGCAGGCAGTTTGAGGTGTACTATTTACATAATAATAGAAAAAAGAAAAAGTTCAGCGGCTATCTCTCTCAAACTTGAATGAGGATTTTCAGTCACTATTTCCTTCACTTTTGCGATGTTAACTTCAGTTGAAGACTTTGATGGCCTACCAGAGCGAGGCAAATGTTCCATCACATCTCGACCGCTTTTGAAAGCTTTGTACCACTTATAAGCACGTGTTTTTTATAAAGTCAATTCACCGTAAGCCTTCTGTCACATTTTCTGGGACTCCGAACACGCAATTCCATTGGCGATGCAAAATTTAAGACAAACACTTTCTTCGATGTTTTTGTCCATTATGAAATTCGCAATACTTACACACTAGATATGTTCTAACTAAAACCAGCACTGCATTTAATTTAACGCATTAACGCCCAAAATGAAACTACTTGTGAATCTTACTTGCACTAGTTATTTATTGCATAATTATGGACTAAATAAGATATACATAAAGAAAAATCGGTGAAAAAAAAAATATTTTAGAAATTACATGGGTGTACTTGACCGGGTACACTGGGCGAATTAGGAGTGAAATTGTCCAAAGCATGGTCGTTCCACACACAGCGTTTTCAAACAGATCTCGCAACGCCAACGAACGCGGCTGTGGCAAATAACACATCGTAGTGGATTTTCGATGCGTTCTGGATTGTGACCGTTATTTTTTCGCTCAAGGCCATGTATTGCGGATGACGTTGGACGACTTTTCGTTTTGGTGGGTCGAAGGTAAGCTCGAGCAATAGTCCGTCTGAACGATAACTGATCCATATATGTTATCTCTGTGTTCTTGCTAAGCAAAACATGCAGCCGCCAAGCGTTTGATATAGCCATATCTAAGAGATAGGTAAAGATTACCCACCACCACTTTTTTCCTTTTATGGCTACTCGATAAAGACTGATCGACTGATCCATTTGGTCGACTCCTCCCATTCCTCTGTTATAGTTTACAAATAGCCTGGGGATATTGACATCCAGCTTTTGTTTACGCACATTACACCATCTTTTTACCTTACCTAAAGGTTCTATAACATCAAAATTCGAGCCCATTGTAACGACATTATTATCTTTCCACCGTACGATTATAATTTGGTTTTTTGTATCGAAACGGTAGTCGTACTCCGCCCTTGGCTGTTTTTTCATAGTCTTTACATCTGTGACAGGACATTTCTTCGTTCTATTTTCTCGTATTGTACCTGTTGCTCTGTAGCCCAAAAGGCGTAAATCATGTAGTAACTGATAATTTGTAAAAAAGTTATCGAAGTATACGATGTGCTCGTTGGGAACAATCGGCATCTTTGCTAGTAGAGACTTTACAACTCTCGAACCTAGAGGATCAGCAGAAACCTCTGTAGATTTGCCGCAATATACGTCAAAGGTATAGCAGTAGCCGTCTGAACTTGTTGCAGCCCAATTCCGATATCCAAATCGTACAGGTTTGCCCATAATATATTGCTTGGCGGGATGACGGCCAAAGTATTTTACCATGGATTCATCCACAGACAAGTTTTCGTGAAAAACTCCCCACTGAGAGGATTTTTTTTGAATAAGTTCACATAAAGATCTCACTTTGAACATTTTATCATTCGAACCTTCCGCTAGGGAATTGTCGACGAAATGCAGGTTTCTTTTGATGTCTAAAAATCGATTACGTGTCATACAATTTGCGACCAATGGAATACCAAGATCTTCATCCAAACTCCAGTATGCACGCTCAGAAGGCAGTTCATGATAACCAGTAAACACCAATATACCCAGAAAGGTTCTCAAATCTACTTTATCAATCTCAAAATTGTGTCTATTATTTTGGCCCGCATACAACATGCTATTTTCTACTATTAGGTTTGCAATCTCATCATCAAATATCTTTTCAAATAACATAACTGGGCTGTGATCTTTCAATGATTCAACAATGTTTTTTTGTCTGCACTGAATGTTATCGGTCACGTCATGGGTTGTACTATATATAGGTACAGTTTTTCTCCATACAGGCTCATTAGAATCTTGATTTCTAGCCCGTTTTGCAGGTCTTGAGGGAGTTACTAGTGGCTCACTATCACTATCATCCCAGTCCGAAACATCGTGATCAGGACGATGTGGAATTATCTCAATTGTTCCTGGTACGTCCCTAGGAAGAATTGAAGAAGCCAAGTCATCTTCATTACCTTCTTCTTCATCACTTACAACAGCTGGATCTGGTGGCATCAACAGGACATCATATTGCACATCATCATTTTCATCAGCCATTATTGATTCAAGAGCTTCTTCGAGTCTTGAATAGTTATTTTGGCTTGTAAAGACGCGGTGGTTAGCCATTGTAATGTCTCTGAATGCACCTGCAAAGTATTGTTAATTTTAGTACACATGCGCCCATTGTACATCACCAGGTACACTCCAGTAAAATGAAGTAAAATACACTTTTATCTAAACTAATTGTTATTCCAATGGTATCATACGTCACAATAAAGACTAACGATAAGTAATAATCAAAAACAATTAAATATTTGTTATTATTTATTATAAAAACAGATCAAAATATCTTACCTTAGTAACTTGGTTCACAATCCGTATTGCAAAGTTAAATGTCAGGCATTTATTTTCCCGCCACCCTATTTTTTTTTTTGTCTTTGACAGATACAACAGTCTATTTAAAAAAAAAAAACGAAAATTTTCGTAGTGCCAAAGATAAACAAAACGCAATCACGCATCTTATAGGTGTACACTCGTGGGTACAGAGGGCGGTAATGGGTTAAACAACAGATGCAACTCAAACTCCGCGCCAAAATGGAAAACAGTAGTGCCAATCTAACAACAAAAAAAAAACAAAAAATTGAATTTGGAACCATAAAAAAATCATCCATTCCAATCCATATTTCCATTAAATAAAATAAATCCTCAATATCCTCCCTCCAGTCCACCGCATCTGACACTTTTTTTTTGCATCAGTCTCTGGGTTCCTTTATTTCCCAAAGATACTACGAGTACTCAAATTTCATAAGTTGTGTTGTTTTTTCTATATGTTCATCGATCTTCGAAAGCTCCAAAGCATAAACCATAAACAAACTGTGTAAACCATGTCAATTTAATTTAGAATTCCGCACAAAGCACCGACCCTGATTGCTAAAAAATAATTAACTAATGATTACTTAATTAATTAAAGTAAGTGGATCGAAAAATATAATTTTATTTTATTACAACAAAATTTATTAACTTCCATTAGTAAGTATTTATCTACTCGTATTAATTAATTGAACGCAGAAACGTGGCTAATGCAATGTAGGGAAATATGGCATAATGTGTGAATCAAAACAAATCATTATCATATTAAATATGTACATGTTTTTATAAAATAACCGTATTAATTACGTGTCATCTGGATTGTAATGACCATAAAATATGCGTCACTGATAGGACAATCTTATCAAATTCGGAAAGAAAGTCCTACAAGTACTGTTGGGGGAAATAAATCGTTTCTCAAATTGACATAAACGTGGTTAAAATAACATATGTCAAAGAATGACTGACAGTTGTTTTCGAATAAACGTGCAATTTAACGTGAAAGTCGAATTGCTTAACAATTAATTACCCTGACTTTACAAAATACCGAAGGCGAGTAAAACAAATGTTGAATACATACTTACAGGAGTTTTTTATTTAACACCTTCCAACGTAATTCGTATCAATTTAATGGCGTGTGTCGTAGTAATAATGAAAAACGAATACTACAAACAACGGGTGATGACGTAACGAGCCATCTGCCATTTACGACGTCAGTTCATATTCGCCAACTAAATATAATGAAGACATTAAAATATTGCGTGCCACTTTTATCGCTACACCATCATAATTGACAGCTGCTCGGAAACAATGAATGACCAACACCTAGGAAACCATGCTCGTCAAATTATTGCATTATTACTATGCATCACTGCATTAAAATAATCATAAATACATATTTTATTACGTACATTACGTACATTACGTACCCTGTGTGTACAAAAAATAAAAGAATAAAAGTTTCATGTTGTTTTTGTCTGCGAATTTATTTATTTTTAAATACAACATATTATGTATAAATATAAATGTCTGGCCCAACGTCCAGCCAGACGCAAAAAAAAGAAAACATTTATGTTTCTGAATTCACTTCGTTAGTAGAGTTTTTTTGTTAATTTTCTATTAGGTCACCCTGTATTATGTAAGGTCTTCGAAAAAAAAGATAACAGTTATTTCTTAGCATTCAATCAAACATCTTGGGATGGGAATCTTCAGGATTGAATGATCTGGAATATAAAAGGATTGGGATAAGGATATGAAACGCACACAAAAAAAACCTATCTTTGGGACATTATATCTGTATGTTGTATCTTAAGATGTCTGTGACAACAATGTTGTCACTGAATTGAAATAAGGAATTTTATTATTACATATTTACAAAAGAATTTGGCATGCTGCATAAACGGCACCGTGTCCTGATTTCTTACCAAGGTCAAAATAACTCACGTAATAACTCGATGGCAATTGCGAACGAGCTTGGTTGAAGGGTTAATAACAAGAGATTCCCCCGTTATTAAAGAGTATCAAATAATGAGTAAGAGGGACGCGAGATTACGACGCCGTATGGGTGCGGCACCTGTGTCGCAAGTTCGCAACAATGCCAGTCCGGCTCAACGCACCGGTTTTACTGTTCTTTCCAATACCTGCCTAGCAGTAAAACTGAGATAAACAGATGAACCAACCAACGAGAACATTATTGTTTAATTGAAATTCAATATGGCATGCCAGTTAACTCTGCACGTCAACCGTTATTAATCTCACTGTACAGTAATGATTACCACAAAGAATTTTCTAGACGCCAATGAAAAGTCACGTATGTCCGATTATTCAGCTACTCTGCTCTTTTCGTTTTAAAATAACGTATTCAAAGGAATACCATTAACCGTACTTACACGTGGAGATAATATGAAAATGGACCCAATTTTCAACGGAGCAAAATTGAACGGAACCAATTTTCGTTCGATTCGATCGGACCGTGGCTGTACATGTGTTATGTAGGTGTAAGTAATATATATATTTCTGAATACGTTTAAAGTGGTTTCAATTATATTTTGTGCAGCGTCTGAAAATGCCTGGTATGCAGAAAACCAGGTTTATCTTGTCCTAAAGAAGAAAAAATATGAACTTGACAGCAAACGTCGTCTTACAGATCTAACTTAAGTTAATACGTTTAAAGGACTGTGGTGCCTGTGGGCTCCAGTCTTATGTAGTTTAGGTCTTAGCATCACCATCTACGACTATGTACCTGTGCATTGGCTGTGTCCGTTGCGAGTACTGCGCCATGTCTCGTGTTGCACAGCAGGCATGGCTAGGCGGCGCGCATGCCGCGGCAGGCGCGGCTCGCTAGCTACGCGCCATGCCGGCGCTACCTCGCACAACACACACAAACACGGATGCACACGACACACCACTGCACACGACCGACACGACCGACGACACTGCACCGATAACCTGCGGACAAAAGATTAATTTAGAGGAGAAAAATCAAAAGATAATTTTACATCTTCAGAAACTGTAAGGTCTTCTCTGTCTAATCTATGATCCAGGGGGTCATCCAAAAGCCTCCCAGCACAGTATCGATACCGAATAACACGAAAGGCATCTTTTCTAAAGCATCGTTTCAAAAGATTGAACAGGACAGCAAAAATAATGAGATGCTCCTAAAACCCGATACAAGGTCCTTTCAGAACCGTTTATGATACATCGCGTGACCCTGAAGTCCTTCAACACAGTACTCAACTGCATAATACGCCAGTCTGATACATTTTTACTAAAGCCTCATTTCGTAAGACCGATGAAGATTATTAAAAAAAAGGAAATAAAAATTTGACCTCACCAAAAAACGGTTCAAGGTCCTTTCAATCCCAATTATGATACAAGAGGTGACCCTAAAGCCCCCAGCACGGCACAAAACAACCCAAAAGGTCGATACATCTTTCCTAAATCAATTACACCTGGGGGAGTGAACTCAGGAGTTCAGTTTGACAGCCAAACATCGATCACTAGAGTGATGAGGCGGTGCCATGTCAAAAACTTTTCAGTGGGATGTCTACAGTGACTTATGAGGACCTCGCATGCCCTTAATAAATAAAATAAAAGGTCTTCAGTACTCGAGGGATTTGTGTTTAGTAAGCTTACATTATAACAAGGTCCTGAAATACCTAGAAATAATAAACGAAGAAGGACGCGTGAGTCAAGCAGTGCTGGGACGTGTGAGAAAGGCTCAAATACAGTCGAGCAGGTACCGCAATGCAATTAGATATAAAAGATTCACTTTTTTGCAGAAAAGTTTCAAAGTGTCAACTGATGACTTTAGACGATAGTGTCAATAGAGAGAGTCTAGCGCTAAAAGCCTGGCTCTTTTAAAAACCATTATTGAAGATTTTCCTGCCTTTCGCTCGGATGACTCATACCAAATTGGTTTGATATTTTTAGACGACACCTGAATGTCGAAGTCGAGACGCTTCCAAGTTCCAACAATCAGGTTTGAAGAGCTAAAAAAAAAACCTTAAAATAAGTAGCAGTTTTTTTGGCGTGCAGTCAAGTCATGGGAATTTAAGGATTCGAATTTTGGGCGTACTCCGGAAGGGATTCGGGATGTGTGCATATCTTCTCAGAATGGGTGCATATCTTTTCTTTAGTATAAATGTTATAAATTGCAGCGTTTGTTCAGGTTGTTAAACCTTTTCCCTCGTATCTATGGTATTAATACCAAGTGTCGATGGACGCAAAAACACCGTCTATGTGGGCAGGTGGGGGAGATAATAGATAGGACGCAGTTGGCGCGAGTATTATTAGTATTTAATTAGAACCACGTTATAACATAACGGTAAAATAACTGTAGTCTTGTAACACCTTAGTGGCATCGCAAGACCAAAGCGTTATTTCTTGCCACGACAGAAACAATTAAGAATTCAAAATTCGTGAAACAATAAAATACAGATTACGATTAGGATGCTGAGATGTAGGTGGTAAGCCAAAAACTAAAATATTTATGAATATACTAGGAGGATCGTCATCATCTGCCTAGCCCTTTCCCAACTATGTTGGGGTCGGCTTCCAGTCTAACCGGATGCAGCTGAATACCAGTATTTTACATGGAGCGACTGCCCATCTGACCTCCACAACCCAGTTAGTACTGGGTAATAAGATTATATCCCTAATAACACTGGTTGACAGACACCTGTTGGGTCTGTTGGGCAGACTTTCGGGTCACTGACTACCTGAACATATTAGGAGGATGTTCATTCAAAATCCAGAATTAGATCTTATCATTCTATAATTCTACAACTAATCTGAAAGACGTGAGTCACATGGCGAATACAGGGCTATGCATCGCAGCGGCACTGACATTCCACAAGGCGACACTTTGGCAATCCAATTACACAAACCAGTGGTGTCGCATGTCCAGTTGTCTACGTGTTTGCAGGTCGTTTGGCTGCTTTCGAGTTCGTGTCGCCCATTACACAGAAAGGTGAGCGTGTTTTATACTAATGGTTGTCTCCTGACGTGCCATCGGGTATAACAAATTATAAACGAAGTCATTACGACAGGAAACATGAATTGCGACTGTCCCGTAGGATTAATCATAGGCATTGTTTCCGGATGGCACCGTAATCAGGATAGATTCAGTTAGGTTAGGAGTCTTATGTTCATCTAATGATAGTCATACTGTTGTAGTTTTTGTAGTCTATACAGCGTGGCGTAGCAAAACCTTTATTTTTATTTTCCCAGGAACTTCTGTTACACGTTCAAGGTTTCACGTTAACACTTTGTCACGTTCAGTCGATCGATGAGTCTGCGAGCCTGTCCTACTGTCTAAGGTCTAAACGAAATTACCAGACGAGTCAGACGAAATGGATCAAAGAGAACTACTGCTGAGGCGTTCATAGAATCCAATCCAAATGAATTTCAGTGCTTAAATAACGAAGTGGTTAACAGTTATAGCAAACCAATAATGGATATAGCTGCCTGGATATAACATATAGGTCTTTCAGACGAAAACTAGGTCACGCGGTATATCGACAAACTTTTTTTTTATTCGTAACCGGGTAATTGGGGAAATGGATCGCGTATCTATACGCTCGTTTTTCCTTTATGGGGTAGTCAGTTCCAAGCTTACAATTGCGGAGAGAATTGGCCATTCGGATAAGTAAGTTTTCAGGTCTACTGCGTTCTCGTGAGACGACCTCTAGGAGTTGATAAAACTGGCAGAATTGCACTCTGGAGATTCTTTGGATGAAAACTTTTAAGAGCCGTCACTGGTGAGTTGGGGAGGTATATTAATTTAGGTAGCTACCAGTATACGCTGATCCAGCAATCTTTGAAATCACAAGATGGTGTCTTTCACAATAAAAGTGAGAAAGGAATTATTTCCAGTATAAGTAGCATTAGCATTTTTTTTCCTAGTACCTACCAACACCTGGTTTCTTTAAGAGATGAAGAGCATACTAAGTAGTGGCGAATAGATCACCCCGATCACAACGAGATGTGCCCACGATCTATTAACTAATCTTATCTAAATGCAGAGATAATATTATATTTGTAGTTCAATAGATTGCAATCACCCGGTGAATCTCCGAGGACCTAATTAATTTAGTGTAACATAACGCAATCCTGTAAACCCTAGAGGGCAAAGGCAGAACTGCACTATCAACTACTGGCTGACATCAGCGTGGATGTCGAAAACTATCCCAAGGGAAGGTAGTAATCGGAACCAGTAAAGCTCCAAGTCAGCATGATTTAATCCGACATCTTCAACAAATATCATCATAATATTTCAGCCAATTTACACAAAACCTCAATGAATTATACACCTAAACCTTCCTCATGAATCACTCCGTCTATAGTTGAACCGTATGAGAAACCGTTCGCTAGTTCTTGAATTTATCGCGTTCAGACAGACAGACAGAGAAACTATGCCGGGGGCTTTGTTTTATAATAATAATGTAGTGTTAATAGATCCATAATATACTGTATGTTCATTGAGGTGGGCGAGTGCAGGAAAAGCGACTACTAAATTCCTATGAAAGCACGTCACGAGAATTTAGTGGAATTCTGTTAACAAACACTTCCCCGAAACACTCCTCTCCGAATCTCCAAGAGCCTTTACACTGCTTATTGGTCTTGGGTTCGAAAGCACGACTGCTAGGCATAGTTCCTGGGTTCGATCCCCAGATCGGGCCGAGTTATTGGGTTTTTCCAATAGGAATTTCTCAGTAACAGCTGGATTTGTGCCTGATGAAGAGATGATAACAGGCTCGCCTCCTTTTATGTAGGGCTTAAACAACTGGCGAAAAGCGGGTGTACTATAATTAAGATTCTCCTCTGCCTAAACCTTCGGGGATTACATGGGTGATGTTATTCATCGTACCCGCCTCCAAGCCTGGGTCACCCATAAGCCCATAATATTGTTATCAGAAACGGTCGCAAGCCGATTTCGCAACGACTGCGCTTGGCAATAGCCCATAGGTAAAATTACGTCGATATTTTCATAACATTTTTAGTGGTCATGCATGGCATAGGTATACAAACTATTTCAGTAATACCGTGACTCATAATACGCGGTTATTTTTGCCTTCATATAGTATCAGCCTACCCTACCCTACGTAGGGGACTTTGTGGAACTCAGGTGATTAACAATTTGTTATAGTCTGCAATTTAAGTGCAACGGTTGACGATGATGAATTGAGGCTGGACACATTATATATTCAAGTTATTAACATTATAAAAGATGCCAGAATGGTAACAGGGGGGATAGCTACAATATTATTGTGAATGTACAATGTACAAAGACTTTCAATCCAACGCGGATGCTGAATAGTTCTTCTCCGTCTTTGAAATGGTTGAAAATATTGCTTGCGTCATTCGTTAACCCCAATTTTAGGCAAGGGGGAACTGCAGGACAACAAACGCAGTTTGGGAAACTAGTAAATGTAGAGGAGTTGAAATTACTGCGCAATACGGTAGGTACTTAGCTACCTACGTAGTATGATATTATTATGTAGGTTGCTATCGGCATTATTTATATATACATACATAAATTACGTGCAACTTTAAGTCACATGTTCCCCATCGACAAAAAAAAGGCGAATGTGTTCATATTGCTTAATAATACGATTTTCATTAAATACCTACTCGTACTGTACCTATAACATTATGTAAAAAAATATCTACCTAGGTATCTGTAATTGGAAAATTTTGAATGGCGAAGTTAAGGTTGCACATTAAATTCGATATGTTCCGTTTTGCAGTTTTCAAAGTTATAACTACCAGCCAGTATCGATTTTGGAACATCCAGATATAATTTTACGAACATTACCAGCGACTAGCTAGATACCTAAAATACCATAGCGTTGTGAGTGGCAGTCAACACCCTTCACTATGTTTTTATGATGATTATTTTGGTTGGACACGAGTATACTTACTCGGAACCTAGTTATCGACATTTTTTGTGTTTGATGAGAATTCGATATGTTCGTCTCTTGATCTAACGGTTTTTTTTAATAAGTTGAGGATAACTACTGAATAACGTGACAATTAATTGCTTGGAGGTATGTGACACTGGCAAGTAGCCACAGGCAATCGCCCGATTCACAGAAAAGGTAAAAAACTATTTACTACTATTAATATTGTTACTGAAGTAATCGTGTAGGTACCCCAGTAGGCATTTTCTAAAGATAAGGTAGGTAGGTTAGGTCGACTTCGACAGCTTAGCGTGGTGAATGTGGTGATTGGCTTCAAGTGATGTCTGTGTTTTAGGATGGAATAAAATCCAACATAATTCATCTGTGGCAGAAATTTGGGACGGACACAGTATGTGCAGAATCTCTGGTTGTTGGTGGTAGAGTAGTACTGTGATAGGCATTGTGTCGACGTTAAAGGTGTTATTAGTACTGCTATGCGGATGGGTGACCGACAGCGAGGCGAGGTCGCGCTCGCGATACCAGTAGGTATATCGTATCAGGCGACGATAAGCCTCATTACTTGATATTCACAAGATAGCACTTTTAGCCACGTCACTTTTTATACGAATTCTATTTACGAGTATCACTTGCAACTAAGAAAAAAGGAATTTATAGCCACCGAGCACTATCTCACAGTAATTTACGCATGAACGAAAATAACCTGGCATGATCTTGACAAACACTGGCTGTTTTATGAGTGGGAGTGTTGTGTTTAGAAACTACTTTTCCCAACCTATTTTCATATTAGACACTTTCTTTGTTTTCTTTTCACTATTTTTTAACTGGCCAGTCATTTCAGTAACGTAGTTCGAGGACTCACTGCAGGTTTATATTAGGAACGGACAAGTGCTAGCAGGTCGTTAGTCGGTTGGCGTTGGCGCCGCGACTCCGTGAGCCCTGAACCGATATAGGCCTACTCAGCGGTCGAGGCTGGCCGTTCACACCACAACCCAATTACACACGTACCACTGATCGACACATGGTGCTGGTGTCGGATGCACAGCTATTTTAATGTTTGGCCAAAGGGCATTCCAAGATAAAAATAACGATGCGCTACCACCGGTGGCTGTCGCCACTACTTATCTTGAGCTTATCATGGCTTACATAAGCTGGTGCCAGCACGTGCACCACCATGGCACCACGCTTTGCCTCACGCATTTATGTAACTACACCAACTTTACAAGAGAAAACTGACGCCGCGATTATTTGCGCAGTTATCTAAAACTTGATTCAGACGACGGAATAGTAAAAGTAGGGGAACTATTGAGATAGTTTTCATCAGCGTCTATCACGTCTAACGGTCACTGTACATGAACCCTAAGCTGTGCATTATAAAAATTACGTTCTAGTACTCACCTTAGAGCCGAAAACAGACGTGTTAGCTCCCAACGGGACTTTGTTCACGGATTACAAGCACGGACACGCAACTCACACTCAAATATCACAAGATAGAAACAAAACAGACGGTCACACACCACTCCCTACAATAATCTATGTAACACAGGACTTTTTACGTAAAATGACACGTTTAGAGTTTTCGAAAAGTCCATTGAACTGTTTCGGTTGAAATTTACGTCCAGCGAAATTATAGGTACGGAATGGCAACGCTGCTCTATAGTCGACGTGTACTTCGCGCCGCGGCCGCTACGCGGCGCTGCGGTCGGAGGGGGGCGGAGCCGAGCGGGACGCGGCGGGCGCGCGAGCGAGACGCCGCTACGCACCACGACGCCACGTCGCGTCGCAACAATATTTTTTTCACGGTGTACTTATGGAATTCTATGTCGAAACTGCAATTGTTTAGATGGCGAAGACATTAGCGGATGGTGGTGAGTGGAGTGGCGACTGGTGACCTTTTCAGCGTATCGCGTCACCGCGGGCGATAACGCGAGGTCGTCGGTCGAGCGCGCGACGTTGCCAACTCGCTGCGGCATTCGAGCCCACGTTTCCACAGATTACGAAAGTCGGCGAAATCCCCGTGGCCCTTTGATACCTGCCTAACGAACCTAGCCCTAGACACGCGAAGCCATGCGCTAACCTACATACGTATAGACAAGCAAACGGTCGGCGTTACACAACACGCACCACTTCGACTTAACATTGTAACTTTCATGCGAATGGTGCAAAATGAGAGTTATTACGATGGCTAACCCCCTATGGCGCCGTTCCAGGTTTCTCAATTTTTGTGAAATAGGACACCCCAGGGAGGAATTAGGTAGCTTCAATGCAGCAGTCTGTGCTTAGTGAGCCGGGTTAGCCTCCTATACATACAGTCCCTATGTGCTATTGCGCCGTACCTAGCCATTAACGTTACCGTGCCGTACTACGTATATTTATAGATGTTTTAACAGCAGTGCTCACGAAGAACTTTGTGTATGAAACGTGCTCGGTTAGCTTTAAATCAGTTGGTAATATTTTATGAGCATAATGGTTGGATCTAGGAGAGCTTTTGGCGAGGAGGGCACTCCACAATGTACCTATAGGTGGGTGGCTAGGTGGAGTACAGTCTGTTCACTGCACAAGAGCTCTGATAACGTATTATATCGAACACAGACACAATGTTAATCATTTAATACTGTTATGTGGACTCACCTACATCAGACATCTAGCTAGGTACATGTTGCACGTAGGTACCCAAGTAATATCAGACAAAAGCAGATAACTACTTAAGTCACCACAAGCGTATCGGTAGATACGACTACACGAGTAACTATTGTAAGTAATCGTTGAGATAACAAGAGGAATATGCAATAACAGATGACGTAATATAGTTGACAGATAAAAAATACGATATCTGTACGGTAAATTAAAAATTGAATTGAAAACATGGTGCGGATGTAAACTTAGGTAGGAAACGAGTAATGTTGACCATCTTTCCTTGAAACAAGGATGACTCAAAGAACGGCATAGGTACATAATTATTAGGTATTTATGTTGGTTGAGTCATTTTCCTATTTTAATAAAATTGTAACTGTTAGCCAGCATTATCCAGCTGCTGGCCCCATGCGTTAGAGTTCTTTGGATCTAGGGCTAATGTGGACCACTGGTAGTTGATATTGTCCAGCTCGTCCTGTCACCTGTTATGATATTTGCTGCGACGCGACGCCTTCTGGGTGTGTTAAAGCTCCACAAGTGACTGTGTGTATACGGCAGAAGTGGCTATTTTCTTTTAGAAAATACTTATTATAGTCACAAAATCAGGTGTAGTTCAAAGTCGTCGTCCAAACCACCAAAGGTAAGAAGCAAACTGTGGGAAGAGTAGCCGATTTCGTTAAACGCCAGGTACATTTGCCTCCGGGACATGATCTGCAGTGGCCTGTTTGGAAAGCACTTAACCAGTTGCGCGCCCAAGCAGGTCGCTGTGCACACAATTTGGCAAAATGGGGATTTAAAGATCCTTCCAACACACAGTGTGAATGCGGTGTCCGAAGTGTCCCAACACCTGCACCTTGGAGGACCTAAGAGACGCCACGGACGCTACGATTAGCGTGGCAACATACTGGGCCCAAGTAATTTAAAAAAGTCGTACCATCGACACGAAAGAAGAAGAAGAAGGTGTAGTTCAGTCAAAAATGGAGAGTCAGCCATTTTTAGTTGATGATGAGATTCACAGTCGCTTAATGAAAAACGCAGAAGAAAATAACGTTTTATTTGTCCCAAGCAAACTCCAGTTTTATAGGTAGGTAATAATTTACTTTCCTGTACTCACCACTCGTTGTGTTGTAGGCGTTTTATTTCAGAACGGTATTTTAGTGCATGTGTTAGAATAAAGGAATAAAAAGCAACAATAAAGAGCAATTAATTAGTTCTACACTAAATACACACACTTATATATACTCAAAGAATATTATTATTTTAGAACAGAATAGGGAAATGAAAGTACTTTGTTCAGGAAATATATATTTTTAATTTAATATTTCATAACAACTAGGTATATATTATTATACATATAACTTATACACTTATTTATTAAAAAATAGCCATACATAGTTATCACCATAGTTATACTTATCTATATTTTTCTTCGGGAGCTCCGTACCAGTCAACGTTTCAAGCAAAAGTGATCCAATAAAGTCGGAACACTCGCTTTTATAAGCGGCGACAAACAAGTATGATTCATGTTTCCAAACGATGACAATCAAACATGATTCATACTTATTTGTTATCCAAAATTTAAACACACCTTTAAAATGATGTTATTGACTATACTTTTACTGCATTTAATTAGAAATTAATTATTTACTTTATTACAACACGAAATATGTTGTTTATGTATTAATTATATCGGTATAAATCTAACACGGCCATACTGACAAGTACTTCGCTCTCGAAGTACAAACACAATAATCTTATTACAAATAGGTACTTTTTGTTTACATAATATCAGTAATCGTTTCATAATCATCATGCTATAATCAATAATCAGACCTTACTGGGCAGACCAAACACCCGCAGTCAGTGAAGCTTAATCACCCGCAGCCAGTGAATGTCATACCACAGCTAAGGTTTTCCATCCATAATAATACAATCATGTCTTAAATTAATATTATAATTAACCTTCTACAACAGCGTTCTGTTCAGTCCACTCTCCAGGCCATAAACGAATTTTTTCTTTTGCAACTATTATATTTCTTAAATTTCCAATACCTCTTAATGAGAATCTGTCATTATCTAATATGTTCATAATTTCGTAAGGTCCCTTAAATTTTGCTGTTAGTTTGTCATGTCGCCTATGGTCTTGATTTACATAAACAGTGTCACCTACGCTATAACTTATGTTATCTCTACGCGTTTGGTCAAATCGGTCTTTGAATTTATCGGCAACAATTTTAAGACGTTGATGTGCTAACTGACGATCGGCCGTTACGTCAATAATTATATTATCATCTTGTACTACCTCATCTAATCTAGCTTGTATACACGGGATGTTCGAGTTTCTGCCAATAAGCAGCCTAATAGGTGAAAAGCCAGTTGATTGCTGTACAGTAGTGTTTAAGGACAATTGGACTTTCCACAAAACGCTCGGCCAGTCTGACACATCAGTACAAGAAGTGCTTATCATGTTTGTTATTGTGGATACGTACCGTTCGACTTGGCCGTTCCCCCGCGGGGTACCGGTTGCTATCATGTGATGCCTAGTTTGCCACTCATCAAATAATTGTCGCAACTGTCTTGAACAAAAATTTGTTCCACGATCGGTTATTATTAAGGATGGTGTGCCGTAGTCCGTAAGAGAACTTCGTAAAATCTCGACTAGTTCCTCAGCACCCATTGTTTTCAAAGGTTTTAATATACAAAATTTTGTAAACCCGTCAACTATGATGAGCAAATGTTTATGACCATTATTAGACTGCGGAAAAGGGCCTGTACAGTCCAAATGTACTGTATGAAAAGGTACTGGGCTTTTTTCTATTGGATGCAGCATTCCTTGTTTTGGTCCATGATGAGTTTTTTTTTCGACACAAACTAGACAATGTGCTATGTATTTTTTGATAAATTTTGACATGCCAGGAAACCAAAAATACTCAGATAATTTATGGTATGTTTTCCCAAAACCCACATGGCAATTCTCATCATGGAATAAACGAAGAATGTCGAGCCTACTCCCTTTTGGTACAAACAACTTAGTCGCAGACATTGAGTCGCTTTTGTAATATAATAAATTATTTTGAACTATATATTGATTACAATCCAAGTCGCCCGTGCGAACCTTTTCTATAAGGGTTTGAGTTTCAGAATCCCTATCTTGAGCTATCTCTAACCAAGATCGTGGCAAGTCTATTGGGTTGATTGAAACATTTTGGGGAGGGTTGGATAAAACAGCTACATCTTGGGAAGAACTTAAGCTTGGTTCTGGGTTTCTACTAAGGTAATCTACGTGACCAACGTATTGGCCTTTCCTATATATAATTTCAAAAGAAAAGTCTTGCAAATAGGTCCACCATCGTGCTACTCGAGGTGAAATGTCCTTTTTAGTTGCTGTGGACTTTATAGCATTACAATCAGTAATTATTTTAAAGCTAATACCCAATAGGTAAACACGAAAATGTTTTAATGCATTATAAACAGCAAGCGTCTCCAATTCATAGGAATGATAACGGGATTCGCAGGGACTTGTTCTCTTACTATAATATGCAACTACCCGATTTAATGAGTCATTTTTTTGTAATAGTATAGCACCAAACCCTGTAGCACTAGCATCTGTATGTAATTCTGTTTGTAAGTCTGGGTTAAATATTGATAATAATGGTTCCCTAGTTAAATGATTCAAAACATAATCACGAGCCATTTCTTGTTCTGGTCCCCATTCCCATTTTTGGTTATTTCTAACAAGTTTTGTAATAGAAGCAGTCCGGGAAGCAAATTCTGGTATAAACCGCCTAAAATAACTAGCAAGCCCCATAAATTGTCTAACCTGTCTTACGTTGGTCGGGATTGGAGAGTTTACTAAAGCAGATACTTTTCTATGACTGGGTTTTACTCCTTCCTGCGAGATAATACGGCCTAGGTATTCAATGCTGGTTTCGAAAAAGTTACATTTGCTAAGATTAATAGTAAATCCGGCATTAGTTAAAGCGTTAAGGGTTTGATCTAAATAATCGAGCCCTTCTGGTATTGTGCTAAAAGGGATTAGCAGGTCATCAATATAAACTAATATGAATTTCAGGTGCTGAACTGCTTTGGTAATAGCCTTTTGAAAAACTGAGGGACCATTACATATACCAAAAGGCATTTTCAAAAATTCAAAATGTCCATCAGGTGTAACAAAAGCCGTGTATTTAGTGGACTGTGACTCAATGGCAATCTGATAAAACCCATTTTTCATATCGATAGCAATGTAATATTTAGCCTTCCCTAGTCGATCTATTTGGTCTTCGATGAGAGGGAGGGGATATCGTTCTTTTTCAATAATTTGATTTAATGCTCTATAATCTATGCAAAGCCTGTCACTTCCATCCTTCTTTTTTACAAGCAGGATAGGGCTCGCATATTCAGATTCACTTTCCTGTATGATTCTTTTTTCAAGTAAATCGTCAATTATTTGTTTAACCTTCTCCCTTTCAATCGGGGCCAAACGGTACGGGCGGTAGTTTATAATTTTATCACTCTTTAATCGAATTTTAAGCTGACCTGTTGTTACTGTACTTATGTTGTTGTCCGTTGGTAAACTATGAGGATACTTTTGAAAGATATCAATTATACTATTTTGTAAGTATGTGTCTAGATGGGCAAGAGCAACCGTGAGAGAGTTTATATCTATACCAGAATTTATCTGCGTTTGAAGTGATCCAATTACCAATTGAGGCGTATAAGTATTAATGTTAACTAACTTGGTGCTTAAGGAATCTAATACAATCGCTACATTGGGGTGCTTAACAGCGTTACGGCCTATTATACAATCGTAATGGAAATCTTTATCTGCTGCTACATAAAATTCTATATCAATACACAAGTCTCGACATTGAACGGGAACGTTTATTTTTGCAAAAACATGAAGTTTACCATGACCTATGCCGTCTAAATATAATGAACATGGTACTAAGTTACACTGTAGGCGCCTTGCTACACATTCTCTTATTAAACTACAGTCAGCCCCAGTGTCTAACAAAGAATGAATTTCGATACCGTTTATGTGAATTTTAGTAAATTTGCTAGATAGTCATTTGGTTTCTGCGGTATTTATGTTTTTATTTTGCTCAATTTTATGAAAACATCTGTCGGGTGAATGACCCATCTTATTACAAACCGTGCAAGCTACTCGATGAAAGCATTTTTCAAAGGAATGACCCTCTTTCTTACAAAAAGAACAAGTAATTTTAAAGGTTCGCAAAGTTTTTGAAGAATTTGACTCTTGGTTACTGGAGTGGGCTTCAAGCTTTGGACAACGAGCCATCAGATGACCACTCTTTCCACACGAGTAACATGTTTTTGCTTCTTTGTGCCCGACCTCAATGTTAGGTTTAAAACGTTTAGTACCATTTTGTCCAGAGTTTGTAGCTATCTCCAAAGATCTCTTTTTGGGGACTTTTTCATAGGTGGAGAATAGCGTTATTAAGTCTGGTACGGAACCTATCGAACTATTTAAGCTTGCCATTCTTACGTTAACTTCGCTAATGCCACCGCAAATAAGTTCAATCAACTGCAATTCTGTAAAAGCTACTTTTGTGCCTCGTAATAGCCTGACTTTCTCCCTAGCATATTCACAATATGTGTCGGTAAGTTCAGATGTATATAAAATGGCCTTTGACATCTTTTCTGTTAAATTTTTCTTTGCTGGATATAAATCTATTATATCCTTACGCAAAGCTTCCCAAGACCGTTCGGTATCTGGTTCCCATGCTTCGAACCATTTTAATGCAGAACCCCGTAGGGCCTTACCGGCTGTGGCAGCTTGCTGGGTGCTGGTCCACTTGAATTCAGTGCCAAGTTTCTCTATGCTCCGACACCAACCTTCAGCACCATTATCGTTTTTGTCTGGGTCGAAGATAGGCAAAGCGATGTCATCGGAGCGCCGATTTGAGGTTATTGCTTCCTGAATGGCTTTCACCAGACCTTCCAGTAGTTGGGAGGGCTCCATGACCTGTATATAAACATAGATATGTTATTTTGGGCAAATTAGGTGATATCCCACTTCTGATGTTAGAATAAAGGAATAAAAAGCAACAATAAAGAGCAATTAATTAGTTCTACACTAAATACACACACTTATATATACTCAAAGAATATTATTATTTTAGAACAGAATAGGGAAATGAAAGTACTTTGTTCAGGAAATATATATTTTTAATTTAATATTTCATAACAACTAGGTATATATTATTATACATATAACTTATACACTTATTTATTAAAAAATAGCCATACATAGTTATCACCATAGTTATACTTATCTATATTTTTCTTCGGGAGCTCCGTACCAGTCAACGTTTCAAGCAAAAGTGATCCAATAAAGTCGGAACACTCGCTTTTATAAGCGGCGACAAACAAGTATGATTCATG
The DNA here is from genome assembly GCA_964057025.1 of Standfussiana lucernea. Taxonomy (NCBI): domain Eukaryota; kingdom Metazoa; phylum Arthropoda; class Insecta; order Lepidoptera; family Noctuidae; genus Standfussiana; species Standfussiana lucernea. The sequence goes on from OZ059805.1 coordinate 8,174,401, forward strand.
TTTCCAAACGATGACAATCAAACATGATTCATACTTATTTGTTATCCAAAATTTAAACACACCTTTAAAATGATGTTATTGACTATACTTTTACTGCATTTAATTAGAAATTAATTATTTACTTTATTACAACACGAAATATGTTGTTTATGTATTAATTATATCGGTATAAATCTAACACATGCATGACAGCAACGCTGACACTAAAAGTGTCCGGATGGCTATTCTCGTGTGAGGAGCAGACCACACACGAGTTTCGCAGAAAAGCTGGCACCAGCTGAGTCGTTAAACCAAAGATCAACCATAGACATCACAATATTGTAGTAGAGCCTCTGTGTGAATGCGATCCTTTTAACGTTAGTTTACCTCTGAGAGCTGCATTCCAACAGCAACCTTATGTTCCCATAAGTAAATATCACTATAACTTTGACATACTTGTCAGTGATCAACCTAAGATTTATTTATTTATTATGCTATGATCATAGAGACCATATCATAGAGACCACTGTGATTTTGACAGCGATGCTAGGGCGGAGGTAAAATAGCTGTGAAAGGACTGCGTAGACGTATGAATATGCTTCATGTTTTGTTGCTGGCAGCGACCATGATGGATTGAGTAAATTTATGTTATCGGCGTTTTCTTTATGTGATTAACAGACTAATTGCGAAACAAAAATTCAATAATATTTATTGTGTTATTTACGTTGTCACGTAGACAAATTTTTCAAACATATCAATTTCCATCAAAATTTTCGGATTTTGGTTGCAAGCATTTTCGCCACCCATGTTGTCAGCATTTTCAAAAACCGACTCGATTATAAAGTAACTAAATATCGGTATCGCCGTTTTAGGAGAATAAGAACTTCAGGGTTTCGAAATTTCAAGATGGTTGAAATTCTCTATTTTATTTAAGTAAATGAAATGTTCCACAAAATGACGTGGGTTCTCATTTAAAAACAAAAATTAAGTAGACCGCTGTCTGGGTGTAAGAGGGTATACCATTTAATAACACAAAAAATATGAAAATTAAACGTGCGCATTTTTCTCGTTCGTTTTGACTTTTGAGTAGGGTAACCACGAGACAAGTCGGTACCGGATTTGACGGACATCCCGCGTTCTACCAGACAGTGACATTTAAACTGACGTTTGAAGCGTTTCGATTTCCTACTTGCACGCATTTTGTCGCGTGAAATCTATAGGTACCTTTTTGAAAGTAAAATACAAAAAATGTCTACGGTTTTGCTGTCTAGTCTAGATCTATGTCAAACTATTGCGCAATACGTAATTTTGTTACGTATGTAGGTACGAATGATTGACTCAGTTGAGTTGATTTGACTCAGTTGTAAGTGTTTACGGACCTGATATTTTAACAATAACGTAATTACTCAACGGTAAAAGATTAGTGACTCTAAAAAAAGGCCTCCCCCATAGCCTTCCACTCCTCTCTTCGTTCGGTTTTCTCCGGCCAATCTCTCGCAAACGCCTCTAAGTCGTCTCGTCAGCGTTTTCTAGACCTCCCTCGGCGACGACGCCTATCTTCTGGTACCAACTGCGTGACGACTTTGGCCCATCGGTCGTGATGCGTTCTACAGACATGACACCCAATCCCACTTCAACCTAGCAGTTTTATGGCCCACATCAGCGACTCCAGTTTTTGAGCGTATTGTGGTATTGCGAATTCTGTCGCTGAGTTTAATACCCAATACGCTACGCTCCATCGCCCTTTGACAAACCTTGAGTTTGCACTTTTGCAGTCAGTGACCAAGTTTGAGCACCGTAGGTTAGGATGGGCAGAATGCACATATCGATGAGTTTGCGCTTCTCCAATTAAAAAATAATAAAGAAAAAATCTCTTAAGATAAGATAACATAATATTTATTTGTTTAAACATGTGTCATACATACAAGAAAAGACATGCATGCAAGATGGTAACAACATTATTAGGTACAGACATGTTTGCCACATGATGTGACGTGCAAATGTCAAAAAATATCAATGAATGTCTTGCATGGCATGTTCAAACAAATTTAGTTTCTGAGATCTGTTGAGTACCATAGACATTGATTATGAGAGATTCATTATTAGCCGTCGTAAAAATCATAAAAATGTGCCAGACCGAATAGCGCCATCTATTAGCACAAACAGCCCGATTATTCTTCGTTACGAAATATTGCGTACCATTTCTACGACTGATATTAATTATAATGTTGCAATAAAACCATATCTAATACAATTCAAACAAGTTGGCTTGTATCCAGAGCGTCATGTCACTATCTCTATGCACAAATAAATAAGATTGTGCTATCTGTTTGTGATCAGTTGATCACAGCATCTCAGTTTGGCTTGTGTTAAAGAGCAAAAACTGGATAGTGCTTGTAATTATTGTATAGCGGCTGCCTAGAATGGTCAAACTTGTCGACAAGTCGACGACTTTGATGGAGTTGCTGTTTGCCATTAGCGAGGAACATTAGAGCTTATACGTAGCTAAGTAAACCGGTAAACTAAATCTAAAACATAACAACAGAAAACGGACAAAACATGAGAAAGTTTAGAAGCCTATCATCAGTTAAAATCAGCAACCTGCTTTATCTAAACTCTCAAAAACGGTCTAACATAGCCAGAACTTCACGTTCTAACAGAGCTAGCATTATTTAACTTTTTCTTCTTATCTAAAATCCTCGTTAACTGAACAGAACGCGGGCAAAGTCAAAGGAACAGCCAGCATGCCGTAATTATATTACTCCTTTGTTTACTTTTGACCAAGAGAACGATCTTAGTCATCTATGCTGTTTATAGACATACATACAATCGTGTTTTATTGTTATATCAAAACAGAAGTTGGAAATACAAATAGAAAAGACATCGGTAGCTTGTATGACTTGTATCTTATATTACTACTAATAATAAAATATGTCGCAGTCGTATAAGTGGGGTGTGACCGTGTGAGGATAGCAGACGCCTCGCACTTTATTCTTTTTTATGCAGCCGTAAAAAGAAAATAAAGTTATGGTGTCACTGAAGCCATGTCCAACGTTGGGTTAAAAAATACGGTCTGGAATAACATCTTGCTTAAGTCGCAGTTCTCAACGGTGAAAATAAATCAATACAAAAGACTTTTGTGTGAAGTGTGAAAGTGATTTTGACTTTTCGTTGCCACTGGTAGGTGTTTCGTCTTCTTGTTTGCTTTCAATACTGAGACCTAGGAATCCTGTTGGCAATACTATGTCTCTATTGTTTTCGTAGAAATTTTTCTTCTATTGTCGTTCCCAAGCCACACCCATTAATTGCGAGCTCTGCCTTCCAACTAAGTTATCCACTTATCTTAAGTTCGCTTGTTTTTGGCATCCTCAACGATTAAATTCTTGGCTCTTATGTCGGATTTCATGGTGTTTTGTTCCTGCCAACTATCAAGGCTTTTTGATCTTCGAGCCTGAAGTATACATCGAAGTATGTATGTCAGCTCAAGTGTCAATTACGCTATTCTGCAGAAATTAAAACATAAATTCATATATTATCATAATGAGCAGACTGTCTGTCGCTGGAAAACTCGTCTCTGCTTTCTATTTGCATAAATAATTACGAACATGGTCCGAAGTTCCGAACATCATACCTTTAATAGTGGCATGTTACCATAGAAACCAACCACAAAGTATGCATAATTATTGTCTATGCTAAACCAGCACTCCTTTCAATTCCACCCATATGTATATATTTAAAAGTAGGTACGGCTTATAACTCGTTGAATCTAGAAACTGCGGAACGTTATAAAGCATGTATAGTTAATTGTATGTAACTGCAAAACCAATTAGGTGTACGGAGACGTTATCACATCTTCACGCTGAGTTGGATGCCGTATCGTGTATTCAATTACATACATACATACCACACATACATATATGCCCGTGTGTACATAGCCTGTTTAAAAAAACCGAGATTTTATCGTACCGTACAACGGACAAGCAGTTTTATTTATTCTTCAAGCAGCCTGTTTATTTACCTTTACTAATCGTGGATTGTTCCCAGCTTCCCAGTATATGTTCAACCAGCATATTTGATCCAACTTTATAGCTAAAAGGCTACTTTTCACTTGGCCACGAATGCTGCTCTCTTTGGTACGATTCCAACCATATACTATTGTATCGAAGCCATAGGCATACTCTTGCCAAGCTTAGACAAGTTAACTTATTTCTATTAATTGGTAATGGCAGCGGCCTTACGGCGTATTTACGAAACGGTCCGGTCCCATTAAGATACATTGCATTAAACCCAATTTTAGTTTTAGCTCGCCGTTGTTCATAAGCTATATATATATTGCAATTTGTGTGCATATCTTTTAATTTTGTGTGCAATACAGAATACGAATAAGAGCAGGATTTTCTTCCTCATTCAGAACAGTTAATCAGCACATAATTTTAAATGTGACAAAGAAAGTGGCGAAATCATAACTAAGTTTTATTCTAAAAACAATTCACGTGACAATTCTACCAGCTGATTTTCTCATTCTTCTACAAAGATCAACAGGGCACGAGGCACAAACGTAAAAGTAGTACGTGTCGCCCACGTTGGCGGGTGAAAATCAATGTAGCCCAGAGAAAATTGAGTTGGAGGGCTGCTGAGGCCGTTTCAGTAATTACAGCTGCGAGTAGGACTTCCGCGAAGGTCGTCACCCCGGGCCGCCCCACACCAGCGCTCCGCCCGCCCCGCATCGCCCTCTTTCACCCCCATACCACACTAGAATCACCAACATTCACGTATACGTTAAGACTAATATGACACGTGGATTTGCGCCGTGTAATTATAAACCTGAAAAATTGAAAGGGAGTTTTGAAGGTCCTACTTAGAGATTTGGTTGTGTCGTAATTATAATATTTGTTTATCAATACTGGTAATTTTTTAAATGGATATATTCCTTATTCTGTTATCACAAGTCAACAACACTTTTTGCAATTCCTACGAAAAAGATCTAAAACAGTCCGCAGAAAAACGGTAACATGGTGACATTACCCGAGCCCGGGGTGTGGAAACTGTAAGGTGCTTTTATTTCTAAAATAAACAAACGAATAGCTGTCCTTTAGAATTTACGCAACCCGTTCGTGATGGAGAACTTTTTAAAGTACCTATTTTTTTTTTTACACAAAAGTAGCTTGGATACGTTTCCCAGAAAACGGGTGTCGCCTGTCGGTCGGTTCATAACGGTACATTTCCGAAAACGGGTAGGAAGTAGTAGGTAGTATCTAAAAACTGTTAGGTGGGTAGTAGGTACATTTACCCACCTCAAAGTTTTATGAAACTTCCGGCTTCATAACATTTTTCATAATACCTAACTACCTACCTAGCCAAACTATGGAAGCGAGCTTCCACGGTAGGTACCCATCTAAAATTTTGTTGGTAAGTACCTACTACTTCTGGCCAAAAATATACCAGCGGTGCTTGACGTTTTTTATTGCGTTGGAGACCATAGATCCATTTCTAAGTATAGTTACTTCACACTGAAGATGTCGATGTCATCATGTCATACCGACGAAGTTATTCAAGCAAGCGTGGAGAGCAGAGACCTATAAACAGAGGCGGCGCGGCGGCGGCCGGTGGATACAGATTGATGAAATAGCCAAAGGGATCACTGGGATGAAAAGGGGTAGAACATTCTCGACACGCCGAGGGGCGTGCTACTATGATATGTAACGAAAATACACCTCAAATTTTAACATTTCCAAAGAAAAAAATCTCTTATAAAGCTTTTTACTCGTAGTCCAGTAGATATGAACTTTTACCTGGAAAGTATTCCGAACGTAATGGAACTTTAACAGATTGTTTGGGGAATACTAGCCTAAGTTTTCGACCTCGAGGACCTTTTGCTAACTTGGGGGGGGGGGGGGGCAATAACCTATATTAATTTTTTCTGACTTTTTTTAGGTTTTCGCTTCTATCTCTGATTACTGATGAATATTATTAATATAGAAATTATGGTTATAAATAGTCATGCTATTTTTTACATTTTAATAAACTTTGATCGGCTGTATTTCCGTTATTATTGGGTTTAAAAATCTCGTTTATCAACGAACTTTTAGAAAATTTTATGTTCTTCAACTTTGTCATCCTATATGGTAAGTACTTTTACTTAGTTTAAGATATATGTATAAGTGAAAAACTGAAAAAAGATAGAAAATTTAGATCTTATTGTCCCCCCCCCCCCCCAAATTAGCACAGGGTGGTCGAGGTCGAAAACTTAGGATAGTCTTCCTAGTGTAGCCCCTAACAACCTGTTAAAGTTCCAATAAGTCCGGAATACTTTCCAGCTACCTCACCTTTTTCCGAAATATTGACTGGATTATTTGGGCTTTTGGGGCCTTTTTTGACAAAGCTTTCGAAAGAAATGCCTTTCGCCTTTTCTGACGAAATCGCTCGCATGGAAACAACTTCCTGTTTTTTTTAACGTGTCAATAGGGGAGAATTTTAAATGACATAATAATTAGATATAATTATTGAGCCCTTTTATTTCGTGTACACGACACGCGTTTTATTGTGAAAAGTGAAATGTGTGCAACGTTGCGAGCGAAGGCAGGAGAGGCGTGTTCGAATTTCAAAGCACTGACAGGTGCGCCATTTTGGAAATAAATTCTGGTGACGCCATGCCAGGAGTGAGCGCGGCGAACCGTAAAATGATTGAAGAAACTGTCTAATATACTTTCGCATTTGATCGTTAGTCTTGCTTCGTAAATCTTCGCAGAAAATCTTTCTCTTCATGCACTTACTTACGTCGTTTTTTTGCTGCCAAGTTTTGTGAGTAACGGCGAATCTGTTTAGAATTTTGCACTATTTAAGTAATTTAGCTGCTTGTTGAATAGAAGATCAAAACATAACTCAATTATGTTAGCTAGAATTAATAATACAAATATTATGTACAAAGAATAATAAATGAATATGTAAAAGATGAAAAGTATTAAAGGGCGTCAAAAAATAGGCCAGGGTTACGAGAAGAGTCGACCAACCGCTTGGCGATGTCCCGAAAGAGTAGGTGCGCACTCGGACCCCATGGCCCTAGTATTTCAACCCCAAACGGCTCAAACACATAGCTATCAATGAGGTTATTGTATTTGCGCCTTTTGAGGTTTTCAGCACCTGCAGCAGCCGCCCCAGCACAGCCCGCCGTGCTAGGAAGATGGGATGGCGCAAGAGTGTCGGTCGACACATGTTGCATCCCACACCAAAGGCCGAACCAATTTCCAGGGCATTTTCTTTTATCAGACTTTTTAATAAGCAGTTTTTATTAGGACAGGGTGTTGTGTGGTTTGGGCTCTCCTAAGCTGAGCCACACCCTGTCCTCTGCCTTCTACAGAATAACGAAACACCCTACCCTCTGCTGGACATATGCAGAGGCATAAAACACACTGCAACTGCTCTGCTTTTCAGCTACAGACTACGATAGGCTGAGGTGATTGATCGCAATATCTTCTACTTCTTGAGTTTACGAAGAATACTGAACTTGGACAGCTACGAAAACCCTTTTTTAGATATTCTTTTTAAAATTAATTAGTGCTCTACCTTCAGCTCTGCCTACGTGAGCCTTTTATAAGATCGTAAGTCATCGCCCTGATGTCCTCCGCCTCTCTATAGCTTCGTGGGAAGACACGAAACCGACGAATCCGTTCTTCATCTCAATGTGTGACTATTTTTATGTTCGCGCTAAGTATTGTCCATTATGTGGCACTCATTTTCTTTAAGCCATCTATTTCAGGATGTTTTACATTGAAGGGACCCTGAAAAAGCTCAATCTAAGGTTCAAGTCCAGGATCTGGCATTGACTGGAATTGGTTTGCAAACTACTGCATTAAAGGGCCGTCAATTTTTCAGTTAGTCATAAAATTTCTCTATGGTAACATTTACCATAAAGCGTACACGTAGCACGGTATTACAAAAAATAAACAAGTATTTACACATAGTCGATAGTAAATAATAGGTGCACAGCATGATTCTTTTGCTGCACATCCTTATTCGTAATTAACTTGTTTTAGCAAGTTTTACCAAGCGCTCACCTGACAATACAATTTAAGTGCTAAAAGAACCACGAACGCTGCAATATAAACACTTTACTTCGGCCAGGTAGAACTGGGGACCCTAGCTACTGGGGACATAGACAACGAATCTACATCAATACGTAGTATATTGTTAGTGGCCGGTCACATGCAGCAGTAACGCATCCAGTTTATTGATTTCAGACTACCTACACCGAGCAGTGACCCATTTGAGTTGACTCCAGCGGTTTATGTTCCAAAGTGACGGTAAAGTTACGTTTTTATTTTCTGATCAGAACGTTGGTAAACAATTTGGGACTGCATGGTAGACTAGGATGTCAATGTTTTATGTCAGAGTAGATTTTACTTTTATTGTGGTAAATAGGACTAACCTATTACTATCAATGTTCATTTGGTAGACCAGGACCGTAGGAATACTCGTGTAGACACCACTGCAGTAGTCATCATCATCTACCAATTCTTTTCCCAACTATGTTGGGGTCGGCTTCTTGTCTAACCGGATGCAGCTGAATACCAGTATTGTACACGGAGCGACTGCCTTTCTGACCTCCACAACCAGTTAGTACTGGGTAAAACGACACCCCTTGGTAAGACTGGTTGTCAGACTTTCGGGCCACTGACCACTGAAGTAGTCATGATAAAAAATAAATACCTATGCAAAACACATTTCAATTTTTGCATACAAGTGCTAAACGATAAGTGATATAGGCATGTATTTCTGTTAAAGAACCGTACTGTGCTTTGTGCAAATAAATGAAAACAAAAATATTCTCAGAAAATGGTGATGCTGCCTAGCGAGAGCCAATTCACAGATTTCATCATTACAGCATCGGACAGAATTACACGGGAATTGACAGCGGCATCACCAAGCTTGAGAGATTTTTGGCTGCAATCCTACTGACTCTCTATCGATGAGACTTTAGTACTGTCTCACTTAGGTATCAGAATATTAGTAGTGCCTTATTAAACGTTTTTAAGACCTCGTGATTCCTGAATATTCTCAGATTCTGCAATCTGTTCAAGAATAAATTAATAGTAAAAGATAACTCGCTGTCTGTTCCTATGTGTCTGCTTCATGACTGCTTCTGCAGAGCAGTTTTCGTTAGCTATTTACACTAAAAATAAACTAAAGAGCTCGAGAAATTAGTTCGGTTCCCATCCCAAAGTAGATACCAAACAGCGTATTTCAATGTGTCGTTGAACACAAATGCAACAAGCATCTCATTTATTCAACTGAATTAAAATAATCAGAATAGACATTAGGCAGCGATACCACGGTAATATTATCTATACAGTATTGTAACTCGGCCGTATCTTTGAAATAAATGCCTACATGCGCGGTACGTAAACATGCGATAGGGCTGCTCGCCTCCAGCATTTTAATTACATTTGCCTACTTTGTGTTTCCATTTAGTTTTGCGATTCTAAATATACTTTTTTATATAAACAAATAAAATACTTTGTGAATTGAATAGGAAGTGTTCAATAAAAATGCGTGTTGTTTTTTGATTGGTAGATTTAATTAAAAAACCATGTTTATGTTTGAATAACAAATTGGTCTTATAAATTTGCGACCGAAAAATATTTGCGCCTCGACTGAGACGTGCGAAATGCTTTATTATTAAATTTTAAAGTATAAAAAATCCGCATTCTAATATAAAGCTTAATTAAAAATTGTTTTGGGAAACATGGACAAGGTGGAGTAAAAGGAATATCTTTTACTTGGATAAAGAAACCTGCAGCTACTTTACAATTTATATGTTTGGTTTTAAATGAAGTTCGGAATATTTCCTCCATTTTTTCTATATATTCCACAAAATCATCGCTGGGTACAATCAAAAAAGTTTGCGAATTAATCTTATTGTAGTCCCGGTACCTCAAATACCGACTGTCTGAGCTGAAATTGCGGCTTCTTTGATCGGGTTTCACATACGACTTCAAAGTGTGACAATCATCGTGTTTCTCCAAACAACGCTTAAGAAGATACTCACAAATATAAAAAAGTGCATTTTTTTCTGGCATATCTAGCTGATTGTAATCCGAACTAGTAATTTGGATGCTGGAAAATTCTTCATAATCTGTATTTGATATTTCGTTGGTTGATACCGGTAATGCATCGCTAGTAACTTTTTCGTTCGTCGTTTGAACAATAAGAGTTCCGAAATCATCTGCACAATTTCTGCCTTTTGGAGCTTTTATGATGCTGCAGAAAAATAAGTTTTTGAACGCCGATGCAAACTGTCTACAAGTCGGATTTAGAGCCGTGCCATTTTTCGTTCGTATTTGTTCGAATAAATTTTCAAGAGCGTCTTGATTGCATCTTCTTGTCATAAGAAAATTAAATCCTTCCACCCGCAAGTCATCGAACAAGAGCATTATGGATGTAATAGTTATTTGGAAGCCATCAATGAATCTAACACTTGATGTGACGTAATTGCCATTCTTTGGATTCTTTAATTTTAAATCTTTGAAAAAGCTTATCATCTGTTTGAAAAATGCCTTTTGTGACTCATTGCCTTCATACGCTCTTTTATATTCATAACTATTTCTCATCAGATTAGAAAGATTCGTATTCAAAGAATCGAACAAATTATTCATCATCATTAAAAAGTTAGCCGTGTCTCTGCCGGATTCTTCAATTTCATTGTTATCTATATACGTACGAATGCCATTTGCAACGGACTTGCTAAGAAGTTGTGTCGCATAGCAAACCTTCATTTTCTCGAAGTTTGTCGGTTTGATATGACTGTTGTTAAGTTTAGGTGCAACTCTTAAACTCTTTTTTATGTCCAGATTATAAAACATTTCAATATGATCGTATTTCGCTATAGAATCACCGAAGTGGAAATCATATTGCATCAGGTTATTTCGAACGTTTTTAATTAGATGCGGTGCATCAAAAATATAATAAATTTTTCTATTATTCATAAAAAAATATGGTCTTTCAATTGACACTGATCTTTGTTTGGCAGCTTTCCATAAATCAGACCCTTGATCGGACACAAAAATACGGACGTTAAGACCAATTTCGAATAACTTTTGCAGTACTTTATCAATCCATTTATTTATTTCTTCATAGTTTCGACATTCTGAAATTAATGCATATGATATAGGCTGTTTCCAATTAACAAATATACCACGAACCATTATTACTAACGCATTTTTAGCGGGTTCAGGAGACTGCAATCCTTCAATTTCGTGGAATCCGGTAATTTTGTCTTCTTTAATATTAAAGAATAGATTTGCTTTTAATGACATAGCATCAATCATAACTGAACAATTTTTTTCTACTTCTGTCATTTGTGAAACTTTTAATTTAAGAACAGACATAGCTCTTTCATTGATTTCAGTTGTAATTGGGAAAGAATGATTGTACAATGTTGAAGGACAGGGTAAACATAACGCACTTTGCAAAAACCGGTATGCTTGTGGGCTGATGTAGTATAAATTTAAACAGTAAATGATATAATCCTTATCATATCGATTTGCTTTTCCATGTTGTTTTAGTTTACTTTGGGCTTTTATCAGGAGAGCTAGTTTGTCGGTCAAAAATGTATCCCAAAGTCGATGGAAGGTATTTTCTTCAGGTTTTTGTGTTTCATTTTCAGTTTCGTGTAATTTTATTTTCTTTCTGCATTGGAGGAGTTCAGCTTTCAATTTTCTTTTCCTTGGAGTGTTGCTAGAGAGACTCGTTGAGGTTTGAGCAAAGATTTCATTCGTTGCATTTTCAGTCTGTGTACAATTTTCATTTCCTACCAACGGAGCAGTTTGAGTTTGTTTGTCTTGTGTTCGAGAGACTCCTGGATAGGTACTGGCTAAGCTTGGCAGCATCAACAATGGTAGGGCATTCTTTTTTAAAAGTTTTCTATTTGACGATTGTAGTACATCCTCCAAATTAAAATGTTTTTCACAAACTCGGTAGGAATTAAAGTTAGGTTTGTTTTCCAGATCATCTCGACGGATCCGTTGCAACCATTGAAGACGTCTGAAAACAAAATCCTTTTATAGGAAAAAAAATCTGCTGTCGCCTTACTGCCGCGTTACAAAACTCCAATCCCTACAAACTTCAACACCTACCTACTCAACTAAAATACAAGAAACAGCTGACGAGTAATTTGAATAACTTTTTATCTCAGCTTATTAACGTCTCTATAAATTAGGTACCTACAACTCGCAACAACTCAAAACAAAAATTCTTTGGTCACCAATGCCAAGCTGAACAGCTGGCTACGCATGTTTTAAAATCACAACCTTCTCAAACATATAAATATTCTGTGAATATTTCATGATTCTAATACCGAGAAAAAAAAAACGGTTTTTAGTGGTATATGTTGTTATAGCAGCAGCAGAAATACTTAATCTGAGAAAATTTCAACTATCTAGTGACAGACAGACGGTCAAATTTATTTTTCTAGTATTATTCATACACACAGTACAATAAACAACTATTATTAATAATAAAATACCACGTCTTTACTTTGAATTAAGTATACAAACTAACAAAACAAAACACACATGCCCCGAGGTTTTAACACGTGCGTACCTACCGTATCATCATTCATGAACCGCCTATAACTACCTATTTCACTCGTGTCAATCACTTTCCTTTACTCTATTCACTTTATTTATTAATCCAGACATCTTTTTTTTCGGGAGATAAATGGAAATGCTTATCCATTAAAAAGACACTCATTATGTAGGTCCTACCTACTAGTAAGTAAAATTATTTTATAGTCTTACCTTTCAGAGTTTCCAGGTAATCTAAAAAAAGTTATCTCTGGATGCGTTATTGACGAATTCATGCAACCAAAAACAGAACAATATATCCTACTCGTCATATTAAATGTGTACTGGAACTTATTTTTAGTGAAAAATCGCGCGGTTATTGTTAAAAAAACAACACACCGTCCGTTCGTCACTGCAGCACAGTCGCGACTGTTTGCAAGCCGAGCGCATGCCGAGATCGAGGCGTGTAGGCATAGCTCGCGCTTCGTCCGTTTGTATGACATGAAGTTGGAATACTGTATAGATAATATTACCGTGGCGATACTGCAGACAAATGAACGCTAAAATACATTTCAGAAATCATACACCTTCATCCCGAATCATGTTTCAAAGTGTCAAGTTGTTTATCGTAAAAAAATACGCGACTACAATGTGTGGTGTAATGAATCAAGCATACGCGCTACTGCATCTAAGCTCGCGCGCCGAGTACTGGTCGGGCCGAACTCGGCACAAGAATGTCGGGGCTGCCAGCTCTAGATAAATTTCCCCTATAAATAATGATAAATTTTCCAACAATTAAAATGGCTGCCACAAACAAATTAAATGGACATGCATGAACCAATCGGTCTGATGTGAAGCTTTTCTCCAACATTTGCCGCTATGTAATTCGGTTTTGAGAATTTTCGGGTTTGAAAGGTATTACTGTTTTAGCTGGTAAGTATTATAAGGGGTGAAAGGGACTGCCGATGAGGAATTTCTTGGGGTTCAGAATGATGTACTGAACACATGGTAACCGTTTGTGCGTCGATCGTTGTCCCATTCCAGCCTGTAAAGTATGTTAAATATCACCTTTAGGTAAGGTATACTACGTGCCGTATTCCTATTTCCTAGACTATTTTAACACTACTTCCATTTCATTTTCTTTTCGTGTACTACGGTATCTACTTTTGGCGTAACTTTATTCTGATTCCCATAATACAAAATTAATCCAAATACATTTAAATAGAATATGTACTTACAAGATAAATAATAATACTCTTTTCTTTCACGAAACAAAAATATATAATAGAAACGCCTACAAATTCTATTTATGTTTGTTTTCTCTTAAAATGGGCAAGTTCTTCGAGCTAGCAATAATACCGGTCTACGTTCGAAATTCAAAAGTGCTCGCCAGCGGGTGCGAGCTGGCAACGTCGCGGCGACCGACACAACGCGGTATAAATAGGTGGGTGGTTCATAACTGCCAAGATAATCTTCGGCCTGACAAGACGCTTTTCATTTTTTACATAAATGTAGGTACTGGCTGACGCCTGGGTTGGACTGACTTCTAAACTATTCATATCCCTCTACCGGATTTCATTGCTTAAATCAATATAAATGAGTCCATTCATGAAAACAGAAATTGCTGCTGGTCGTGTAGGAATCAGAAAATCTCATAAATAATCATCATTCATAGTCAGCAGAGTTTGTTCACATAGCTCATCCATCCATCATATAGCAGCATACTCGCGAAGTCGTGACTCGTCGCAATTACCCCATATCTCCATACAATCTATATGATAGTGTTCATGGCACAGCATAAAAGTATCATATTATGCAGATACTTTGAATATATGGGGACCGCGGCGTTTATAAATATGATATTCTGGCATCAGTTGCCAATATTGTATGCTACCAGAAGAAAAACTGTGTCAGCTGCATCACCTGTCATTTCGAACCACGAAAGGGAATTTGGACAAGTGACAATTAACGCCCTGCATACATCCAATCATCACCAGGTTACCGTCTATTTTTAAGACACGTCACCTCGTGTTAAACTGTAATTTCGTCAACAAATCGTTTTTTTTTCGTTTCTCACCTCAAAAGCAATTTGTGATCAGTAGAAGGCAATCGATGAGTCATCTCTTATTGTTATTCTTATACCACTGCATAGATACACTTATTTGTGTAGTCTTTGTCATTATGGAAATGATTTAAGGCGTTAGATGCGAGCAGGTATTTACTCTCATCAATTCTTCGTTTGTCGTCACAGCGGTGTGAATGGAAACAATTGTTTTAAACAATAGCATTCTGCTGCTAATAAAGTCTGTTTTATTTCGCTATACTAACTGTAGAGATTCGTAACTTTCACCTAACCGCTTCCCACTGAAGTTGCAACCAGTTGTCGGTCGGTGCAAAACGCGATGTGGGCGCGTTACAAGGCACGTTAGCTATCGTCCATCAACAACACGGGCTACCGTTGTTACTAACACTTTAGATCTGTTTCGGTTAGAGAAGGGAACAACGCTTGCCTCTGGCCTTGCGGCTTGCATACCTCCTTTCGTTATGCACTTTTATTGATCTTCTCATGCGTGCTCTTCGGTTGGAGGACATTGAAATTGTTTTTGTAACTTGGACAAATTCCAGTGTAGCCTTTCATTCTTGTGCTTTATTGATTTAGTGCGGAACCTGAGATTTGTTCAAACATTCTGTTTTTATTTACCTGATTGAATGCCGCAGCAGAACGTGTATGCCAAGGTACAGTGTTAGTATGAGCTCTAATTGGTAGTAAGATGTCGTCAAAGCTGACTTTTTCTATGGATAAAAACAGCTTATGACTTGCAAGACCTGCCATTATATGCGTTTCCTGAATGGGAATTTGTGCTTTACACTAAAATAAATTACCGAGTGTACACCGTAAAATGTTTGCCTTCAAAACTCACACAGCATGATATACAAAATGTTTCATTTTAGAAAATTGAAGCCATGAAAAATTCTAACCTAGCAATTCATGCTCCATAATACCCGACATTTTCTTGATAACGACTTATTTTTTTCACAGCCAGTAATTGAATGAACCGTCCATAACGTGGGCGAGTTATTTATCTACGACAGAATAATGAATGACGGATTTCTTCGACGTCGACGCCACATTATAAAGTTGTTAATATGTCCGCCATTTTAGCCCAGTGAAATATTTTATGTATCGGGCAGAATTTTGCCCTTTACCCTGGACCTAATTTTATCCAGGCTGTCAAATTGCAATGAATTGACATAAAGCATCTTGATGAGTAAAAAACTTGAAAATTTGAAAAAAAAAATGCAAGGAAGAACAAAATTATTTTAAAATTTTAACCATAGTGTTCGTCTAGATCATCTCGCATCGCGAACACATCATTTTCTGGTTCGAGGTGGCGCAGTAGAAGAGTACCTTGAAGGATATGGGGGAGGCCTTTGCCTAGCAGCGCGACATAAACAGTTATTTAAAAAAAAGAGTTATTTTTAAGAGTGTATGATTGGAATTATACTTGATAGGATGATGAAACTACCTATTGAATGCATTAATTAAAAATAGAATCGAGTACCCTCGTATCGTTAACATGTATTAATCAACAATCATCGAGTTTGAATATACCTAGGTACTTGATGTGTTTCTACGACTGCGAATAAACGACTCCTCTATTTCTTCTCCACATCTCTTCAATTAAATGTATTTCAATTAACTTCGAACTTGTCCAGAATTTCTGAGAAATGTTTTCTCAACAAATAAATAGGTATTTACGTAACACTCAACGAAAGAAGTCTGATTGTAAAGAAACTCCGAGTGTATTTCTCGTACGGGGAAACTCCTGTTGGCCTTAAACGCGGCGTCGATCGATTGTGCGACGTTGCCACTCTGGCCGGGCTCGCCGCCCGCTCCGCAAACTTACTGTTTATTTTTATTGTTGCCAATCAATTATTATGAAGGAATAATGACACCTGCCCACTTACATAGTAACCTCTTTACTCTCAATAAGATCAACAGAATAATAATAAAATTGTTGCCCACTTTGATTTTTTGTTATTTTTCTATTCAGTTTAACTAAAACGGGTATATTGATGATCTAATTTGCTGGCGTCTGCGGTCTGAGTCGATCAGACTCTATTGCGAGGTTAGACCACCAATTACCGTCATTGTCAGAATTCTGGGGATCCAAAATCCAATAAAGATGGTTTATGAAGATGACATAATTGTAAGTAGACTACATAGTCTACTTACAATTACGACAATCAACTTGTCCTCACCCGAGCCAAGACTGATGAGTTGATGACACAGTCATGATTTGTTTTTCTAAACATTTTAGTTAATTTATAACATCACGACATCCGAAGGGTTTTGCAGGTATGTAAACCACCTAATAGTAGAATCACATTTCGACAGTTTTGTGTTAGTCCTATTGTAACAGGGGGCGAACCTATTACCATCGATAGGGTATCCAAATTCAGACTCTGTGGCTGCTAGCGAGAAATTTCTGATAGAATAACCCAATAACACTTTGCCCGACCAGGGAATAGAACCCAAGACCTCATGCTCCGCAGTTGCACTTGCAACGAAAGTTAATTCGAGGTAATGATATTTCCATTGGAATATAACCTGAATATCCGTAATACTCATCACCATCAGCCAGCAGGTTACCAATCACGAACAATAAAATGATAGGAATGTTGCCAACTAACATAAAACCCAAATCCCGAATGAAAAAACACAAGAACACCCTCTTCACTAGTTGAGTTGTGGTAGCCAAAAAAAAAATAAGTTAGTCGTGTCGTGAAATACTTTTAGTATTTCTTTAAAAAGTTATCCCGATCCGTAACATGTATTATAATTATGCTTTAAGTATGAATTTGTCAATTTAAATAAGACAAACATAGGTACATTAATAACGTTGCAATTTGAATTCTAAATGATTTAATTAAACTACCCTAATTTTGGGAAAATTCTATTATTATATTGGCAATATTTATTTCCAGTTCATGAATTGACACGTTGCGTTTCTTTTTAATCTAAACTATATTATTACCGAAATGATAATTAAATTAATTAGAATGCGAAACATTGAAAAAACGAAAAGCTGCAAGTTCTGCTATTTCCTTTCCCGACAAAAATAAACTCGTCTCGCTACACCGCTACACCTTTGTGTATTATGGCTATAATCACGCACACATACACAATTGTACGTTTACACAGAGTTTAGCGGGGGTGAACCAGTTGTTGCCGGAACTTTGCTTGCTGTGCACGTACGGCAACCAGTATTGAAATGGCGAAAAAAGTTTGTTCTGTGTTTGGCTGCAGCAATACAAACGTCAACAAGCCCAAGATATCGTTCTTTTCGCTGCCTTCAGAAGATGACAGGTAATAAAAGTTTGAATACAATATTATAAGCCCCTATAAAAAAAAAAACTGGTATGTCGTTGACAGGGTGCGCTGCGCCGTGTATGTGAAATTATTTCGCAAAAAAAAAACAAAAAGGTGGCGATGGCGTTAGTTCCGATTATGGCCACGCAACAAAAGGTCCATGTTGCACGAATATGTAGATACAATTTACAGATTTCCTTTTAACCTTATTCTTTAGAAGTAGCACGCCAAACTCGAGCTTCAATGCCTTTTTGTTTTTGTATTTGATTACTAGTAATTAGAACACTTATCTGTCTACATTATACTCGTATTGTCCAGCATAAGTATATACGTACAACCCTGAACAAGTGTTTTTATGGGACCAACATTGTAATCCCGAAATAATAGTCAGCTGCCCGGGCTGCCCCATACATTTGGATCGAGTAGCCTGTATTGAACTTTTATATGGGACAACAACTGATATGTTTTCGCGATTACAATATTGGTCTCATGGACAAAGTTGTGACCTGTACTGTACACCCTTAAATATAACCATACCTTTCTGAAGCATGCTGTACCTACACTGTACATATACGCATCCCTAGCTTTAATTTAACGATGCGTATACTTGTGCTGGACACCAGAATGCGACCCGACGCCGCGGGTGGGGCCCGGCCGGAGGGTTCGCTTCATTCGCGTGAGTCCGCTTGCCGCGTGACGAGCCAGCCATTTTGCGATTTATAGTATGTACATACGCAAATACATCTATACGTATGATACTCGTAGTACCTATACAATAAGTAGACCCCCACTGCTGCACCGGTTTTGTATCTACAATGTTATGTAGTAGGTAGGTAGGTAAGTACTTACTTAAAACGCAAATACGGGTGCCACGCCAACGTAGTAAGCTCTTTGTGAATGAGATCGACCGGGTAGTCACATGTCATGCAGCATGACGGAAATAGCTGATGGAATTATTGATTTCTGCAGAAACTAGTAGATAGCGCTTATAAATATAAGATTCTGTACCTAGCCAGTTATCTCGCTCGCTACGATAGATTAGTTTTAGATCTTTTTTTTTGAATGCCTGACGCATACCGTTTCGTCCTGGGAGACGGCTTGGTAATGTGGGCTTGCACACACTAAACAACGCCACCGTGAGCCTACTGTCACCTTGGCGGATGACGTGCGGGACCCATACAGCGCAGCCCGCCTCCGGCCAACAAACTCCTTTGGCGATGTCCGGGCTCACCTGAGATATCGCCACCACTCCTAAGGGCTGTGCAAAACGGGTAATCTGATCTATCGCCCGCTGGCACTTCCTAGGGCGGCATCAAGTCGCCGCGTGGCGTGTCCTCCGCTGCCCTGAACCGAATCGCGTCAGCGAGGGCGTGTTCCTCCCTGATGCGCTCCGCCGCCTCCTTCTTCCAGATGACGTCCTCGCAGATGCTATTGCCTCCCATGCCCCCTTGCTGTCGACCATGGCTGGCAAGGAGAGGTCTGCCCCGAAGTTTTAGATCTAACCTAACCTAACCCAACCTTACAAATACAGACAGGGTTTGAGTTCAATCGACAAATAAAAAAGCAGAATATCTACAGTGACATGAAACCCCAATTTCGATACAGATTATACCCTTCCGAGCCTTAAACCTAATATGTCATGTACAATATAAATATCTTACATCGCAATTCAATAAACTATTTTATTTTGGTAGATACTTATCTTACAGTTTTGGTTCATCCAAAAACAGTTTCCATAAATGGGTTTCGTGATATCCGATCCAGATTTCTGCTTGTTTAGGAAGATATACCTGTAGCTATAAAAAGATCTCATGGCTCGCGGCCAACATCGAAAGTTAGGCCGCCATCTTGTTTTATTAACCGACTTCAAAAAAAGGAGGAGGTTCTCAATTCAGTTATATTTTTTTGTGTTTGTGTCCTCATATCTTCGTCATTTATGAACCGATTTGAAAAATTCTTCTTTTATCTGAATGGATACACTTCCCGATTGGTCCCATAGAAATGTCATCAAAATCGGTTCAGCAGTTTGGTTTTTAAATCAAAATAGCTGGAAAAACTATGTCATCCAAGTTAAAGAAATTGCGAAATTGAAACTTGACAAGGATTTGTGGGTGATGCAATAACTGAAAAGGGTAAAATAAAAACGTTTTTGCAAAAAATAACCGACTTCAAAAAAAAAAAACACAAAAATAAGTGGAAAATAACTTTACTTTCGGAAGTCGGTGCCAAAAAAGTAAATGAAACAAGCAATAGTCACCGACTTCCGAAAGTAAAGTTATTTTCCATTTTTTTTGTGTTTTTTTTGGAAGTCGGTTATTTTTTTGTTCTCAAAACCATTTCATTGTCAACGAGCCCGCCTGACAAAAGATTGCCACAGAGCGCCAAAAGATCCTTGTAGCGTTGTCCTACGTGTAACTTACACGATCGTTATCGTTATAGGTAGGTACATACACACAGCTCCATTATGTGCCTCCCAAAAGACATGTGCGTTGAAATCCGTGATAGGCCCAAGTTGGTTAGGGGTGTCCAAGATTATTTTATGGAGGGCCAGGTTTAGTATTTTTGATATCGTAGAGGGCCAAAAAAAATGCGAAGTGACCTCTAAATTTAAATGAAACGGCAATTTCCACTTAAAATGTTTATTCTTAAAACCTAACTAATGACGATGTTTTTATCCACTATTGATTTATTTACGAAATATGTGGAACACAATCGCGATCGAACAAGAGTAAAACCAAAATACTAATACTAAGCAGTGATAGCCTAGTGGTGTGACCGTTGGACTGCCAAGTCATAGGTCTCGAGTTCGAACCCAGGGCAACGCACCTCTGATGTTTCGGAATTATGTGCGTATTGAATAATTATCACTTGCTTCAGTGAAGGAAAACATCGTGAGGAAACCAGCATACCTGAGAGATATTTCTCGACGGTATGTAAAGCCAAGTCAGAGGCCCATGGGCGGCATAAAACCTCTGACACCAGGTTAGGCTCTAACCACACGATAAAGAAGAAGAAGACCAAAATACTCGCATCGTTGACAAGCTTCGCCGGATTAGACTGCGATAATGCGGTCTGCGTTTGCGGGTAGGTGAGGTGAGGCGATTAGGTAAATATGGCACGGATATTAAACTGACTAAGGATATTTTTTAATATGTTTTAAAATGCTCGCAGGCCGGCTCCGCGGGCGTGGCCCGGGGGCCGTATGTTGGACGGGCGTTGGCTAGAACGACACCAGGTGGTGGTCTACCATACCATCTACCACCAATAAAAGCATTCTAAATACGGTCGGCAGGCGTTTTTAGCTCGGTTTCTACCAAAGCAGAGATGAGCGGAGCGGTGCTATTGGATCAAATTACAGGAGAGTATTTTGATCCAATCGCACCGCTCGTGTTCGCTTTGGTTGATACTAAACTGAAAACTTAGCCGAGTTCATAGCAGTATGATAGAGGTGATGGTGGTGAAAGAAGACATGCTTTTGCTGCGCAAACCCAAAATAAATTAGGTTAGGGGCAGGTGGATGATTGTGTCACACAACATAACTAACCGTTGGTAAAACATCGATAATGACATCTGCGACATGTTGATTCGTGTGATGAAATCCCGCCAAAGATGAAATTCAAGTAGTTTTGTTCTCTCCACTTTCATTATGCAGGCACAACCGGAATTTTTTACGATTACAATCCCTATATTCACAAACGCTTCGTTCTGATTCGAGAAGTATATATCTATTTTTCTCGATTTTGTTAGGCCAAAAAAATTCACGATTCGAAAACTCGGACCGAGGGTTTGTGAATGCGGGTCAGGTCTCATAGCTGCGGAGATTCGGCCGGGCGCGGCGTGTTGCAACGACGATGGCCGATAGGGGACTGAGTAGTGCGGTGCATTCACTTCCTCCCTCATATCCCTCCACCCACGCTATATTTCCCCTTTCATTGATTTTGATACAATCATACGCGAAATAGTTCAAGGATATAGCCTTGCCTTGATATTTATGTATGTACGACTATATCGTTACATATAATTTATTATTGTAAAATGTTGAATGAGGTTCCGCGTTCTAATTATTTCTCTTTTTTTATTTCTATTTTTGCTATTAAACTATGGCAACTAACAACGCAATGGAAATAGTTGAATATACTGCCCAAACTTGATCATCTATAGACGGATTATACATTTGTATACGACTTGATTTAAACTAATTTTACTTCTTTCCAGACGTGCCATATGGTTGCACTTAATCTCCAGGGAAGAGTTGCAGGACAAGCAAGCTCACAGCTATGTCGTCTGCGAAGAACACTTCGACCCCGGCAGCATTCAAGGGACCCCTGAACGAAAGAGGTTGAGGAGATTCTCTGTACCCTCCCTTCAGCTACCAGCCAAGCGATCCGAGGCTAAACAAACACAAACTGAGATAAAGGAAACGCTCAACAAATTCGCACAGACAGACTTTTATGTATTGAAAATTGAAAAAGGATCCCAGACAGCAAATTTCCTTACAACGTCTCTCCCATCTGTGAAAAAACTGAAGGAAGAACTTATTACGTGCAAAAAACAAATGAAGTCAGCGGCATCAAGCAGTCTCACCAAAGACGCGTTTCACAAGCTCTGCGACAAATTCTTAACAAAACCCTTAGCAGAAATTGTAAAAGCACAGACTAAATTGAAATTTCACGGTAAAGGGAATAGGTACTCGCCGAAATATAAACAATTTTGTATTAATTTGTACTATACAAGTCCACAAGCGTACAAATTACTGGAGCAAGCTCTGTGCCTTCCCAACGCTACGACTTTAGCCAGGCACTCATTACCGATCAGCACAGAAGTTAATGAGCATCTGATGACAACGCTGAAAGCTAAAGTAAGCAACATGACGAATTCTGAAAAAGTTTGCTCCGTCGTAGTTGATGCTATTAGCTTGAAAACTAGTCTATTCTATAACATAAACTTGGACAAAATTATCGGACTACAAGAGGTGAACGGGCTTCAAACTCCGGTCCTTGCAAAAAAGGCTTTAGTAGTTATTATAAGAGGCATATTTGGAAACTGGCAACAACCTATTGGCTTTGCACTCCTTGGGGACTCCAAAAACAGCGATGATATATCAAACTGGATCGAACAATTGCTAGAAAAACTTATTGATGTTGGACTAGATATTAGAGCATTCGTTTCTGATCTTGGATCGGATCTATTGGGAGAACAAAGAAGGAATATGATTTCGACTGAAAGACCTTACTTTTTCATTAAAAACAGAAAAATATTCTACATAATTGACGCTCTGCACTTGATTAAATCATTGCGAAACAATCTGATGTCGAACGATTTCTATTTTCTTGGATCAGTTGCAAAGTACGAACATATTTTACAATTTTATGAAAGTGAGAAGAACAAAACTTTAAGACTTGCTCCAAAATTAACAGAGAGTCACATTAAACCCTCAATTTTTGAGAAAATTCAAGTGCAGTATGCTGTAGAGCTTTTAAGCCATACTGTTGCTACAGCTATTTCATGCTATATAGATTTTCAGGCTTTACATGAATCCGCGAAAGAAACTGTTAAGTTTATCAAACTGATAAATGACTTATTCGACATTTTAAATTCTTCATCCGTCCACTCGACATGTGAATACCAGCAGGCGTTCTGTGGAAGTGTTACGCAAATAACATTTATGAATGAAATGCTTCAGTTTTTTAAATCGTTGAGACTAATTAATGTAACGACGGGGCGCGACGTGACGTCCACTGCTAAGTTCATCACAGGGTATCAAATTACGATAACATCTATCCTGCTTTTGTTTGATGACCTCGTGGTAGAAGGTTACAACAATTTACTCACGAGAAGGTTAAATCAAGATGTTACCGAAATATTCTTTGGACAAGTCCGCAGCAAAAGGAAAAAGCCTACCACTAGACAATTTGTGTCAGCATTTAGGAAAATTTTCTTTAACAACATAATAAAACCAGGTAAACAAGGAAAAGGTTCAGGGGATTTGACACAATTACTTGTTAATACAGAAAAATTAGGGTTCATGTTGAGCACTGAAGCAGAAGAAAGTTTACGGATGGAAGAAGTTTGTAATGAAACAATCGTAGAACCCAATACTCCTTCAATCTCAAGTTCAGATTATTGTAAAATTGAATTACCTGAAGATAACAGATTGAGATACATTAGTAGTCACTTGTTCAACAAATGTGTGAACTTACACGGTGATTGTCAACAGTTGAAAGCGTGTTTATTTCCTGATGATAAAATGGAAAGTGCTAACATGGATGTGGACGGTCAAGCGAATAACGATGCTTACGATCCACGATTTATACCATCCGAAGATTTCGTTCATTTTGTAGAAGAGATGGAAAGATATTATCAGATCTTCTTCAATAACTTCTATATTAACACTAAGATTGCCAAGTCCATTTTTGAAGGCATGAATCAAATAATGTACTCTCCTCCGTGTGCATGTTTTCCAATTAACTACGCCAAGAAACTGTTTATTAGGATCAGAATTTACATCACAGTCAAATATAACAATGAGGAGTTTAGTAAACATCGATCTGCAAAGAAATGTTTTTCTGTTGCTAACTTGTAACGTTTCGAAACTAAAACATCGCTGTCATTCGTAGAAGCATTAATTATGATTTTAGAGAGCTTAATCTAATTAAACTCAGAATTATATTATGAATCCAAGCAAATAGGGTTTTCTTTCTATAAATGTTTTCTCTCTTAGTAACGATTTGCTCAGCGTGGTATAGCGAGTATGGTGACCAATGACTATCGCTTTTAGCCATATTTTCCCCTGTTCCAAATGCTACCACCCAGAACATGTATACGCCTTCACTATGTCTTCATTAGTCAAAGTTGTGATTCTGCTGTGTTTTATGGACAAACTGCTCGGTGTTTCTAAATAAGGCAACTAGGTAGGGTCACTTGTTCTACAGTGGTTATACCAGAAACAGTGGCTGGTTAGAGAATCTAAGAAATTACCAGAGGTCTGCAACTCTTCTCTGGATCTGTCTCTCTCACCGAAGGTGTTTATGCGATAAAAAAATGAGGTAAGATTTAATTTGTTCCAACTCGTGTCTAGTAAGGTATTTGAATATTTTTACATTTGGATGGATCTACTTCCCGATTGGTCCCATAGAAATTTCATCGAAATCGGTTCAGCAGTTTGGTTTTGAAATCAAAATAGCTGGAAAAAATATGTCATCCAAGTAAAAGAAATTGCGAAATTGATACTTGACAAGGATTTGTGTGTGATGCGATAGCTAAAAAGGGTAAAATAAAAACTTTTTTGCAAAAAAAAACCGACTTCCAAAAAAAAACCCTAAAAAAGTGGAAAATAACTTTACTTTCGGAAGTCGGTGGCAAAAAAGTCAATGAAACAAACAATAGTCACCGACTTCCGAAAGAAAAGTTATTTTCCACTTTTTTAGTGTTTTTTTTTGGAAGCCGGTTTTTTTTGCAAAAAAGTTTTATTTTATTATGTTTAGGGGGCGTTTACAGCTAACAATACAAAATATATTTATATTGAGGCAATCAACGAAACGCCATTTACAAGCCTCCGCAGTTAGCAATAAACTATTGTTGCACAAAATAATAACTAAGCATAATATCAATAAATAAGCATAATGTAATTACATAGAATAGGACTAAATTTAGTATTAAAATAACAAAACTAAAAGGCATGTAGGTATAACCACTATTAAAATTCATCATAAACAACACAGCTTTTAGACAAGGTAGTGCTAATTCTCGCTAAGGTGCTTGCAAACAAATCAATTGAGGGGTGTTCGTTCATTAAAACGCGGTTAAATAAATGCTTTAATTGAGCGAAGCAAAAAAGAATTGCTACGGTAAACTGTGTGAGCGTAAGGAGCACGAAGAAGATTTCTCAAGCGAGAATGCCGAGTTGGAACATTAAGGGACAGCTTGGAAAGAAGTTCAGGAGACTCAATCTTTGATTGTGCTATTTTCACAATTAACAGTTTGTCAGATATATTTCTCCGAGTTACAAGTGTACAAGTGTACTTGTAACTCATATAAGGGATTTTAAATTTATAACCTAAGTATCTCGTGAATTTCCTTTGTATTCGTTCCAATCTATCCGAATGCACTGCATAATTCGTATTCCAAATTTGACTACCATACTCGAGGCGACTGCGGACGTAAGCACAATACAGAATTTTCAGGGTTTTCATTCTCTTAAACGAACTGGCATTACGGATAATAAATCCCAGGGCTTTGGACGACTTTTTTGCAATATGGTCAACATGACACTCAAAGGTGTGTTTACTGTCCACAAAAATACCAAGATCTCTGGTGGCGTGAGTTCGAGATAAAGGTTGATTTGCAATTGAGTAATTAAATATTATTGATTGGTTCTTCCGGGCAAAGGTGATGGCTAAGCATTTAGATATATTAAGCTCTAATTTATTTATTTTACAATAGTTAACTAATCTACATGTCCGCCTGCAAACGTATAGCGTGATTTAGACTTTTAGCTGATGTAAAGATTTTCATGTCATCTGCAAACATTAAGTGTTTAGAATGTTTGAAACACTCGCCGATGTCATTAATAAAAACAACAAATAATAGTGGCCCCAATAGGGAACCCTGCGGCACACCAGAGGGGATGGTTGATCAGGAGGATATAAAGCCACTGAGGAACACTGCTTGTGTCCTATTTTGTACATAAGACGAGATCCATCTGTACCTATAGGTCGCCCCTATTGCCCAAGTCCAAAAAGCTTCCTCAGTGAAATGTCATGAACGATTCTATCGTACGCCTTGCTGTAGTCGGTGTAGATTGCATCGACCTGGGATCCATTAACTATATGCTCAGTAATATAATCTATGAACCGGATCAGGTTGGATATTGTAGACCTTCCTTTCAGACACCCACGTTGTTAAGGACTCAAGCTAGAAACCACACTTCTGTACAACTGATTATAGACTATGCGCTCCAATATTTTAGCTAGTAGACAAAGTTTTGAGATAGGCCTATAATTTTCAATTTTTTCTTTAGGAACCTTTTATGGCTGGGTGATATAAAAAATTTTGATAATAAACGTCTTATTACTGTTTTTCAATTGATCAATTTGCAGTAGAATTTTATGTCAAAGCATTGCTATTAGTGTTTCATAGAAGATTTCTTTAATTTTATTATATCTAAAGATAACGATTCTCATGATTCAAGTATGAGTAAGAATTTAATTTTGGTTACCAAAGAATAATTTCGTTTCTTTCTTGACTAAGTAACTAGTTCAGTTTTTGATTGATCTCGAGATTTTGATCTCATTTTGTAGTTGTATTTAGTTTTGTCTTAGACCAATGAGGTACCTTGGTTCCTATGTTATTAAAAAATAATATTGTGTTATTATTATCATGTTACATTTTAAAAGGTTTGTGTTCGATGTTAAGTTTTCGAAGTTTATACATTAAAATTTAATAAATAAGGTTAAAGTTATTTCGATGTTAATACAATATGTTAACACATAGCCTAATAAATGTTGATCAATAATTATAGTATGTTTATTAAATCATCAAAATAATTACCTTATTTACAAACTAATATTAGATCTAAAATAAGAATAAAAATATGTGCAATATCGGGGCGTCAAATAATTCATCTACATCGCTGTCAACAGGAAAAGTGCCCAGAAGGCTGGCAGCATTGCCATAACGTGGCAATGCTGATTCTATGGCCAAAAAAATGCCAGCTCTCTGGTCACGGGAAGAGTCGACCAACCGCTTGGCGATATCCCGAAATAATAGGTGGGCACTCGGACCCCATGGCCCTAACGTTTCAACCCCAAACGGCTCAAACACATAATTACCAATTAAGTTATTGTATTTGCGCCATTTGAGGTTTTCAGCCCCTGCAGAAGACGCCCCAGAGCAGCCCACCGTGCTAGGAAGATGGGATGGTGCAAGGATGTCGACGCAAGTTGCATCCCACACCAAAGACCTACCCAAATTCCATGGCATTATGGTCTCTTCCCATCGACGCGTGCCAAGCCATTGGGTTCTAAGACAGCTGGACCCCGGCCGTGGCAAAAGCACGACGGAGATCATTAATGCTAGCGTGCCGCGCAATCCGACCTGCATTCTTACAGCAGAAAAGGCCATGGTGTCCGAGGCAGTCGACTGCTTCACCGCATTGACAGCGATGTAGAGCCCCACAAGGAGCGCCCAATCGCAGTCAAGTAGCGAGCCGGAAGGTTCTGTCACCTAGCATAATGCTTATGACGGTGACGGTAGTGCCTGAAGCCAGAGGCCCGACTTCCACTCACCCACAGCCAGCAGGCGGGCACGCTCAGCATTATTGGTAGACGTATTAATAAGGTTATTGCGTACCAACCTGCAGAGCGGCTCATCCCACTGTCTCTGGGAAATTTATTTAAAGTCGATTGTCTGTCGGTAACGTCAGAGAGGTAAATTTCGCACTTTGAGGGGTTAAGTTCCAGGCCAATAGATTTAAATTTCAATTTATTTAATTATAGTATAGTATTTATTTAATTAAAGTGAGCCACTGTAGAACAAGTGACCCTACTCACTGATGGTTTGTAATCAGGAGATAGTTAACTTGAAAAACTAGTTTAAAGATTAGAGAAAATGTTCCCTATGGCTGATTGTAGAGATATTGGTTTTAACTAGACTAAATCAGTAGATATAAGATACGAAACAAGATGGGCCATTTCTCAATAATCTCTATTGTAGTTATCGATGTTGGGTTGCTCAAAAAAGTTGCTTGTGTGCAATTGCGTCATTGTAGCGGAGAAATCTTTAGTGAACTCGTCTATCGGTACCTACATAGCCTGCAATGGAAGGTGATCGTAGGCGTACCTAATCGCAGTAAGGACCTAAGTGATAAAAATAAAACGAAAATAATTCGTAAAAAAAGATTGGGAGCCGTCGTCTCATCTCCAATAAATTTCTGCTAGAGAATTTCCACCTGAAGTAACTTCGTTTCCTATCTAACGGATATCGATATAACCTTGTATCCTCAAGATTTACGATGAAACCGCACTCATACCAAGATCGATAACCTAGTTCGCCTAGGTTATTCCTGACACACATTATTGATGGCCGTTTTCACAAACACAACAGTGTAACTGCAATTATATTTAGGCATTTTTTGTTATGGTTACTATTGTTATCAAAAACTGGCTTCAGTATCTCGGTAACATATTTGAAAATAGAATTGCTATCATCTAAAAAAAAATTACTTACATCATTTTAACTTTGAAAAGTATTAACCTATTTTCCACAGTTTTAAATTCCAGGAAAGTTACTTCAAGTTCTTCCAAATAATTTCAGAATAAAAAAAAGAAACGAGACTTAGGTTTAAGTTTTCAACTATAAAAAGTTTTTATAGATAATTCCAGAACTTTACAGACCTTTCTGTAGGAGTAGGTACCTATGCATAAAGATAGACACATAGGGTACCTACCTGACTACCTGTCCTGATAAATTGATCATGGTGTATTAATATAGGATTTGCGTTAATGACATACCTACCTGATAATTGTGCTTGTAGTGGATTCTAGATTATGTAGGTAGGAAATAACCGTGAATGACCTTTACATATTATCTTAGCCATGACAGTAAAGGAAGATTTATGAGCGAACCTCATTCAAGTTAATGATTTTACAAGTAGAGTTTCCTCCGTGCTCTATTGTGTCCGCGCCTAGGAAAACAACGTGCTGTCCTAGGCGCGGCTGTCAATTTTTTTGATATTTGACAGTTGTTAAAGGTACCTAGTCAGTGGCCCGAAAGTCTGACAACAAGTCTTACCAATACAGTACTGTATTACCTAGTACTAAATGGGTTGTGGAGGTCATATAGGCGGTCGCTCCACGTAAAATACAGGTATTCAGCTGCATCCGGTAAGACTGGAAGCCGACGCCAATAAAGTTGGGAAAAGGCTAGGCAGATGATGACATTTTAATGATTTTAAATTAGCTTTAGATTTAACAGTACCTGCGCCGCTGTTACGTAACAATAGCCTATTATTATAGACTGAGTATGTTTTTTTGGTAAGAAATCAAACCGCATACATGAAAAATTCTCATTTCATAAGATTTATTCAGATATAGGTAAGACGGAAGTAAAGTAATTACGCTCAAATGCTTAAAAACTAAATACTAGCTAAAATAATTATGTACCTACATGATGTAGGTAATCTGCTTGCCCTAGTGACCAATGTTAAAAGAAACTATTACCCCTATATAATCACATAATACTTTATTCAATGATTTAGTGTTACTTCCAAAGGTTCTTCCCATATAATCGTAATATTTCTCTACCTAGCTAGGTACACATTAATGCTAACACAATAACATTTTATACATAATCGTAATGCAATTATGATTTTGATTATGTATAAAATGTAAAGGCAAAATTATCGCGTCGGCAAAACAATTTTTTCTTTGTTATACCACAAAGTAGGTACTTACATAATAGTACAAGTAATTATACTTACATGATAGATCTAGGCTGGCTATTCAGTACATACACGTATTTATTGCACATAATCTCTATGAAAAAAAAAAAGCTTTAAGAAAAAAAAAAGATTGTCCGAATGTCACGTGCCTAGGTTTACATTTACAATACTTTCCCATTTATAAGTGGGAAACCCCACCCTTGAATTGGGAACGCAGGTATCATCTGTTATTGCTGTTTAAGCAACTAGGATATGGAGTGATAACCTAGATACAGTGCAGTGAACTCAAATACTAAAATCAATGTTTTAGTTCCGCGGCAAATAGATTTTCAAAACCCTTTGTGATTACAACAAAATCCAGAACTTTTCCGCCAAAAAAAAAGAGATTTATTTTAACGACATTGAGAAAGAGCCTTTTTGCCACTATTTATTTCAGTGTAACGTTCATTGAAAAAAAGAACGAATATGTCACAGACTAGCCTGAAAATACAATTTTGTTTTCATTCACTGTGTTTTCCTACGTGCGAGCGATTTCACTGGTGTTGACATTGTTGCGAGGTATATTCGTGGGCCTGTTTATGTAGACGGTGGGGTTGTCGTGCGGGGGTCTCTGGAGGCGTCCGGGCCGCGGTGGCGGTGGGGGCTGCCTCCCTTGCTCTATTCTGATCGGCTGTGGCTGGGCTCCGATGTCCTGCCGAGGCGCCATCGCTGGAAATCGATTGATGAACTAGTTAGTAAAGGAAAAAGCCCTACGTTATAAACAAAGATAAATGGAACTTTGGCGTTTTTAGCGTAGTCCTTGTTATAGAAAATGGGGGAACAGAGGTTTAACAAGCACCGGTTTTTCGCTGTAACATTTGTATAATAACGAAACTGTTTATTCGCGTTATCGATTTGCATATGATACATGATAATTTTATCCGATAAGGCGGGTCGTCCTTGTGCGACGAACGTTGTTTTATTCTCTCTGAGAGTTAGTGATGCGCAAAATATTGTTATGTACTTATATGATTTATGTTTTGTTATCGAAACTATATCTGGTTTTTACATAACGATGCCGAATATGACTCTACTGTCATGTACGATACAAGCTGGGGGTCGTCGTAGCGGTCATACGTAAGGTCTTGATCAATGGGTAAAATATGAAATTGTGGATATGCAGGTAGAGTAACAGACCCAAAATCCCATTGATTAGTCTAGAAATACCCATATTGATTGTCCACATAACATAATGTAGGTATTCAGACGAGAGTGAGAATATCCTAGGTAGCATTTTCTTTCAGATTACGGGATTTTTTTTAATGATAGTAAATAATATAAAATAAGCATCGTATCGTATGTTGTTGTCTTATCAATCACGGCGGTAATTACACTGTTAATTAATGTTTTCGTTGTTATGTTGTGAATATGGAATGAGTGGTATAAAACCGCAGAATCCCGTTTGTTACACAATAGGCCCAAATTAATTCTAATTCGTAGTGGCAGAGCTATATACCTACGTTGTTTGCGTTTTTTGATAGATTTATTAGTTTACCTTGATTTTAGTAAAGTTATACGTCATACATAAAAGAAATACGCGTCGACTTGAGAAGAACCGGCTAAAAAAGTTAAAGATACTTTAAATAGGTACTAAATCATTAAACATACTTCAGTAAAATAGTGTCTTAAAGGGTTTTTTTTAATAAACATAGGTTACATTGTTTCAACCTACTGTAGTCGTATAAAAATAAAAACATTATATGATTACTTACCTCTTTGTGATAATAAATTAATTGAACTTCTTACTAATTTTGTCCAACTTCTAGTTTGATAAACGTAATTATGAGTAGTATAAAAAGTTAAGAAAAAAAAATACACTCCACACGTTATAAAATTTCACCGAAAAAATAATTTAAAATGTTAATTTGTAAAACAATAAAGTGTTCCGTGGGATCTCCCGCTGCGTGGGATGTTATTGTGAAAACATGTTACTTCGCTTAATCATTATCTTTGTGATAACTTATCTGAAGTGATATTTATCTAGGCAGCAAATAATCCAGGTATTTTATTATCATAGTAACGAAACAACTTTCAATAACCTGAGCTGAGAGTTGAGATAGAGTTTATGCACGATCATGTTTTATCTCATTACTAGAGAGTTAGAGACCCCCGCCCCGCTTCGAACGGTTTTTACGTCTTTATTAAACACGGATATTTCTTTATTAATATGTATGTAAGTTTTATATAGATATATCAACTCATATAACACCGAAATGGATTCTCTAAATGGTGGTAAAAACCGCATCAATATTCGTTGTGTACCTACTTACTATCTATTTTAGAAAAACAAAGCGGTCACAAATAGACACGAAAAACGGCTATGTTATGCAAAGTCTTGAAAAGGGCTGGGCTTTGCCTCGAGACGATTTAAGATCTGAGTTTATGTAACAGAAAAAGGGGGATCATGGACTATACCAAATTAAATTAATGGTAACATGTATGCCGTTTATAAGTATTCATAAATATACCCGTGGTTCAGTCGTCATGCTATGGCAAAGACACGGTCACAAAGAAGGCGGCTGAAAGGCGCCATGGGGCCAATACATAATTATTTCTTCCTAGCCGCAGAAGACGAGCGCTTTAGGGTGTGGCCTACGGGCACTTTAGGAAGATGGCTATAGAAGGTGATGATAAGCAAAAAATGCAAGACCCGCGGCATCTGTTAAATGCTCTAACGCTTTGGCCAGAGGTACCTAATTGACCAAACAGATCTCTTCGTCAGCCTTACGACGTCAAAAAAAGGCAATAGGCATATTATTATGTCGACCATATATTATTATAGGTCCGACCCATACGCAGAATACGGGATTTGGCCGTGGAGATGCGGACACCAATCCGATATAAAATGGGAGATTAAAGGTTTGTTCGGGCTACTCACGCGTATTGTTGTAAGC
Source organism: Standfussiana lucernea (assembly GCA_964057025.1). Classification (NCBI taxonomy): domain Eukaryota; kingdom Metazoa; phylum Arthropoda; class Insecta; order Lepidoptera; family Noctuidae; genus Standfussiana; species Standfussiana lucernea. Next base: position 8,207,686 of record OZ059805.1, read on the forward strand.
CGCGTAGCCGTACGTACCATAAAAAATATCGATGTTTAAAATAGAACTTTGTTTTGAGACCTTTACGACTGGCACAATTAGGTACTACTCTTTCCTCAGAAGATATCGTTACCTTTATGTTTACATAAAAACATATTTTGAAAAATATAGAAAGATAGCGGTCTAGTTTTCTGAATTTTCAAGGAGAAATGATAATTCATTTAAAAAAGTGAGTATAAAAATTATTGTAATGTATTGTTGAAAAAAAAACTTTTTGAATATTTGTGTGGCTAAAAAGACTACGTTCTGTACTGGAAACAACTGTCAACGTAAATAATAAAACATTTTTACTTTATGCTCTGTAATTGTCATTATTGTCAGTTTGACAGGTTAGTGTTACTACTATAGAGAATTTTCTTTCCAACTTCGTTTTTTCCCGAGGTCTGGGGACTTTTATAGCATTTAATGGTTTAGCGTATTTTGTAGGCAAAAAAGAACATTTGCACGTTGCGTATGCTTAGGGATTGTTACACCCTGGGTAGTGAAAAAATTCTTCACAACTAACTGACTACTTATAATCTCTAGATGCCTTTTAAGACTGTTTAGAGACTTAGATTATTCTTATTATGAAACAATTATAAACCTTTTTTGTTAAATAATTTATTGTATTATTTAAGACAAAAATGATCAGGTAAAGATTTACTCAAGAAGAAGGGGAAATCCAAAACTACAGTCAAAGGGTGGCAACACTGATGGCGTGACTGTCAATTCATTTTGACGTCAGCCCAATGTGGTAATCTGCGTTTGGTTCTCGATATTTCATAATTTTTCCAGAAGTTTAGTGTCGTAGGTGATTAATAATCACCTTGAATATAAGCACTGTAGTCTGTGTACATTGTTAGTAGTGTAACATCAATCTATTGAGACACTTGTCGTCAGTTAAAGTGAAGTTCAATTCGTGTTGATAACAAATTTTGATTAATCAAAATGGGTTCAAATAACCCTCCAAGAATTAATAACGCGGTTGCCATTCCTGCTAATAGTCAGGATAATGGGCAATCAAGACAGAGCATTGCTGGGGGATTGAGTTTGGCCGGTGGCAATAATCAAGAAATTTCTCAAGTTAACTCAGCCACTGGCAGTCAAGGTTCACGGAGACCACCTAAAAATTTACAGGTAAGTAATTAGATAAAAAAATTAAAGAGTGATGAGTGGATGAAGAGGCCTTCCTGTCTCAAGACCATACCTTTCAAACAAAACTACTGTGCGATAGCTACATCTATGAAAATAATAATTTTGTAGTTTTTCTTTAATTAAGACTTTAAATTAGAATTTGGACAGAATTGTAATTTTTTTTTTCAAAAGCCTGGAGCAGGCAAGCTTTTTAATCTTTCAATGCTTACATTATGACATATTCTATGCTTTTAGAGTCTGTTGAAGTTTGCTATGGAAGCTACCCAGGTAGAAGATGCTCCAGGGAATACAGATATAGCCCCACTCGATGATCAGGTTTGTACCATAACTTTGATGCTAAACACAATTTTGTTGTTAGAAATTGGTTTATAAAATACATTTTCTGTTTGAAATTCCTTCTACTAAGAACATTATTTATAAATCTTTTGGAATAAGCAAAAATATAGAAGTGAATAATACAATTTTAGCGACACCATTTTTGATATGACAATACAAGTTTTTTTTTTCTTATACCTGTCTTCACCCACTGCTCAACAGAGGTGTATATTAACACTAAGTATTCCAACAATGAAATTTTTGTAAACATTACATCATAATGTTACAGAGGCGTAGATTTCTTGAGGATGCCCTGAGGAGCTTAACAGTAAACGTGTCAGAAGTGCTGTATACTGCCATCAAAGTGCTGACAAACAGGGAACTGTTGGGCAGTATAAAAGAAGGGGATCAGTTGCCGGATGAAGTGAGGAATTCATTCACTGTCCTACTGGATCATGTTGATGATCTAGATGTGGCCAACGGTAAGCTGATGGTTTATTAAGAACTGGCTTATGCCAGCGGCTTCGCCTGCATGGAGTTCTATAATTGACCGTCACGATCGTCCTACCGGGATGACACAAACTATAATCTATCTTTGTTCCAAATTTCATCCCGATCCGTTCCGCCGTCCTGGCCTGATTGAGTAACAAACATCCATCCCTCCTAACTTTCGCATTTATTATATTAGTATAGATTAGATTCTAGTTGTTATGTAAATTGATTTCATAGGACTATATGCAAAATTCCACAAGATTTAATCGTATAATCATTGCATTATGTTCTTATGTAAGAGGTTGTGTCATACGATGCATAGCAAGCAAACTATCTAATACGTCATAGAAATTACTTAATGTCCTTATTAATGGTGACAGATTCTAAGGAAAAAAGAGACAAAAAAAGCTTAGGACTATAATCATAATTGGATGGTGTTGTGTTAATGAATCAAACAACTGTTTTTTTTTAAATTAGCCTCTTACTTATAAACATAATATTTAATGAAACTTCTTCTTAAAACTGGAACTTTTACATTTCAGATTTCTTCAAAATGGGTGGGTTCGCTATGTTCCCAATATGCTACAGCAGTCAGAATGAAGACCTGCGGGCTCGTGCCAGTTCCGTACTAGGCACGTTGTGTCAGAACAACCCATTCTGCCAGGAGAGGGCGCTCAGCAGTGGGCTACTGCCTGTGCTGCTTAGTTTGGTACGGACGGAGCAGGGGACTGCGCTTGCCAAGTGTCTGTATGCTTTATCATGTAAGTAACTTTAGATGTGGTTTTTGTAATCCAAATTTTAGTGAGGTGGGGTCGCGGCCAGTGGAGTGGAGGGAGGCCTTTGCCCAGGCGCGCCGAAGTAAATATAATAAATGTTCTGTCTCACAGAACAATTATTTTATTTAGTTCGGCGCGCTTTACAGCAGTGTGTGTCGATTCGCGCTGTCCGAAACGAAACGAGGCAAAAGACGGTTTTTTCGTTTCTATTCCATGGACAAAACTCTGTTACCTTTTCACGGCCCAGCGGCTGAACGAATTTCGATGATATTTGGCTACACAGTTACCCATGACATATACTGTTTCCCTAGTGGTAAATTGCCATTCGATAATTTCATATGTATGTACCTACACTCAAGTTATGGCACTGCAAAAGCTGTACTAAAAATCCTACAGTTTTGTGGTTACAATGGATATTGAAGTTAATTTGGCGTCAAAATTATACAGAACTCAAGGGATGCGGTTAGCTGATAATTCATTCAACCAATCGCATACACTGACTTGTGTTTAATTTTAACATGTTGATCATTTTCGCCCCAGAAACCAGGAGTCAGTTTGTTCCAATTATCTGATTTTGTTCTCAAGACTAAAAATATATTTTACTTTCCTTGCAGGTATGTCTCGCGGGTACGAGCCTACTTCCCTGGAGCTGATCAAGCAGGGCGGCTGCCCAGTCCTGGTGGAACTGCTGAGCTCTCCCGAACCAGCTGCCAAGACAAAGGCGGCTTTCCTCATCAGACACTTCTGCCAGAATTACGGTGACGCTATAAGTAAGATCATTATATTTATTTAACAACTGGAAATTACGGATGTTTTAAGAGATTTTGCTGAACTTCTACATAATAAAAGAATTCCTTAGGTTGCCACCTATGGAATTCTTTTGGTGACTCTTGATGGTGAGATAGCCAGCTCACAGGCACTAAAGGCAGTTCCAAAGTGGTGGCGTAGGTATTTGGCATAATTATTTGATAACTTCGAAACTCACGTAATGCTCTAATGTCTGTGGATATTAAGCGCCATAATTAGTTTTGACCCACTCAACGGTAAGTAGACATCTTCAATGCCAGGAGCGTTTTATCATAGAGACAAAGATCCCCTATCTCATGTGCTTGTCCCTCACCGCCAGTTATACCATTTACCACCCAATCTGAACACAGTGTAGCGGCACTACAAAAAGTACTACAGCAATGTAGTACAAAATGTACTAAAGTAACATAGTACAAAAAGTACTACAGCGCCATCTATGACACAAATAAAGAATGAACATCAACATACTAAATCGCACAGTTAAAGTTATCCGCGACGATGTGGGGGGTTTCAGAAGGATGTACTGATCACGTGGTAACCGTTTTAGCGTCGGTATGAGTGTCCCTTCCGCCCCGTATAAAAAACCCGACAACAACTGTCGGGCAGTAGCTCACCAGACATAACACTCATCTGCTCGGAGGAGTGTGTCTGTGGAAGCTGCAGAAGATTGTAAACATATCTTTGCATTGTATAGATTCAGTCTCTTATTATTATATAATTGCATAGCACATGTGTGAGTTCTATGTACGATAAAGCTACCATTTACATCTTTTACTGACTCGAATTTGTCCTGGCGGTTGAGAAATGTCATGCTCACTCAAATGTCTCGCTGATGGTGGCGCGTGTGTCGGGTCGTTTAGTTCCCTCCAAAATGGTTGAGTTGAATGATGGCTGATCCATGCGTCATGTTCGTGAACGGGCGCTGTCAGTTGTGACTGGTCATCTCGCAGCGGCCATGGATTATTGTATTTTTGAATTGTTCATTTTATCTTTTTTATTCTGGACGCTCTTACTCGCACGTCTTTCTACATCGTTCTCACATGTATGTTTAATCTCGACATGAATGATGTAACCGAGACTTTGTAACAATAATGATTTAAAAGAGTGTCCATGGAGTTTCTTGCCCATTCTTCTCCATAGAGATCTACGCTTTCGAATGGGCAACTACAGTACTTTCACAAGTTATTATGCCCTGTGACTGGGACTGTAGCTTAGTTTATTTTTTTTTGTGTTTTGACATTCAAAAGTGCCTGTAATGGTCTAATTGAAATAAATGCTTTGAGTTTGAGTTTGAGGATCCTCCCTTTTCTATGGGGGGTGAGGAACTTTACACCCTTACGCCAATGCTGATTGGCGGCAAAACAAGATACGATCATAATACATCCCAGACATGCTCCTACTACTACTACTACTACAAGCCTAATAATTTTCTTATCACATTTCCAGAACAATTCGTAAACCAAAACATCATAAAGGTGATTGCAGCAGAGATTCAAGCGGCGAGAAACGAAAGCACAGAGCATTTACTGAGCATATTGCAAGTCTTAGTCAGTACCAACGATCCGGTCATCTTGAAACTATGTAAAGACCAGAGATATAACCTAAAGAAAGTTCTGCAAGACCACCTGAACAGACCTGACTTAAGTGATGATAGGTTTTTAGAAGAGAAGGAGTATTGCCAAGATTTGTTAAAGACCATTTTTAATTCTGAGGTCGGACAGGGTAATGTGGAGCAAGCCGATAGATAGTGATAATATGGTGTGTTATACAGTGTGATCTCTTTTCTATTTTTACTAAATTATATTGATTTATTGGTATATCATCGCTTAAGTAACACTGCGTAAGTCAAAAATAGCAACATTACAGGAGACTGAAAAAACTGCATGGTTAGACCTAGGTCATGAGACAAAACCATTGTATAAATTTGTGTTCCTTTAGATTAGGCAGAGACGTTGCTTGTTTCTGATTGACTGAAACAACACGTCTTTCGATTCTGCAAACGGCATCAAAATGCCAAAACAACCAAAAATTTACTTACGTGGTGTTAGATCTTAAACAACGATATTGCAATGGGGAAAAAAACTGACATTAGATCTGCATGGATTGAGCTTAATAATTGTCAACATTCCTTCCTCAGATAATTTACGTCTAACAGAAGCAACTTAGCAGGAACCTTAGTGTTAGGAAAATAAACATCAATGTTATTTTGAAAGATTTGTTAGGACTCGATCCATGAAACAATGAATGGGAATTTCCCGGGTCGGGCAAAGTATTATTGGGTTTTTGAATCGGGAATTTCTCAGTAGCAGCCATGAAATCTGGATTTGTGTCCGGTTGATGGCGATAGGCTCGCCCCCTGTTACATGGTACTTAATAGTGGTAGCAACCCAACAGCTACACTATTTTAATGCAGGTAGAGATCACTGTCATTTTGTAAGTGATGTGCACTCACAAGTAAAATAACTGCAAAAGGACTGTACTTTCATTTAACTGCAATGGAGTTTCTTGCTGACCTTTGCCGCGAGATGGCGCTAAATATTTTATCTTGCCGCCGATTCGTCGCTCGCTTTTTATTCACGATCACTGTGACTAGTAAGTACTACGCAGTGCTCTTTTGCGGTCAAGTTTCCATCAATAACCTCATTGTACAAAACAAAATGATTTAAAAGAATATAAAATGTCATGTATCCTTGTAGCTAAGCAATTTAATTTAGTAATCGAGAAGAGAGCATTTATTTGTAAATACATTTATGCAGGTGTAAATGATCGTAGATAATACAATATGAACTAATGGTAGCGTGCTCCATCTGTCGAATATTGTCGACGACGCGCGCATAACGCAACTGAAACGCGCTGCAAGCGTAATGCAACCGCTACTAGCTATTGTGGCATTACGTAGCAAACGTAATGCAACAAGTTAAAATAAATGAAAATGGTGATAACGATTTATTAAACGATTATTACGAATTTAACGATGATTTATTAATATAATAACTATTAAGATATGTATAGTTTGTATACATTTTGTAAACAAGAAACAATGTAACTACAATAAGTACGTTTTTTCATGAAGGTCTTAATGTTATTGTTGCTGTAACGTTGTAATAGAGTTCTGTTAACAAAGCTTAAGCTAACATTACGTGATGTGCTTTTAACTGCATTTATAAGTACCTGATAACTTTTTTTTGCGTGTGTCAGTATCTGAAAATGTATTCCAGCCAGATTTTGCATATTAAGGCCCGCTTGCACCTCCAATCATAAATATATTTAACGCTATGTATATAACACATTACTTTCTGTAATTTTCAAACGATTGTAGGAAACGAAAATATATTTTAAAGTCGTTAAATATAAAATATGTTATATATATGTTGTATATATGTTTGTTGAGCGATTTGTGGTTCAAGTAGCCTTAATCTACACATTAGAACAATGACTAAATAATAAAGGTTTTAAGTTATACCTACAAAAGTTTTTATTTTATATTAAACATGATGACTCCATCACATTTTGTAAGCTTCCATCCTTTTCCACAACAGTCCTATTGGACAAAATCATGACAATGGAGTGGAATACCAGGGCTTTTCCGATCTTGTCATGATTTTTGGAATTAAGTGGATCTAAAAAAAACGTAAAAAAGATCTGAAACCAGACAGATTGAAAAATACAATGTCCGAACTTTTTCGTAAATACCCGGCTTTTTGTAAGGACTTTTCAAATCTCGAAATGGTAACCTATTTGGGAAAGAATTTATGGAAATACTAGCTTTTGCCCGCGGCTTCGCCCATGCAGAGTTTGGGAATTACCCACAGTTTTGTACTTCCGGTATAAAAAGTAGCCTATGTGCTATTCCAAACTATAATTCTATCTGTGTGCCAAATTTCATCCAGAATTGTTTATTCGTTCTGGCGTGATTGAGAAACAAACATTCATCCAAACTTGCGCATTAATATTAGAAGTAACGTGAAGCTTTCCGGTGTTACTACCAATCCTATTGCCTTTGTTACTACAGCAGTACTGTTCCACTAAGCCCAAAAGCGGTATCACAAAAAAAAAATCGTAATGCTGATTTTTATATCATTGGATAGCTTTAAAAAATACGCATCTTATGAACTAAGCCTTTTAGCGCTATGTTGTTCAAACATACGACGCTTAGGGGTCCTGCTTTGCATCAGCGGCAGCGGATTAATCAAATAAAACAAAGTTTTGAAGTCATAAAACAACTTTTAAATCCTTCTCAACTTTTTAGAAGTCAACAACATGTACTTTCTGAGCTTCCTCACTGCTCTCAGCGCTCTCAGAGGAAGGACTGTCAGCACTCTCAGAGGAAGGGCTGTCGGCGCTCTCAGAAGAGACAGGCGGAGGAGAGGCGGGAACTTCCTCAGTGGTGGGAACGTCAGCGTCTTCTTCAGTGGTGGGAACGTCAGCGTCTTCTTCAGTGGTGGGAACGTCACCGTCTTCCTCAGAGTCGGGCTTGATGGCATCGCTGTCCCAGTCGAAGTTGATGCCGCTCACCTCGGTGAACCAGGCGTGGTAGTGACCGGGGCGGACGTAACCTGAGGAAGGTTGACACATTGAGTATTACGTTCTTTGCTCAGCAAAAATAACAAGCACTCGAACTGACTCGTTTTCTAGGAAAGTACAGCGTTGAATAAAATTAGCTAGCGAAATTGCAGACGGTGAGGGTATCTACTGATGCATACTATAAATGATTTGAGTTTTTTTTTGAGTCTACGACCGCAGCGTAGTTACTGACAAATAAATAAGCATAAATAAAAAAATATTAAGTTGTAGTGAGAGTCATATCGACATGAAAGATGCTTTGTTATAATAACTCACCAGATGGCCAGGGGCTGTTGCATCCACGGGAGGATCCGAAGCTCACAATACCTACCTGGGTGCGTTCGCCGTCGGCGTCTACCAAGGTCAGGGGACCACCGCTGTCACCCTGGTGGTTTAAAAAAAATCATGTATTTGATGATGCTATATTTTAAAGCAGCCCTTCAGGGCTGAGAAAATGTCTCGGAAAAAGCGTTAAGCCGTGTGTCGAAGCAGTCATTAGTAGATTAGAAATCCAGGTAGTCTGACAATCAGGGATCAAACTGGGATGTGGGTGGCGGTGCGATAGGTAGTCGCTCAATGCATTATGCTGGTAATCAACTGCATACGGCTAGACTGGAAGCCGACCCCAACCACTACACGAATTTTGTTTGTAAAGTCGTCTCTAGTCACTGTCGGCCGTGCGTTATGTACCTACTGTGTATGCCTTACAAAACCGGGCTTATGATTCAATGATTTTTAGAAAGATACTGTCAAAAGAGTATTGTTTTAATGTTAGTTATTCCAGAATGGGAAGAGAGGAGCTAGACGTTCTGTATAGCTCTATCTCTACGTCGTGGTAGGCCACTTACTCTACAACTCAGTGAGTTGGCATGGCCGCAGGTCCGCATACTGCAGATACTTCGTATAGGTTGTCTGAATGATCGCAATATTAATTCTTTATTTTTACCTGGCAAGAGGACTGAGAGGGGTTGTCGTAGTATCCTGCGCAGATGGTCTCTTCCTTGATGACCTGGCTGGTGGGGTACCAGGTGCTCAGGCATTCCTCGTTGGAAACTCCTTGCTGATAGGTCCACAGGAGGATCTCGGAGGCAGCACCGCCTGGGGTATTGGTAGGTACAATATTACAGGACCATAGAAACGTACATGTTTTGTTACCCTTGTTCTTAAGAGCGGATATCAACAATGGAACTGAACACGACCAGCACATGAGTGGGTTGCCACCTTTAGGAGAAAAAAAAAACGGGACGATCGGGCATCCATAAGAGACGTTCGGAGTTAATTACCCATGAGACAGTCAAAGGAAAATGAAACTTTATTTTGTGTTTATATTTGTATTTATTTTATATAATTATTTTTTCCATGTGTATTTCTTATTGTTACGAGCCGCTTTTAGTAAATCTATATCATTTTTGTATTTATTTATGAAGTCTGAACAAGACATGTGCATATTCAAAGAAATTAGCAATTCTGCTTTTATCAAATCTAACAAGCAACGATTTCTGATATTAATACGCGCTCAGCATACGCATTTGAAGGAGGTATGCTCAAAGCACGAGATACAACACTAAATAATGCGTTCAACTTCTGCTCCTTTGCGACTTTAATTACTTGGACACATTCTTTATCAACGCTTTGACTGACTTTGTGACTGGGTTGGGTACTCGTGAATGAATTGATTGAGCCTGTCGCATATTGTCAAAAATCGGGACAAAATCGATAGGCCGTCGGGACGCGGGACAATGTCTTCGAAATCGGGACTGTCCCGGCAAAATCGGGACGGGTGGCAACTCTGAGCACATCTGAACAGCATTCAAAAGCTGTCGTCACAATATTCCATAGCAATTATAACACTAACATCTTTGGAACTCGATTTAGAAGTGCTGATCTTGTTCAGTTTCAATGGTGAAATTCGCCCTTAATCATCCCGCCCTCGGACGAGTAACAAACGACGAATCGTCAACTTCTTTTTTGTTTGTGCTAGAATTATGGTGATATTTTTTTTCAGTAGTTTTAAGGCTACCCTCAGCTTTCTATGCAGCATTTTAAGTTAGAAGAATTATGGGGATTACTACAAGATACTGACCGTTCCAGAGATCGTCGGTACGCCCAAATCCGCTGACAATCATGGGGACTCCAGCGAAGTTGATGTTCTTCTGAGCACTGCTCATGAGACGGGACGGCTGCACGTTATCTGTCCGAAACAAAGAAAAAAATGAGGTTTGGAGTAAAAACATGCGTCCTTATTGTCCTATGTATCAAAATGGCAACCTCGAACCGAGCAGATTTTCCTTATAGGCAGAGTAGTTTTAAAAACTACTTACATACTCAAAAAGTCTTTGTAGTTTGTTGAGACATGGTTGGGATGGATGACAGGGCCGTGCAAATCAAAGCCTGGTATTCGACGAGAAGCCAGACTAATTTAGCAATTACAATGCAATCAAGGTTCTAAGGGTTTGTTTCACTTTATAAATATTTTGCAGAATTTATGTTTACCAGAAATGCACAGGACTCAAGACTAGGTCTTAAGCTAGTTAAATATATTACGAAAGAAATAATGTTCTAACTAACCGGAGTAGGGGACTTCGTTGTCAAGTCCGACCAAGGCAAGGTCAGCGGTTTGGACTCCAGCCCTGATTTCATCGTACTCAGGGTGGATGTACTTGTTGGAAGACTCCACGAGGACCTCGGGACGGGTCAGGTTGGTCAGACCGAAGCGGACGACGAATGTGATACGGCTGTTAACAAAAGTTTATTATTTTGGTGTAAATCAAGGTACATACGGACAAACCGAACAGTCCGGACAACGCCGGGACTTTGACTTTAATACGAGCTCAAAATCTATCTATCTGTCAAAATCTGATGTTGATGAACGGATTTGGATGTTTAGCACGATTTGAGTATTTGGATAAGGATCGGTCAAACTCAAAGAGTGTTGCCTCAAAATAAGGTAACACTCCAAATCGTCGCCCAGCAGTGAAAACCTCGGATGTCTCATTTCCTCAAAAAAAATATTATTTGTTCTTTGGATTGATAAACTCGGTAAGCACAGATTACTCTAGCAAACTTTCGAATCAGCTACTCCTAGCGCCATCTATGACGTGCTATGAGAACCTTGTATCAAAATAGGATCCGCCATTTTCGTCTGAGAAACTCGCCAGTGCGGTTGATAATAGCGTTATTCCGGATTTAAAATTGAAGAAAGTGTGTACAAAGTGCCCAATTTGTGTTGGTAACCCAAAACTGTACATTGTTTTAATTTGAAAACCTTACATAATCTTACAAAAAAATATTAAGTTGTGATGAAAACCTTGTAAGTCACATCAAACTTATTTAGGCACACGATATACACACAGTTTTTTCTTCCTCCTGTAAAATTTTGTTATAAACACTTACGTGGTTTTCACTGCTGGGCGACGAAATGTAAAATTAATTAGAGTTTGACAAATCCTACACTTTGATAACTCAATTCAGAATCCGACAGTGTGACCTGAAAATGTGAAATGTGTGTGATTGCGACCTGGAATAACACTAAAGCTAACACTTAGGTTTTACTTACTTGGCCAGACAGTGAGCGGCCGTGAGCACCCATTTGTTGTGGATGAGCGAGCAGCCACAGGAGCTGACACCACCAGCGGCATTCACCATACGCAGAGAGCCCTGGAACGGGATCTGGCCTAGCGTTGCGGGATAGCCAGCCACGATCCTCGAGGATTGGTAGTCAGCTAGGGGCAGCAGGTGAAAAGAAGATAAAAAATACGTTTTTTAAGGGATTGACTGACTGAGACATTCCTTTTCAATAAAAATAATTGCCCCTCACTCGGAATTTCTCCTGTATGTACAAATGTTTAAACTCATATACACAAACAGCCAGAATATTTTTGTTCCGTGCGGGCATCGAATCCGCGACACGCAGCGCAGCAGCCAGTGGCTCGGCCACTGCGCCAACTGGAAACACTTACTGACATGAAATCGATTTGATCCGGCCGGTGAGGTTATTTCGGTTCGGATGACGTGACTACTACTATTCGGTTTTCTTGCAAGGATATAAAGCTCTTTCATAACAGTTCAAGTCGATTTCACGTATTGCTCGAGTGTGGTCACTCCCTAAACAATCTTCGTGATCGCGTAGCAGCGTAGTGCTGCTACGTCGTAGCAAGTGACACGCTGCTACGAGTTAGCAAGTGATACGCTGCTACGAGGTAGCAAGTGACGTGGCGCGCGTCGGTCTCGGTTGAGAAAAGATGTTTCCCGAAGAGCAGTGGGCTACAAAAATAGCTACGATTCCGACGCGACGTAGCTATTTGAAAATTACCCTTTACTTTCTACATACATTTGAATATGAATACATTGAATAGTTAATTTTGTTTGATTTAATTTATTTAATAAGTATTCACTTACGCAATTCCTCGATGATCGCCGGCTCGGGGTTGAAGACACCACCCTAAAAGAAATTCATTTGAGTATAATTATAAGAATATTTAAATTACTGGATTAAAATAAAATAAACTGGAGCAGTTTACCTAGCGATTTTATACGTCATGATCTATCTTTTGCTAAAGATTATAAATTGTAGTTAATTTATGTCCTATATTTTCATACAAACCTATACATATTATGACCACCAACATCATTATAGAACGCTTTTTTAACAATCGAAGAGTGTAAAATGTAAATTACTGTATTCGACCAGTAAGTCCCCGATTTTCTCATAAACTACTGAAGTACTGAACTAAATTGACGTATTTGTTCTTAGTTAGGTTTTCTCATGATTTGCTTATGAATGTTCAAAAATCTTACCTGCACATAGCCCAAAACAAAGAAAACTCCCAACAAGTAAGCGGCCGTCATCTTGTACGATCACCTAGCGAGTGCTGACTTGCACCCTGCTTATTATTAATCTGTCACTATCGAACATTAGAATTAAATGATAACAATTTGTCATTACCTCGGATTATATATGATATCAATAATTAATTAGGATTTTTATGGTAGGTAGTATGGTTGGGTATTTTAGCATCGGTAGGGTTACCAAAATGTATGAAGTATTGAGGGATAGCTTGTTTCGTACGAAATGTACAATTTGATACAAATGTAGAACAGAAATGTACAGCTGCAGAAGAAGTTTGTTTGGTTGAATGCACGTAATCTCAGGAAATACTGGTTCAAATTGAAAAATTATTTTTGTGTTGGATAACCATTTATCGAGGAAGACATAGGCTATATAAAATCACGCAGCGACCAATAGGAGCGGAGCATCAATCAAAAATGTTACGCAGACGAAATTGCGCGGGTCAGCTAGTATTTAATGAATCACGTCGTGGGATGGCACATGTCTTTGAATTTTCGGTTCGCAGATTCCTCACGATGTTTTCCTTCAACATTTTGGCTCAGTAGTGCTTCAAGGCCTGCAAGTGCATTCTGGAATCGACATTACAACCACACTGGACACATAAGTCGCGGCTGCTCTGACCAAATTCAAAGAGGAACAGTCCTAAAAACATTCACCATCATGGTGTCCCTACGCTGTGTCATTGTGTTATTTTAATGAACTCGATAATCCTGGATTACACCGGTACCCGTGCGTAGATCATTGCTATCTATAGTATCAGCGTCTGCAATGGACACTGGCTTTACCCAACACAACACCTCAGCAATGAAGAAAACAAAAGTTGTGTTTTTCCCAGTAGGTAGCTACCTACTGCCTAGGTACTTCACCGGATGTTCTTATCAGTCATTTATATTATAAACTTAGATACAACAAATATGTATTTTTGGGGTTTCGTACCTCAAAAGGAACCCTTACAGGATCACTTTCTGTCTGATCTGTCTGTCAAGACTCCTTTTCTCGGGATCGCGAAAAGGTACTGAGATTCAATTTATATCAAATGCTCGGGTCTACGGTCTGCTTCAGTTGTGAAAAAACCTGGTAAGTTAACGCGATCAAAAAATATAGTATTTTGCGATTTCACAAGAGAATCAAAAAAATATAGGGTACCTACTTCCCGTTGCCTAGAATCATGAAAATTAGCAAGAAGCAATATCTAGCACATGTAATGGAAAAAAGCAGTGATAGTCTAGTGGTGTGACCGTTGGACTGCCGAGTCTAATGGCGCATCCACACATGCCGCCGGCTTATGCCGCCGGGTTTCAGACCGCCTTGCCGCTGAATGCAGGCCGCCGGCTTTACCGGCGGTTGCCGGCGGCCTGCAGATGCGGTTGCAATTTTCGCAGTAGTGTTGTGACTTTCGTCGAAGTTAGTCGTGTACGTAGGATTGAAAGATGTTGGACTATGATATAGTTGCGTGTATCGCAAGTGTAGTGTTGTATGTTATTATTCGTAAAAAGAACCGCAAAATCAAACGAAGATATTAGGTCAGACCGCAAGGGTGAAGCCGCAAGCAAACTGCCGCCGGCAACCAAAAGCCGCGCGTGCCGCGGCTGAGATGCGGCAAATGCCGGCGGCACGGCCGCCGGCCATGCCGCCGGCCGTGCCGCCGGGCATGTGTGGATGCGCCAATAGGTCTCGAGTTCGAACCCAAGACACGCACCACTGATTTTTCGGAATTATGTGCGTATTGTACCTATAATTATCACTTGCTTCGGTGATGGAAAACATCGTGAGGAAACCAGCATGCCTGAGAGATATTTCTCGACGGCATGTAAAAGCCAAGTCAGAGGCCCATGGGCGGCATAAAAACTATGACACCAGGTTAGGCACTAACCACACGATAAAAAAAAAAAAAATGGAAAAAATCTGAAAACTGTAAATATGTAGTTTACTAACAAAATTCTTACAAGTTTGTACAGAACCCTCGGTCGAGCCGGTTTTTCCATGATGTAGACGTTTGTTTTTGAACCTTCATTGACTTTTAAGGCTAAACCGTTATGCATTACAGACCAGATTATATGCAGATGCACATTTGCATATATAGCTGTTTTTGAAGATAATGCATATTTTGGCTTAAATATCGTGCATTTTTTGGGTATGTTTCCTTTAACATTAACTGTTTCTAACTGGAAAAATGCAAAAATGTGAGAGCCCTAAGTGGATATAGAACGAGTTTTTTCAAGTTATAAAAAAAATAGATATGAAATTAATAGGAGGCTCCTACTGACAATTTGGAAAAGTACTCGGTTTATCAAGACAATGCCTAAATGATAAAGCCTCGTCGAAAATGTACAAAATAAAAAAAAATACAAAATAATAATTGTTTAATTTGGCAATTTCGTTTCATATTCAGAGCACGAATTATGCAAATTGCGAAGATTTTAAGGTGTATTTAACCTGGTCTCTAGTAATAACCACATGTCATTGCATGCATGAGCATGGGCACATTAGGGCAAGATGTAAGGTTGGGATAGTAAGTTAGGTTAGGCTAGGTTAGTAATTTAGGCACGGATAGTTAGTTAGGTAAGGTTAATAGGTTAGGTTAGGTTCGTTCAGGAGCACATGGTTCGTTCATAAATACCTAGTGAAGAGCATGCAGAGAGATCTGAGGGACCTCCTGAGGAGAGTCGAAAAGGCACCCATCTAAGCTGAGAATGTTACGAAGGCCAAAAACAAAGTGAATACGATTGTTGAGAAGTCGATCCAATTTATTTAGAAGTTCTTGGGATAGATCAGAATGCTGGATGGGAGACCGCAGCGAGAACGTTGTTTTCTGGCTCACCTGAGCCACGTGTTTATTCTAATTAAAACTGTCGTCAACGACCAAGCTGTCTTACGTGAGGTGAAAGAGAAATGACGGAGTTCTCGTACATCAATGGCATTAGCTGGCTTATAGGTGAGTAAGCGAAGTTGCATCAAATACAGACTCGCCTCCGGAACTCGCCTCCTATGCTCGTATTTTAATTGATTTAACTGACCAACACAGTGAGAATTTTTAGAGAATTTTTGTGTCATGTGGGCGTTTAAGTTTTTGATTTAATTTTTTACATGTAAACTTACTTTTAGCGCACTTACGCTGCCAGCCTTTCTATAAACTTGCCGATTTGTCAAAGACTTCTTCTCCATGAACAAAGTAATTGTTATGTAGTATGATATGGACGGCGAGCAATGGGTAGCTCGCCGTCTGGTAAGGACCAGGCCCCGGTCGATGGCGCGCTGTGTTCCACGCGCGCCTCAAAGAGATGTCAGCACATACTGACGGGGTCCATTAGGACCGATGCCTGCCAGGTTTGCGGATTTGTTCGAAAGAGTTACCGTGGCCCTTGGCACCTTGGCACAGGCAAATGAAGGAACACGGGTGAGTTTTAGTCAGTAAGAGTCTGACACGCCCTCCCGCTCCACCCAGAGCGGGAGAGGTCATTAGATGATTTCCCACCCAAAAAAAAAAAGATAGTCTGATATAACGTTGAAGTAAATAAATAATCACCTCCATGCAGCAGTACTATTGTTATAATTGCACATAATGGCGAAGTCATTAATCTTCTGGATTAGCGCCATATCTTTAACTTATCGTAAGCCTGGATAATTAGGCTACTCATGGTTATATAATAAATTGGGTGACCTAGACCTAATTTTAGTACCTAACTTATTTGACACTTATTTTATTTCATTAAATAATATCTACTCATGCATGAGGTTGTGGGTTCAAATCCGGGCAAGTACCAATGTGACTTTTTCAATTCATATATACTTTTCTAAGTTTATCTGGGCCATCACAGACATCGGTGAAGGAAAACATCGTGAGGAAACCTGGACTTATAATATAAGTCTGAAATTGCCAACCCGTCTTGAGCAAGCGTGGTGATCAAATGCTCGTGCCTTCTCTGTTTGAGAAGAGGCCTTTGCCCAGCAGTGGGACAGTTACAGGCTGGTTTTATTATTATTTTAATATCTACTAATCTATCCTCAAATATTTTGACTTTAGGACTGGTCGTACCGATTTTGGCAATGTCTGCTCTGTATATCAAGGGAGGTCTTTACTCTGAATTTGGATAATATAGGCTTATAATAAAGATGATGACACCCTAACGGTAACTCATTCTGGATTTGATATGGCCACCCATCTCCTGTGTCTTGAAACTAAAAGGTATATAAACAATAACATACACAAGAAGGTGTAACATTCTTTATTACATTATTGATAAGGGCGAATGTAAGTTTACCAAGTACTTATAGGCACGTTCACCTCCGTCTAATCTTTCGTGAACTACAGACGTAATGTTATGTTATATGTTGACGTAATCAGTCTTGTCTTATGCTACTACATCTTCTGGCTTGGTTTCCAAGTCCTCGACATTCCAGTCGAAGCTGATGCCCGTCTGCTTCTCGATCCAGGCCTGGTAGTAGTCTGGACGGACGAAACCTGAAAATATAAGCAGATATTTTAGTGCTCTTGTGAGACTGATAGTCAAAGATGACCTGTTTTTTTTTAAAAACCGATTAAATATGATGCACTTAATACGTGGTACACGTTTTCGCGTCGGTGTCCCTTCCACACCGTATTACAATATAGAACTTATAAATAGGGTGACACAGTGCATATGGTCGAGGGGATCGATCCCCAGGTATGGTAAAAACCTTGCTTGGTTTATATAAACAAAGGTTGGCCGAAGATTTTCAAACGGCAATAGGCTGACCCACTAAATAAAAAAAATCTTAAATGAGACCTACATCATCTATACTAATATTATATAGCTGAAGAGTTTGTTTGGTTGAACGCGCTAATCTCAGGAACTACTGGTTCGAATTGAAAATTTATTTTAGTGTTGGATAGCCCATTTGTCGATGAAGGCTCTAGGCCAAATAACATCACGTTGCGACCAATAGGAGCGGAGTATTTAACAAAAATGTTACGCAGACGAAGTTGCGCGGGTCAGCTAGTATAACGAGCTAGGATACGAGAATACGAGTATTGTGTATCTTTATAAAATGTCTTTGCATGAAATGGTAGACGATTTTAAAGAATCTTTTTCATCTTTATTTATTTCGTCTATTCTGGGATTTCACTGCATGTTTGACAAGTTAAAGATGGCGGGAGTTCTTACCTTGAGGGTTGGGAGTATTACAACCACGCTGTGATCCGAAGCTCATGATGCCGACCTGTGTGATTTTGCCGTCGATGTCAACCATGGTCAGGGGACCGCCGCTGTCACCCTGAAAGAGGGAGATATTAATTGTCATTCTAGTTATAAAAATAATGAAAAAAACTGTTTTAACTAAGGGCAAATCGTTGGTTTTCTTCTTTTTTTTTTCTGATGAGCTATATCAAAATAGCTTATGGTGTGGTAAAAGTAAGTATGGTGTCATGGTTCACACAAAATCAATGTGAAAAAGGAGGATTTTTATTTGCAATGCGTTGCCGTGCGGCCGAACTAGTTAGCACTAGAATTTACTCTCAGCAAGTTGGTAGTGCAGCTGATTTTTCAAGATGCGCCAGATGTTCAAATGTGGTTTGCGTTATTGCGGATTATAGAAATACAAGACATTTAGGCTATTCTTTCTTTTCTTTCTTCTTTTTCTTTCTACGGATGTTTTTACGGATGACAATCACAATATTGTCATTTGTGTAGTGAACTTGTGGGGTTATTTAGTAACACACTATTCATTTTGCCACGTTGTTGAGCAGACGAATTTTTTAAATAAGTATATGAAACTGTTTTACGAAATTCTTCAAAATCTTTCGAAATGAGAAAGTGTTGCAACTGCACCAAGAACGATGTAAACTTATGGCAGTAGGATACTCACCGTGCAAGGGTTCTGGCTGGGCTCGTCGTAGTACTGCGAGCATATTGTCTGCACGTTGATGACCTGGCTGTTGGGGTACCAGGTGCGGCACTCCTGCTGCGTCATGCCACGCTGGTATGTCCAGTATAGGATGTCGGGGACGATTCCACCTGGGGGAAGCAATAGGCATATCGTAAGCACTCGAAACCATATTTTTTTGAAATACAAAACTCCTTAAGTATATTAATGTTACCGATGCATGGATAAAAAGTAACCACTAATTCCTCTGACAGTTAATTTAAAGTGAACTGCAAACCAGCTCAGAACTGCAAAACACACTTGAACGGAGGGAATTGCCTGATCAGTTATCACCAACAAATACTTTAATGTTTTTCTGTCTGTCTGTTTGTTCCAGCTAATCTACAAAACGTCAGGACCGATTTTGACGGGACTTTTAATGGCAGATAGCTGATGTTATAAAAAGTACCTTTGGCTACTTTTATTTTAGAAAAAGGGGAAATTAGGGCTCCGTGCAAAAAAAAATTAAAACCCTTGAAATTGTTAACAGAATCAAATTCAAATAGGGAAGTTTTATTTTTATAATAATTTCACGCGGATGAAGGTCGCGGCTAGTATGTAATAAATACGTACCAGCCCACCAGTCATCGGTACGTCCGTAGCCGCTGACGGTCAGTCGAACATCGCCGTATTCCACGTTCACGCGTTGGCTGCTCTGGATCCTGATAGGCTGGACGGAGTCTGTAAACGAACAGAGGCATAGTGTATAGAAAATGTTTTCATCTTTGTTACCACCACTGGTGTACCCAATGATGACGGGGGCCGAGGCCCGTATTTTCTTGATACAAGCGCAGTTATCGTTTTTTGCTGTTATCTCTCCATACGCTTACGATTAGCATTTTAACAAACAATCAAAATCCATATTGAAAAGGCTAGAACGACGATGATGCACCACATAGACAACCAGCTTTTCGTTTAGCTGGATTTGATGCTGGTTTGACGGATTCTCTTCAGAGAAAGCTTTGTAGCGACATCTAATTATACCGCCACATACTTGTCAACCACCCACCATCGCAATATTGAAGTTATTCGCGCCATTAACATATGTACGGAAACCGTCAAACACACCCGTCTGGTTGGGGATCCTCGAGGACTCGACGATCGACGGATGTTGTGTCCTCCTAAGAAATTTCTTCTATGCAGAACGAGGAACTTAGTCCCCGATCCTCAAAGCTCTAAAGCTTCTAAAAAGGTCTTACCTCCATAAGGAATGTAATGGTCCAGCTTCAGCAGCCCGATGTCTTCAGTCTGGACGCCGGTGCTCTCCTGGTTGTAGTTCTCGTGGATGTACCGTTCCGAAGCCTCCACCATGTAGCCAGGCTTGGTGATGTTGGTCTGGCCCAGGCGGACTACGTACGTGTAGCGTCTGGAAGAGGGGTGGTTGGGAAACTTAATAAGGGATCTCCAGAATTTCTGTCCTGCATTAGCGTAAATTGGCAGTGATAGCCTAGTGGTGTGACCTACGGACTGCCATGTCATGGGTCTCAAGTTCGAACGCAAGGCACGCATCTCTGATTTTTCGGATTCATGTGCGTATTGTATTAATATCACGTGCCTCGGTGAAGGAAAACATCGTGAGGAAACCAGCATGTCTGGAAGTTATAGGTCGACGGCATCTAAAGCCATGTCAGAGGCCTATGGACGGCATAAAAACTCTGACACCAGGTTAGGCAACTAACCAACGAAAAAAAAGTGTAAATTCCACTGCTACGCAGGGTGTGCTCGGTGAGGTTTACCACGTTAGCTGCGTGGTTAGAACCAACGGTTTCTAAAGAAGTAGGTTTAATTTTTGTGGTTTTTTGATCGATATTAATCAGAACAGAAATCTAATTCTCATCAAAGCTGCGAGAACGGGTCAAAGAGTTAC
Organism: Standfussiana lucernea; assembly: GCA_964057025.1. Classification (NCBI taxonomy): domain Eukaryota; kingdom Metazoa; phylum Arthropoda; class Insecta; order Lepidoptera; family Noctuidae; genus Standfussiana; species Standfussiana lucernea. The sequence continues at coordinate 8,228,429 of OZ059805.1, forward strand.
GTTAAATATATAATTGCTCTTTGGTAAACGAAAATTGTGGTCATCGGTATTTGTCACAGTACTGAGAGTCTGAGAGCAATATTTAGACTCGCCAGTTTTGCAGAATGTTTTCCACTATAAACTTAATATTACCACAAAAAGTGTCAGTTTTCAGCATAATTCTATCTACTTCACATTTGTGAGAACCGCATGCTCTGGCTATCCTCGTCCCTTTCACTGTCTTACTTCTGGCAATCTGATAATCTGTTAAAGTCATGAAATCACAAACCTGGCAAGACAATGAGCTGCTGTGAGGATCCATTCATTGGTGAGTATGGAGCCGGTACATGCGCCGACGCCGCCCGCACCCCCCACCATACGGATACTGACGGTGTACGGGAACTGGTTGTCTTCAGCCTCCCATCCTCCTACGATCCTTTGACCTCCGGCTGAAAAATACGGGAAGACATACTATTAGGTGGTCCTTTGAAGTTTTACAGTCTAATTATATAATTATAACATAATTACAGCATAACAGCTGTAATTAATTATGTCTTGTGAAATTCTTCACCTACAGTCTTTTCATAAAAAAGTTGCTTTACTCTGACAACAGCAATCCACTCTCATTATATATATATATTAGTCTATGCAATCCACTAGCAAAAACATAAGGTGGGTGTACCATGGAAGGCCACTCTAATAAATAAACAGTTATTATTCGTTCATATACTGGATAAATGAAACGAACGAATATTTAAGTAATACTTTGTTTTATTCCGTAAAATATAAACCACTTTTTTAAATTTCAGATTTGATCAATATTGATTAAACTTAAGGTTCATCGAACTCTTAAAAATGGCCTTGCTAGGAACAAGGCTCCTTAGAAGGCCATTATAATAAATCAGTCATTTAACACTAAAAGTTAATAAATAGCCATTACATCTACAATAAAAAGAAGTGGTTTATATATTACGTAATAAAACAAAGTATTACTTAAATATTTGTTAGTTTCATTTATCCAGTAAATAAACGAATAATAACTATTTATTTGTTAGAGTGGCCTTCTATGGTACACCCACCTTATTTTAACGTCGCCGATTTCCGATATCAATGAAGCAAGGGACCGTACTGCCAAAATAGTGGCGCGAGCGATTCACCGCCGCGTCTGTGATTTCTAGTTCGATGGATGTTTATGTAGATAGAAGGAATTTGTCATCACATGGCAATAACTACGAAATTTTAATAATTGGCCTTCGAAGGAGCATGGCCTTCCATGGTCCACCCACCTTACGGTTATTTTGACAGACTTATCTGTGGCAGTAACCCAAAAGCAACCTTATATCAAATGAGAATAAAGACATTGTCATTTTGACAGTGCAGTGATGCAAAGTCACAGTCAAAATGACTGTGATAAGACCTACATCTCTAGGTATAATTTCTGATATTCGGGTCATTTTTTGATCAAATTGTCCTTTTTATTTATGGTTTTGTTTAGCCTATTCTGTCCCACTGCTGGGCAAAGCCCCCCCCATTCCTTTCCAACTCTCTCGGTGTGATGCCTTCCCTGGCCAATCGGTCAAGTACTTAACATACAAAATAAACCTGAATGCTTACCAAAACGAGTGTCCTCGACATATGCGAGGTCGGAGTCAACAGGTCCGCCCTGGAATTAAAATTAAAATAAAAACGTTAAGGATCGATAACGCAACAACTCTCTGGATTTTTAGGTGATGGATGGATGGATGATAAACCTATTTTCTTTCTTTCTTTCTTTATCTGCTACTCCAAGGAACATATTTGCACTACACCACGGTCGTCGAGTTAACATCTGAAGATCATCAAGATACGAGTATCGATTTGGGTGCATTGCATACAAATTTTTGCTTTTCCTGCAAGTGCATATTTTTGCGGGTCTTGTCTTTACTACATCTTCTATCCAAGCCTGGATCTTTTTCGCGGAACTAACAGTAAATATCTTTAATGTCATGGATTTCCGCAAAGTAACGTTGGTTACTTTACTTATTTTTTGTATGTATCCTAAATTATGTAATTACCTGTACGAATCCAATCACGAGAACCAATCCCAAGAAGTACAGGTCAGCCATCTTGCGCACACAACTTGGGGGAGATCGTGCCAGCAACTATTTATGTAGCGGCTAATCCTTACCACCTCACTGCCACCGGCTTAGCAGATAATATGATGTTATCATTAATCTTTAGGTCTTTACCTATATTTTTGGCTTCACGCTTAATTTCACGTTGTTTTTTGAGGATATCTCTCAGCTGCTTATCTATCAGCCTGTGTCTGAATGCGGTGAAATGCTGGTACCTATTTAACAATTAAAGCTTATTCTTCTTTATCGTGTGGTTAGTGCCTAACCTGGTGTCAGAGTTTTATGCCGCCCATGGGCCTCTGGGTTGGGTTTACATGCCGTCGAGCTAATGAATTGATTGAATAGATCGTCTAGATCGCGGGAAGCGGATGGACAAGGGACGCACAGAACAGAGAAGTGTGGCAGAAAATGGGGAGGCCTATACCCAAATTTGGGTGATACCGGGCTGAAATGATGTATTGATTGTCTGTCTCGTTAGTTTAGAAATTGCTAAAGGAGTGGTGATAGGTTCGATTCCCAGGTCGAACAAAGTGTTTTATTAGCATTTTTGGGGCTGGATTTGTGTCTTAATTTTTGGTAGGTACACGCGCTCTTTTACAGCAAGGTCAACTCCCCAATTTCAAAGCTAGCATTCTCTCATTATAATGTATTGAACAGCGGTTTTTAAATACATATCGACTTCAATTATTATCTACCTGCCATACCTATGTATGTTATAAAAGCGACTTGCATCATCATCATCTCATTTTTTAATTGACGAACTATATGATGCAAGTTTACCTAATCTTAAGTTGACTTGCATTTATTTGCAATCGAACAAGCCACTAGAACAATATCTTACCTATCAAAAATATTATCAGAACTAATCTGTTTGTAGTGGACTTTAATTGATATCTGCTAATGAATCGAGCCGTGAATGGCATGCTCAATTAGTTTTGTTTACTAATCTTTTACCACGAGTAGATTAGTTAAAAAAAATGGCATGACATGTATAGTCAGAGGAATAGATTGTTCAGCAAATTGACAAGTAATTTAAATAATCCGTGAAAATCAAATCACTACTGTACTTCTTTGATAGTTGTATGAAATGGCAATAGCAGGGCAAATTGATGTGTCAATTAGCTTAATAATTAAGTTCACAATTGTACTTTGTGTTGTCTCTTTATAATTATCGCGTCTGGGCTATACTGGGTGGAAGGGACACAGACGCGGATACGGAAACCACATACTCAGTACATCATTCTGAACCCCCACATATAAATTTTTCGTCGGTCATTAAAAAAAATCAGCTGTTCCATACATTTTAACAGTGTAGGTATTGCACTTTTGTAGGAAACAGCTGATTTTTTTTGTCTAAAGGTGCTCCCTCACCGCGAGCAGTCGCCTGTAATGTAACAGTTCAGACTCACTTGATCCTGTACAAATCAAATCTTGGCTTGTTACAAACAGGCGAATGCTCCGCTGAGGGAGCGCTGTAAGGGTAAGATGAAGGGTAAGTAATAAATTCAAACAAAATGTAAAATATATTCAACATTATATTTTAATATTCTAAGTACATTCTGTACAATCGCATTACGTACTAAATATCACAACTGATTTAGAAATAAATACATTTATTTGCAAAAAAAACTGCACACACATGCGCCTGAATGGAATACACAATACAGGGTGTAGTTTTGCAACCTCGCCAAAACTCAGGAGGTTGTCATAGAAGACGTTAATAATTAATATACATTACGGTACCTGGTCAATAATAATAAAAGCTACTTTTTTTTGTTGTTTTAATTTGACACTATTTGAGAATGAAGCCCTTTTCAAAAGAGGAGAATCACCCCTTTATCGAATACACGTCTGCGTTTGTTTGTGTGTGTGAAAGCGCGGTTATAGGGCAAGTATTAGACGGGCCGCGTTTTACTACACACTTATCGATTTCTAATATTAAGAAAAAAAATGTGAAAAAATACCTACCCATTTTATTATTGATTCGGGTCGAGAATCATTAGCATATAGTTACCTCCTTGAATTTGACGAGGATGCGAAGCAACGCCTTGTATTATTATGCCTGCTTCGTTAGTCAAGTGGTCGCTAGCGTTACTGCTAAGCATGAGGACCATGGCTTCGATTCCCTGGTCGGGCAAAGTGTTATTGGGTTTTTCCATCAGGAATTTCTCTTAGTCTGGATTTGTACCCGGTAGATGGCGATAGGCTCGCCCTCTATTACATGGGACTTAAACATTACTGGCGAAATCTGGGTCACAGGCATGTTTTACAATAATAATATCAACAATATGAATATTGCCTATCATAGCGGATTCAGTAAATATAATTTCAAAGGAAATAGGTATATAATATTACATAATTTTATACAAAATCAATTAAGTACAGTACAAGTATTATTTATTGCATTGTATTCTGTATCTCAAGCAAAAACACATATATTAACTCTTATTATAACTAGTATACTTCTTTTTGTGTATACGTAACCCAAAAAGTGTAAAAAAAATATAATTCAGGAGGCATACACTGTGTACAGTTTTTTAGAAGTAATTTTAGGATTATTATTTTAAATTATGACACTAAAAAATTGTACAATAAAATTAACAATAGGACTGTTTAACAATAGCAACAAAATCTTGATCCAAATGAGCTTTCCTTAGATAATTAACTAAAATCTTTAAAGCGATTAAGTACATTTAAGTACTTGATATTTTACTAAATTATTTAATAAAAATAATATATTAAATGGGGCTGCGAATTAATATACATATAAAATAAAAGTCATCTAATGCCTCATTATCACTGTCAAATCATCTTTGTATTATTTTATCTTTATAAGATAAAAAATATATAGTTACTTTATATTAAAAATATATTAAAATTAAGCTTACCAAAGTTCAGATATTTATCTATACATAATTATAAGTTTGTTTTGTGTGATACATTTTATTTTTATATTTACCCTGCATGTTTCTTATTAAAATAAATAATTTTGTAGAAATCGTATATTCGATATAGGAACTGTTAGATAAACTACAAAGTTAACGAATACAATGCGCCAAGTAAACACGGTGCAGAAAGCAAGTTGTAATTAACGAAAAAATAAAAGATTTGAAAAGATTTCTTTTTGGCGGGAAAACGTACGGTGACACGCAAACTCAACATTTCAACAAGCCGGCCCCAATGTCGGTTCATAAGAAAAATATTAAAAATGAGAAAAGAAAATCAGGGTAAGTTAAAAATAAAAGGGTAAGAGCGATGATTGAGCTATACGACCTTAAAATACTAAGGCTTTCTTGGTATTTGACTACAACAAAATCCCTTATGGGGGAGGTTCTTCGTTCTCACGTGGTTACTACGGTGACCGCATGTTTCTTAGATTCTAAATATTTGAAGTACACGACTGCGTCGTGGACTGTCGGGAACGACTCCATCTGCAGTTGATCATTATCTGCCTCTAAGGAGTTGTACCTGTCTATCATTTCTAGCACTGGACCTGTGGAAGAAAGATAAACAAAAAATATTATATGAGAAAAACAAGATGAAGTTTTCTTTACATTCATTGTTATCTTTCTACGTGTCCAAAATGTAACGAACAAAACAACAGTTCAGACAGAACGGAAAAATACCCAAGTGATTTACTGGCTGCATTGAAAATATCACCGTATTGCCATTGTGTATATGCTGACCGAGTCGCGAGCACGCGCGAGCGTCCGCGTCGATATTCATAAAATTTTCGACTTTAAATCATTTTTCGGTTCTGTCTGAACTGACCTTTACAAGCAACGCGGATGTCAACGTCGTTTGAATGCCAAAAGATCCTTGTACGTTAATACATATATGTTTCTTATTTTCACTAGGGAAACAACCAGTAGTATACTAAGAATAAACAGATATATCTTTATATTAACACTTTTGGTGCTAAGCACCCAACATATGGGTCGAACAATAATTCGTTCGTATGCGCACCTCGTCTAGCGAGTCAACTTTATACATGATGCGCATATGAGTAAAAATTGATTATTTGAACTTAACAGCGAAAGTGTTAAACAAAACAAATACACTACCCACTTAGTTTTCCACAAATTCCGACTGAAATATTTGACAGGGTTGACAGGGGAGAATGGAAGAAAATACGTGTTCCGCCGACCCCCAGTAACATGGGACAAGGGCAGCGAGCTGGTGAGGCACTTACCATTGGCTCCCGCCAGTAGTACAGTGATATGGCTGGCGTTCAGATCCTTCTTCATGGCGACTAAACTCTTGATGCCCGGCGCGTCCACGTACGACAGAGCCGTCATATCTATTATCACACATTGTACCTGGAAACAAGAGAATGGAAAAGTTCATGTTTAAATCATACTAATTATTTAATGCACCAGTTACTCATAAAATTGAATGAATTGGAAAATTTGGACTTCAGCGCCATCTCGTAGAAAAATGTCTCTGAAACTTTTCTAAAAAAGTTTTTTTGTCAAATCTTTTATTTTTCTACGAGATCGCGCTGACCAAGCATTCTGTACATCAATCTAAGAGACACTTTGGAAAAAATACTACTGGGAAACGGACTTTTTTTGGTGAGAAAAATCACTTTTAACCCAAAACATTTGTGCTGACCCATGTAACATTTAACGCATCCAGTTACAGGGGCCATGGACGTATTCAAAGTAAAGTTATAACATTTAAAACGTCTATTAAAAAAAAAAAATGTTGAACGTTGACCTTCAATATCTCCGTAACTAGAAGGTGCCCAGGTTTGGTCCAGAACAAAACAAAATAACGCAACGACGTGAACAACACGTGCCTATCGGTCTCGTTAAGGAGGTATTTACACCCTATATCTTTATTATCAACGCTCACGATCAATAGACCTAGGTGAGAGTGATACTTACTCTATTACTAATATTAGGGTCCCACTCGAAGGACTCGTTCTTGGTAAGGTTGTTATCTTCGTCGTGGGCGACCGTATGAGCCGGCTTCAGGTATCCGATCTTACGGAACAACTTGGTTCTAAACAGATTCTTGGTGGCGAAGTTCAGGCCGCCGCAGTAGTGGAAGATCTTGATGCCTGGGAGTTCTTCGGCCTGAATGGAAAAAAAATGCATTTAAAGAAAAAATATAAACAGTAAACACCAAATCAAGATGTTAATCGAATCGAAATATCATGTAGTAGGTGCTTTAGTTCGTACAGTAAAGCGAACAAACGAAGGGTAACATTGATAATAAAAGATAAACTGGATAATCAAAGGCGAAAAGAAAACAAATGTGTTTTAAAACCTCATTATTGTATTTAATTAAATACACAATAATAAAATAGCGATATAATATAATATGAACTTTGTAATAAATAAACTTATAGGTACAAAACCGATTTAGGTCTCAAAAGAGTTTCTATCAAATGCAAAAGAAAAATATCAAAAATCCGAAAAAATAAAGTTAACGTCAAAAAAAGACCTGTCAATTAATTACAAATGTCTCGGAAAACGAACGTATCAGGTTGAATCAACAAAAAAACTAAAAAGAAAATGGTGCACACCCCTTCAATACCCCTCCTTTCAGCATAGAAGAATTTAAAATGAAACTGTGTTCGAACAAGTTGTACCCGTACGCCACTACCTACGACATCGGGATATGCGACTTCATAAAATGGATCCTGTTTACGATAATCTACATAATGGTCATGTCTTTCACGCAGTTCATCATCCTAGCTATCTACAACCAAAACGAAATGGACATGGCCACTCATGGGATGCTGTCTAGTGTAAATTGAGGACCATGTATTACTATTGCTGGGTGTGTGCCGAACTCGGCTTGACAAGTGATTTCATATTTCAACAGGAGTCTTGTTATTTAAAATAAAAGTTCACGATGTAATTCTGTAATTTGTATTAAAAGTACAAAAATGTATCAACTGTTGGTTTATTTTCCAACACTATAAATTTAAGAAACCTATCATCTTCTCCTGCCTTTATACCAATTTATTTGGTGTCGGCGCGGCATGTCTTCTTCTTCCATACTTCTCTATTACTCGTCATCACAACAGTTACCTCCATTCTATCCATATCATCCTTCACACAGTCCATCCATCGTTTCTTTTGTCTTCACATTCATATTTAAAACTTTTCTCACATTTTCCTCATTCCTCCGCATCACGTGTCCATACCACGACAACCGATTACCACACAACTGTTCATTCACCGGCGCCACTTTCAGACTTCCACATACTCATTTCTTATTTTATCCTTTCGCATTACACCACACACCCCCTTATCATTTTCATCGTCCAGAAATAGGAGTTAGCCATTTGTACCTAGCCATTTGTCAACCTCAATCAACATACTATTTCCCCACTGCTGGCACTCAAATCTACTCTGCGTGCCCACTCCCTCTTTATCATCGCCTTATCCACCACATTGGCCCAGCGCCGGTAAGCCTTAAAACCTGACAAATGGTCCAAGATCCCAAGTGAGACTCTATTTTTATTAAGATGCTAAGTAGGTGCAGCGTAATGAGAGAATACTAAAATTTGAATCCTGAATTTGTTTGCTGAAAAACAAGACAAAAACAAGTAATGTGTGCTCGAATTAAAAACAAAGCTCTAGAAACATTCATGAACAAGAGAATCTGCTAGCTAGAATGCTTGTCTGGGTTTTGAAATCACGCCAATTATCAGGCAGATAGGTTGACATGATATTATCATGCCTTTATTTTTATTATTCTCAAGAAGAACGGACAGAAACAAAACTAGAACAAAGTACTTACAGCTCTGTACCTCTTGATGTCGAGGTAAATGTCAGTATCCAACACTTTGCCCAGCAGGCAGACGTAGGGGTTTTGTGAGCGAAAGAAAAGCGCGCCCAAGCTCGCTAGCAGACCTGCTCCAAGTCTGTAAAGAAATGGCATGATGTTAATTAGATCTAGCACACTTCTAATAAACACATTATCTGATCAGTTCACTTATAGAAAATCAGTCTATAAGAGCGGTTTCAGACTTTCACACAGGCGTTTTTTTTGCTCGTATTGGCTTACGCGTATACAGGCGCGCCGCATTTTGCGCTTTAAAAAGTCAAACGCGCGTACACGATTATTCCTGTGGGTTCAGTCAGTTATAGGCGCTTATTTTACCATGGATTGGACTGGTTTGCTGATGAATGGAAGACGACAATGTTAGAATGCACAAACATTCTTCTGTGAGAAGACCGAGCTAGGATTACTTAATTTAGAATTAATGGCTTATGCTGCACTAAATGTAATAAATAAATAAATATGAGCGTATAAGCGCGTCAACGCTCGTACCAGTTGCGTGTGTGGCAAAAGACGACCCTTCACGCACTTCCAAAAACGAGCTTGTACGCGCCGAAAATACGTAACATTTCAACAGCCAGCCTTCTTACTGAGTAGGTAGCGGGCTTCAATTTACGTAGACGGGGCCAAAGATTAAAATCGTTAGATTTACCCTACTGCCACAAAATATATTAGGTACCGGTAAAACGGAGTTACTTTGAGAGCTGGGGTAACTTTGATGATAGCTAAACTTGATAGGTATGTTTTTTCGGATTTAATGCGTGATGCTGAACGCAACCAAAATTGTGCTTGTTCTGTTGGTCAGACTGACGGATCGAACATATTATACCGAAGCGTGGACGAGTAGTTGCTGTCAGAACCACTTAATATTATTTGTTAAAGTTTAGTGTTAATAATGTTGTGATTCCCACTATCGTCCCTTCACTCAAAGTAACCCCAAAAATATTCAATACGCAATAAACGAGTTTTTAAAAAAAAAAAACTTTGTGGGTGTCTTTTCGATGGAATAAATAAAAAGTATTTATTCGTTCCATCGAAAAGACACCCCGATAGACGACAAAAATCTAAAAGATTTTTTTTGGTGTTTGATTTTTAGGGGTAATCAAAGTAGTCCCATTATCTATATAACTTTGATGACCAGATATTTATTATTTTTCAAAAAAAAAAAAATTTTCAAATTTATATTTTTTTGTTGTGATAACTAACGCAACTATCTAATTTACGCAATGAGTCTACACTACAGTTTTTTTTTACATTTTTAGCATTGAAATTGCGAGCGTTGTATCATTTTGAAGTTTAAAATTAATCAAAATTACCGCATTTTACGGTACCTATGTTTCTGTTTCGTTATTTATGACATTTGAATAGTATTGTCTCGCTGACTTACTGAAAATGAAAAAGGAGCGACTTAAGTTTAAGTCTGGTAATTTTTACTGAGTTTTAATTCTTCTTGTTTAAGGCAAAACTTACCCAATATCAATGTTGATGAAGATGGTGACCAAGAAGGTCACAAGCCACACCATGGCGTCAAGTTTACTCAGCTTCCAGAACCTGAAACAATTTTTGACGTTTAGAATAAGAACGATATTTTACTTTGATGATAACACGGAGGAAACTCGGTATGTCATGCGCACGGCTTAACCGAAAGATCGGCCTGAGGGGTTGTTATTATTTAGCCACGAAACTTTCATCCCCTATACTTTTGGGGTTGATTTAAAAAAATAAAAACATAAACGTAAATGAATAAATTTATAATATTTGTTAATAAGAGGTACTAACTTGGTAAGCTCCTTGACTTGCATGAACATGCCTTTGAGCGAGACGACGATGATGGAGGCCAGCACACAGCGCGGCAGCACCTCGAAGAACGGCCCGATCCACAGCAGCACGAACAGGATCAGCACTGCACTCACCACGGAGGTTATACCGGTCTTGGCACCTGCCTGGAAAAACCAAGAGTCGTTCTAGTACAGAGCTCCACTTCAACCAACTTTTCTGTGCGGGCGGGAGAACACAGAACTAACATAAGTGTACCAAGTTTGACATATCGATGCAAATTTTCTTGACAAGCAACGCCACTTTGGACTGCACACTTAAAGTGGTCATAGTCAAAGTCAAAGTCAAAGTCAAAATTATTTATTTGCGTTAAATGTGGTACAAAAGATGGTAAATATAAGATGTAGTGCAGTGACACATTTCGCCATAAAAATAGCATGCAAATATTAATAAACACATTAAATTAGGTAGGTAACCAAATAAATACAGACATTAAATTAGGTAGGTAACCAAATAAATACAGACATTAAATTAGGTACCTGAGTAACCAAATAAATACAAACATAAAATTAGGTACCTGGGTAACCAAATAAAACACATTATATTACGTAGGTAAACAAATAAACACAAACATTAAATTAGGTAGGTAACCAAATGAACACAAACATTAGATTAGGTAGGAACTAAATAAAGTAGGATATTTTAAGTTTAATAAACACAACACAAAATAGAATTTTGCTGATAAATACTAAAAACAAATTATAACATAATAAACTATTTTTAACATACAACAAATTTTTGTATAGTAAAACATTAAATAACACAACATCACATAATGTAAGTAGGTTATTATTTACAATGCATGCCGGTAATGGTATGATTGACAATTAGATTGTTTGAGAAATTCCGCTATGGAATAAAAGCTCTGAGAAATAAGCCATTTTTTCAGAACTATGCAGAATTTTCTGTACGGGAGATCAGTAATAGAGTTTGGAAGAGAGTTAAAAATAAGTGGAGCCATATACACACAGTTACGTCTGAATAATTCAATCCTAGGAACAGGCATTGTTAATAGATACTGTGTAACTGTACGTTTATTAACATTGTTTTTAAATTCAAAAAGTGAAGAGTTAGTTTTGACAAATTTAGCCATTTCATATATATAAATACAAGGAACTGTAAGAAGGTTGTGTGATTTGTACACTGGTCTGCAAGAATCAGTCCAGTCCATATTGAAAATTGAGCGTATGCATTTTTTTTGTGCTAACAGAACCCTAGTAATTTCAGAAGAGTTACCCCAGACAATGATACCATACCTGATGATGGAGCAAACATAGGCGTGATATACCATTAATGCAGTTTGTCTGGAGGTCTCATCTTTAACTTTTTTCAAGGCAAAAACAAATCTATTTATTTTAATACATATTTCGTCAATATGGTCCTTCCAAGTTAAATGTTCATCAATTGTAATACCAAGAAATTTAGTTTTATGAATTTGTTCAACTGTTTGATCTCTATGATATATTTTAAGGGGTAGATATTTACTCTTATGTGTTTTAAAATTTAATATTTTAGTTTTTTCTAAGTTGATTTTTAATGCGTTTTGATTTAACCATATAATTATTTTATTCAAAGTGTTGTTTATGATAGACTCCTGTGATTCACCACTTTTACTATCTAAAATAACAGTTGTGTCATCAGCAAACAGAACACAATCTTGGTCTATCGCTTGAGGAAGGTCATTTATGTAGACAAGGAATAACGGTGGCCCTAAAATGCTTCCCTGTGGAACACCAAAGTAATTGTATCGAGGTTGGGAATCAAAGCTGGTGATACTGTTAATTTTGTCATCGAATTTGGTGATTCTCGTTATCTGCGTTCTATTTGACAGGTATGATTTGAACCACTCTAGGGCTGGGCCTCGAATACCAATTCTACTTAGTTTGTCGATTAGAATTGAATGATTGACGAAGTCGAAGGCTTTGCTTAGGTCTAAAAACAAAGCAGAAGTTGAAATTTTCGAGTTAATGTTATTTAAAACAGATTTGACCAAATTAAAAGCTGCAAGTGATGTGGATTTGTTTTTTCTAAATCCATACTGCTCTTTTGCAAGCATGTTATATTTATCCAAGAAAGAAAGGATTCTCTTGTACATAACTCTTTCGAAAACCTTTGACAGAATCGGAATTAGAGCAATAGGGCGGTAATTGTTTTTGTCCGATTTAGAGCCTTTTTTATGCAATGGTTTTATTACAGACTTTTTGAGTTTATCCGGAAAGCAGCCTTGTTCTAAAGATAAATTGATTAAATGTGAAAGAGGTTCTGCGATATAAGGCGATATTTGTTTTATAAGGTCCGTTGAGATATCATCATAGCCAGATGATTTAGTGTTTTTTAACGACTTTAATATGCTGAAGATTTCAGTGGGATCAGAAGGATTCAAAAATATGCTATTATCGTTATTTTTTACATTTGGGTTAGTTGTTTTAGGAGGGTGTTGTGAGGTGGCGCTGCTTTCAACAATATCAATAAAGTAATTGTTAAATTTATTTGCGATATCCGAGCCTGATGTTGCTGTAACACCTTTGTCAGTTAAACTATTAATATATTCTCGAAACCTTTCGTTACCTGTACAACGTTTAACAATGTCCCATGAAGCTTTACCCTTATTTTTGGAATACGCAATGTGCTTTAAATTACATAAAGATTGAAGATTATTAATACATTTTCTTAACATATTGGAGTACACCTTAAATTTAGTTTTATTTTCACTTGTTTTGTTTAAATAGTATTTATATCTTAATGTTCGTTTAGTAAGACTACTCATTTTAACTCCTTTTGTAATCCATTTTAATGTACCATATTTGAATTGTTTCTTAACTCTTATGAGTGGGAAACATAGTTTATAAAATAAAGTTAGAATGTCATGAAAGTTATTAAAAGCATTATTCGTATCGGAAATGTTGTAGACTTCGGAAAAGGATAACTTGCTAATATGTTCGATGAATTTGTTGACATTATCTTTACTCAGGTCATTTATGGTCATGAAGTAATAGCTTGATATAGGTTTTTGATCATATTCAAATTTAACAACCTGTGCTGTGTTATGATCAGATAAACAAACATTATGCGTGGAACCTACTATATTTGGAATATTACTGATGATGTTATCGATACATGTGTTTAACCTGGTAGCCTCTTTAATATGACACCGCATACCATAATTTGAGAGGAGTTCTTTGAATTTTGTACTATTACTGTCACTACTTAAAAGGTTTATATTAAAATCACCAGCTATTATTATTTTACTTTTTTTATATTGTAGTTTCCGTAGGGTTTTGTTCAAATTTTCAAAAAAGGTATTTACGTCAGACGATGGTGTTCTGTATATACATAATATGATCGCTTGTATAGATTTAATTTCAAGCCCACAAATCTCATATTGTTTATCAATGCAGAATTCATTTACTTCTTTCAATTCGGTACTTTGCAGATGATTTTTACAGAGTATGCATGTACCACCTCGCCGCTGATTAGGCCGCGAGTACATCGCACCAACATAAAAATTATTTAAATTGAGGTATTTTTCTTCCCCTCTTATAACAAAATGTTCGCTAAGGCATAAAACATCTATATTTATATCAGATTCACGCATCTCATTAATAATTAAATCGATCTCTGGCAGTTTGTTTAAAGCACCTGCAATATTTTGATGCAGCACTGAGAAACAACTTCTGCTGGCTTTTTTATTACTATCTTTTTTAACTATTCTTTCCATGTTTTTTAAAGAAGAACCTGATGGATTTTGGTGGAATAGCGTAGTGTTAAATGGTGTGGTCTCGAAAAAATGTTGTGCTTTGGTTTTTATTTATTTTGATTTTAGGAAAATAATAGGGAATTGTGCCTTTAATTGGAATGGCTTCTTGAGTTTTATTTGGAATAGTTTTCTGAGTCGTTTTAGTAATGGTGTTTAAAGCGAATGGTTTTGTGTATGTGTTAGTGGCGGTATTTATAACGACTGGCTTTTTGAACGATAAAAAAGTGTGGTTGTAGTAGATTGTGTCTATTAAGAAATTAATTTTTTTACAAGTATCATATAAATAACGTTTTTTACTAAAGTGATTTCTCCCAATTTCTAGAAAAGTACAATTATCAAAGTTTTGCGACATGTTTTTTAGCACATTATTTAATAACATTTCATTTAAATGCCTGTTGTGCAGAACGTTTAATATGATAACATTGGTGTTTTTTATACATTTTAATAAAGACGCTAATTCTATAATTATTTTGTTCGGATTACTGTCATTTTCACCAACACATAAAACTAAAAAATTGTCTTTACAATCACTTATTTTATAATTTTGAGACAATATACCCTCAGTCGTCGCGTGAGGCTTAACCATCGATGTTATTCGGTATTTTTGATAATTAGTGTTGCATCTCGAGTGTATTAGTGCTGAAGCTAAGTCGGAGCATTGTTGCCCGCCTAATATTTGAATGTTTGGTTTTCGATCCGAAATCGAGCACGTGGTGCCCTCTATTGGCTCATAATGTGAAATCGATTTCTTACCGCAACCCAATATATACATACTATACAAGGAACTACTGGGGCTTGAATGATATTGGCAGGGGCGCTGTTGGTGATCATTCATTCATGAAATTGTATTTATAGACAAGATGGCGGCTTTGGTTTCAATCTGTACACACGCATCTTAATAACATAACATCACGTCTGTAAACTGTAAAGGTTAGGTAGAGGTGTACCTAATCGTACATCCACATTTCGTCAGTTATGTTTAAGTCCATGTAATAGGGCGCGAACCTATTGTCATCCACCGGGCACAATTCCAGACGTCATGGCTGCTACTGAGAAATTCCCAATGGAAAAACCCAATAACAATTTGCCCGATTCGGAAATCGAACCCAGGACCCTTTTAACTCAGCAGTCGAGATCGCGCCCACCAGACCGACGAAGCAGTCGGAGAGAGTCAGAGATATACATATAGCCAAGTATAGTTAATGTATAATGCAAATAATTACAAAATAGCCACGTTACCTTTGTGAATGTTTATTATAAACTAGAGTACTCACCTGATACTGAATGTAGGACCGCGACAGACTGGCGCAGAAAGGCGCGCAGCAGAAGAATGAAGCAAAAATATTACTGGAGCCCTGAAAGAGAGCGATTTTGTTATTGTTGAGTGCTTTATAAGAATACAGCCTACATTTAATTTGGGATTAAGAATAAGTTATTCATGTTCGTATGATAAAACAATTCAATTAATAAAAAAATATTTGACCTAGAAAATACTTTACTTAGGAAAGTAAAGTAATTTAATTTAATCTGCAGGGGCTGAAAACCTCAAACGGCGCAAATACAATAACTTAATTGGTAATTATGTGTTTGAGCCGTTTGGGGTTGAAACGCTAGGGCCATGGGTCCGAGTGCCCACCTATTATTTCGGGATATCGCCAAGCGGTTGGTCGACTCTTCACGTGACCAGAGGCTGGCATTTTTTTGGCCAAAGAATCAGCATTGCCATCCAACGTGGCAATGCTGCCAGCCTTCTGGGCACTTTTCCTGTTGACTGCGATGTGGACGAATTTTTTGACGCCCCGTAATTGTACATATTTTTATTCTTATTTTAGATCTAATATTAGTTTGTAAATAAGGTAAATATTTTGATGATTTAATAAAGTTATATCAGTTACGAAGTTACATTAACTATGAGTTCTATTTTTGAGTGGTACAGCAATTACGAGGTGAACTTCATAATAATCCAACCTACGTCCTCCAAAGTTGGTTTATATCTATACTAATAATATTAGAAAGAAGTTTCCATGCTCGGATGTACGGGGTAATCTTTGGAACTACTGACCCGATCACGAAATTCTTTCACCAATTGGAAACTACACTATGTCCGAGTGTCATAGGATATATTTAAAACGTTCCCGTGGAATAATGTTCCACCATAACGCGAGCAAACCTGCGGACAAGAGCTAGTAAATAATACAGCCAATATTTGGCCAATACACCAACAAGTCCAACTCACCAACGCCAAGAGCTCCTGATTCGCGTCGATCTCGTACTTATCCTTGGATGCGAAGATGAGTGCCATGGACATGGATATGGTGTACGTCACCATGGTGATCGTGAACGCGTCTATGGCAATGTCTGGCAGCAGGTCTATGGGAGGCACCGTTGGCTCGGGGAGGCTGGAGACAAAATTTTAAAACAATTAAAAGGAAGCTTTTTTTGCTTTGCTTTTTATGTCTCGTTTCGACACGATTTGTGGTATAACAAGACGCGAAGGAAAATGAAAAAAAAAATAACCGACTTCCAAAAAAAAAAATTTTTCTTTCGGAAGTCGGTGACTTTGTTTGTTTCATTGACTTTATTGCCATCGACTTCCGAAAGTAAAGTAATACTTCACATTTTTATTGTTTCTAGATACATTTACATTACATGACATTTTACCGGGCAAAGTGTTATTGGATTTTATCATCAAGAATTTCTCGGCAGCCGCCACAAATCTAAACTCCGTAGTCTAGATTTGTGCCCGATTGATGGCAATAGGCTCGCCCCCTATTACATGGGACTTAAACATAACTGGCGGAAATGTGGGTGTACTATTAGGTACACCTCTGAATAAACCTTCGGCCTTCGGGGCTTACACAATGGTACAAGAGTCCAATGATGCAGTTACTCACCCGGTAGGTATTTCCCCAACCAGACTAATGCCAAACTGTTCATGCAGGTGGGCGAATCTGGAGACCAGGGTGCCGATGACGATGGCGAGCAACTCTATAGGAACTGGTACTCGGGACCTCTTGCTTACCCAGGGCTGGAGGAGAAAGAAGAATACTTTTACTGTAGGTGTTTTAAGGGGTAGAGTCGCGTTGTGTGTTTGAAATTCTGATTTAATTGAGCCAGTTCATACTTATACAGATTAAAAAAATAGCTTTATATTAGCTAGAGAAACTGCATAGAAGTGATCGACATTTATGTAAACAAGATAAAACCAAATAATATTTGATTGTTATTTTTTTTTAACCCAATCACCGCATTTAGTTTTGTTACATAAAAGTTAATTTTAGATATTTTTCGGTGATCAGACATTAAAAAAAAAAAAAACTGGTACACAAAAATAGTACTGTTATTTGGATTGCTACATACATATTTCAAGTAGATAACTGTGTAATATGAAAGAACGTAACTTTTGCCACGCGGAATTCATGTTTGTCATAAAAAATCCACTAACCCACGTATACAATTGACGGCACGTTGGCGCAGTGGCTAATCGATTGCCTGCTGCGCTGCGTGTCACGGGTTCGATACTCGCACGGAACAAATATACATATGTACGACCTATGACAGGTCTGGCTGTTTGCGTATGTGAGTTAAAATTTTTGTTAGCTCACCCACGATACAGGAGAAACTCCCAGTGTGGGGTAAATTAAATAAAAATACATTTAGGGGTAAAAAGTGCCTTCATTTACCTTCAGCCTTTCGTTATTAAGTGCGATGATGAGACAGGTGATGAACGATATCGTGAACGCCACCCAGTTGGTGGCCGGAAGGTTCTTACACACCTCTATTATCGTCTGGAAATAAAAAACGAACAATTAAACATTTTCGGGAACTCAGCACCCAGCATATGGGTCGAACAATAAATCGTTCGTGTGCGCACAACCCGCCTCCCGAGTCGTCGCTATACGTAGCTAATTATAGTGATCTTCATTATGTTGACAATAAAGTCGCTGTTAGACTGCAGCTGTCAGTGTGTAGATGACGCGCATACCAGTAATAAAAACGTTTTTGCAAAAAATAACCGACTTCCAAAAAAAAAACACTAAAAAAGTGAGAAATAACTTTACTTTCGGAAGTCGGTGACTATTGTTTGCTTCATTGACTTTTTTGGCAGCGACTTCCGAAAGTAAAGTTATTTTACACTGTTTTTTTTGGAAGTCGGTTATTTTGTCGGTCGTTTTTATTTTATCCTTTTTAGTTATCGCATCACACACAAATCCTTGTCAAGTATCAATTTCGCAACTTCTTATACTTGGATGACATGTTTTTTCCAGCTATTTTGATTTAAAAGCAAACTGCTGAATCGATTTTGATGACCTCTTCCTTTTTTTGAAGTCGGTTAAAAATTGATTATTTGAACTTAGCAGCGAAAGTGTTAAATGATGGAACGCGGTACATTTATTTTACTTCTGATCTTGTATCACTGTGAGTATTAAAGTGATCTGTTTTTCCTTTAAAATAAGGTTGCTTTTGTGTTGCGGAGTAAAACTCATAATTGGGGTCAACAAGCAAGCGCCGCGACGACAGCAGCCCCCCTGGTCCCTGGATGTTGATTGGTAACCGCTTCCACGTGTTTATGTTCGCAACACAGGTGCGTTGCAAATTTAAAGCGAACAACAACCAAACAACACAACAACAAGAACAATCAGGCCAATCAGGTCTTTAACAATGTGAAAGAAAATCTTAAAGGCATTGCTATTGTAAGTGTGTTAAGCACCCCGTTATTTCTCGCATGTTTGCCTATTCTCTTCAAACCAAAAACGGATAGATGGAAAAACGAAATATTCCGCACATGCCACAGTAGGTACATAACAGTACACACCATAAAAATCAAAACATGACAGATAATACAAGGTGTAAACGGACCCTTCACGAAGCCGTCAACCAAGCATTCTGTACATCAAACTAAGTAAATCTACGCAAAAGTTATTGCTGGGAAACGACTTTTTTGGGGTGAAAAATCATGTAAGCCTCAATATAACGCACTCAAAGGATGCGTAAAATAATGCAGTGGTAAATAATAAATTTGTTTAAAATACCTCCATATTTTAAACAAATTTATAACATTATATTATTATTTACTTAGTAGTTAATTTATTCTTCTTACACACTGTGTCTACGTTTCTGCGGACCTGCGAGAGGATAGATATAAATATCTATCCTCTCGCAGGTCCGCTGGAAGAGATTTCTAAATGAAATAATAGCGGTACCTTTGTGCTCTTTTGTCTTTATGTATTTTTCCTGTAATGTGTTTTGTGTGTACATAAATAAATAAATTATAAAAATTTGAGAAAAGTTGGAACTTTGACCCCAATATCTCCGTATAAACTAAAAAGATCCCAGGTATGTTCTAAATATATATATCTGAACAAAAAATTGATCGCAATGAAGGGAAGAACAAGTACATTTCAGCTTCGTTAAGGTTCTTTTTACACCCGTTATTGTGTGAGTCACGTGTGCGCCAATACCGCTAAACAGCAACGTTACATGTCGACAGAAAAATCTTTGGTGTTAGATAAGTGTACGAGCGCTTTTAAAACTTTTTTTTTTACTTACAAATAGAACTTTAAAGTTCCCTGACAACTTGACCAGCTTGATTCCGAACAGATCCTTGAGTTGTGAAGACAGCACGTGGAAGGAGGCCGCCGTCGTGAACCCTGACACCAGGGGCTCGGACAGTAGTGTAGATACCGCGCCAAGTCGGAGGGTCCACATCAACACCTGGAGAAATCATAATTACCTATAGTAAGTATTTTGACCTGGGTCGAGAATTGTACCTAGACATTTGGGGTGTTAGTACAGTAAGTATTATAAGCCGAAATTGATGAATATGAACATGTAAAATTTCAAAATATGTGACATCACACTAGGGAGGGGACAGTCTCACAAATGTAACCAGCTGTGACAAAGAAGGGGGGGCGTAAACATCATGAAATTCGTGTGACGTAATTCATGGATGGCCCCTTATGGCATAATAGCCAAGAGCCTCGACCAACACCTCAGAAGGTTTCCTTTAGGCAATTGGATCAAGGGCTTAAATAGTATTTTATTAAAGAAATAGTTTGTTTCGGCTGTTTCTTCTCAGAGTAGTCAGATACGAAACACCGGCCTCATCTAGTTTTAAAAAAGAAGACGTGTAAAAGTGTTTGTAAAAACCTATTTGCAAAATAAACATCATTTATCATCTAAAATCAAATAATTTATAGTTGGTTGTAGGTTTCATCTATGTATGTATATTGAGAAAAATATCAATTATTTCTTTTACATGAAATACTGAAGAAGTTTTTAAACAGGGAGAAATATGACGTAACCGTGTAGTTACCTACCTGAAATATTCCCACGCACAAACAAACAGCACTAAGCACTTGTAAAGGTGTATACGACCGAACAGGCTCCGCTCCGAGCAATGATATTACTGTAAACAAAGAAATAGAAACATAATTATGAGAGCACTAGCTTTTGCCTGCCGCTTCGCTCGCGTTAGATTTGATTTTAGTTAAAAAAAACCGGTCAAGTGCGAGTTGGACTCGCGCACCGAGGGTTCCGTACAAACCTGTGGGTATATAACTTTTTTTTATATGACGAAACTAAAAATTTACGGTTTTCGTAATTTTTCCTATATCTGTACTATAAGACGTGACTTCGTACAAAATTTCAAGATTCTAAGTTCACGGGAAGTACCCTGTAGGTTTTGATTCCCGTGCGAGTTTCGAAAATTTGCGGAAATTTGCGGCCTAAGTGGCTGTATCTTTTGACTGCGTTGACTTAGAAGGTTGATTTTTCTACAGCTTCCAGGGACAGTAGAACTAAGTATCATATAGAAATTTCAGTTTGATACCTCCACGCGTTCCTGAGAAAAACGGTCTTGACAGACGGACGGACGGACGGACAACAAAGTGATCTTATAAGGGTTCCGTTTTTTCCTTTTGAGGTACGGAACCCTAAAAACAATTTGACCGTGTACCTATTGCAGTTCTGTAGGAAACAGCTGATGTACTGACTACGTGGTAAACGTTTTAGGGTCGGGGTCCCTACCACCTTGTATGTTATTATAGAACATAGCCTGTCATCTGTGACTTAAACCAACATACAAAGCATACATCTGTAATCGCTTATGGGCATAAAGATGACTGGTGAAATATGCACCTCTGCCCAAAGGTGCACATTTCACCCGTCATCTTTAAGCCTCATGTAGTAAGGCAAATCTATGGTCATCAACTGGTCACAAATCCATACGCCATGGCTGTTACTGAGATTTTTTTCATGAAAATCCCACTAACGTTTTACCTGACCTGGAAATCAAACCCGGGATCTCATGCTTAGCTTAATCGCGCTTGCGACGACCTTACCAACGAGACAGGCCTCTGATTACCCCTTCAGCATAGGTACAGACAGCTGTTATAATTTAAACTGGAATCTAGTTTATAGTTAATTTAATCTAAGGTTACTTACGATCTGCCAACTGCGTGTGGTTAGTTTCAGTAACGTTCAATAACACAGGCGGCGGTACGCCTGCAGGCACCGCGTGTTGTGTCACCACCTGGAAATAATAGGTGGGTAAACATGTAGTTCAGATAGGCCTTTTTGCCCGACTGCGGAGGGTTATGTATTTATCAGCCAATATATGTGAGTTTGTTCCTTTGTGGCGCTCTAGACACCAAACACGTGGGCCGATTTCTATGATTCTCACGTCAATCGATTTGTCTTTATATCTTGCGAGTGTCACTAAAGACATGATCAAAATTCAATATGGCGACAACCAGACGATATATTGTGAAAAAAAAAGATTAACTATGTTAAGTATCGGCTCAGCAGTCGCGCCAACGACCACTAGACCATCCAGGCAGCTTGTGCTAGATATTCTACTAATAAAAACTATATCTTCTCGACCGTATTTTGGCCACAGCGGCCAATCTTAACAAACTAGTCATGTACACAGAAGACATTATAGGGTGCAAATAGTATGCGCAGACACAGGTGCACTCCCCAACACTTTCGGTGCTAAGTACCCAGCATATGGGTCGAATGCGCACAACCCGCCTCCCGAGTCGTCGTCATACGTATATGTAAATGACGCGCATATTAGTAAAAATCGATTATTTGAACTTAGCAGCAAAAGTGTTATTTACTCTCATAATCCCATGGTACGGCATTGCGATCCGTCCGGGGGAATCGGGCGAACGACCAACGGGTTTTACGTGCTTTCCTAGGAATATACATACTCCTAGGTATATAAACTCATAGCTTTTTGCCCTAGCGCCAGTCAGACACCACTACGATAGTTACATATTCCTTATACTCCATCCAAATTCTAATGAAGAGTCATAAAACCTGATTTACCTTTCCAGCCATGAGACAGGCTACCGCGAAGGTGCCCATGGACACGTGAGGAGAAGTTCCAAGGATAACGTACATCAGGACCGGGAAGAATGCCATGTACAGCCCCACTATCGGAGGTACCTCCGCTAGGAGCGCGTATGCCATACCTGGAGACAATATGTTGTTGATAAATATTATTGAAGACAAGCGTGTGCCCCATGAGATTTAATATCGGCAACGAACGAACTTTCATACAAATTTTTCATCCCCGGAAGAACTTTTGTCCATACAATTAAAGCAAAAAAGATGTCATTCGCCTCATTTCGATTCCGACGACGCAACTCGCCCGCTTAGGACTATTCGCCTTTGTTTCATGGAAATAATAATATACTGGTATGATTATGGTAATTGGAACTTCGTTCATCCCTTACCTTGTGGTATATGCATAATGGCCGTGGTAGCGCCAGCCACCAGATCGCCAACTAGGTGTTTCTGAAAACTGTACTTTGGCAGCCATCGCACCAGAGGGATCGAGTTCACCAGACATTCGCCAAAACCACAATTCCTCACTACTTTCTTGCACCGCTGGCTCACTGCGAAAGAGAATTACAGACAAATGAATTAATGAATAAGATGAGACGGCAATTCGCCACGACCAGGGAGAGATTAGGCGCAGGACCAATGGGCAATACGTGCTTTACGAGGCACGGGGGTGTCACACCACACACCACCAACTTCCTGAGTGGCTACATTAAGCATAGGTAATGGTCATATGCTGCCGTGCACTGCTGGGGCATTTTGAGTTCAAAAACTACTATGCTTTTCTGGGAAGCATTGCCTGGACAGACTGGGCCGGCTAACAAACCACGTTACCAGCTGACTGACTCGCTAATAATTTTACCATCTCATTTCATCAATCAACTAAGGATATCGCAGTTTACTGCTGGATATAGGCCTCTCCAAAGCTGCGCCAAAGCACTTTAACTACATCATTCCAACAACCTTTTTAAGATGCATCTAGCTCGGGGGTTGTCGAATGCTGCGCTTGCAGACACGCGGTGTCCACTCCAGTACTGCATTAGTCGCCGTTTCTCCGACAAACCTGGCCGGCCCACTGCTAATTCAGCTTTATATGCATGCTCTACAAGCTATGTCGGTTCTTCCAATTATTTTCCGATTAATTTTACCTTCGCCCGACCGTATTATGGTTCGTGCTAAAACGAGGTGAAAATAAATGGTTTATGGAACTTAGCCCCAACACAGGACATGCCACACCTTTTCGCCTGCCCGTCGTGCACAACTTACTGCACCGTTCAACTTAAATGAGATAAACGTCGGAGTTGACCAGGTCGCTATGTTCTGGTCGGACAAAATCTGGGAAAATAAGAAGAAGAATAATGGAACTTACGCGGGACTTCAGGTAATACATAGTCAGCATCTTTATTGAGGGTATCCTGGTGATACACGCGTCTGACTATGTTGAGTTGCTGTATACTTGTCCTAGGCGCAGGCTGGGCCCTGGGAACAAACATGACATTCAAGGTTATTCAGGAGTCTTCATGAATGGATCGCAAGCTGGAGATCATAATTATATGCACTGGAATCGCTATCCAGCTATGAAGGCTTTGTATTTATAATTCTAAGTTCTTATTTGGATTTTAATTTGAATTTGTAATTCTGGATCTTGACTAAAATCGGACATGAATCGTGCCATTTGAATCATGTTATTTCTGGAATTTCCATATCAACGTAAGATCAGTTGTAAAGGGTCTTGGTCAAAATAGGCGTAACTCCAACAGAATTGAATTGAATCTCAAATCATAGCTCACAATAAGTTCTCCAATTCATATATCTCTACTTAGTTACCTAATTTAATGTTTCTGTTCACTACTCTGTTGAAATTAGTATTTTATTCATTAATGTTTGCAATCCATTATTATGCCGAAATGTCAATAAATATTATTTTTCCCATCTTTTGTACCACATTTACTGCAAATAAATAATTTTGACTTTGATTTTGACCATATTGTGACGAGTACCAAAGCCGCGCCGGAGACCACGGCCAATTTACTGTTTTTTGTCGAAGATTTGACTACAACAGACATTTGTTTTTAAATTTGATCATGTCGAAATTTTTTTACTAAAGCTATGCACTCAGTAATTAATCCCAGCTAGGCAAGTGTGGTCCTAGAATCGATTAAGGACTGTAGAGGTTGTATTTCGGAACCCCATTGTTAAACTTAGTTTATTATTAGTTTGATTAATAGGCCAAATCATTGGGAAATACAGAAAAGGCAACATATTTAAAGTAGCTCTATTTCTTTTCTCCTGGGTACTTGTTGCTTTAGAATGACTTGAAGTCCTAATTGTAGCTACTAAGTATTTGATATGTTTCAATTCTGTTGGTCTTACGGCCGGAGTTCATAGAATAATGCCCATAGTGCTTTATTCTACAGAAAACGACTTGCAATTTGAATAATTTGATTAACGTGTCTGACGAAATTCGTTTTTTCTCTTTGAAGTTCGATATACGGCCTTTGATTGTTTACGCAGGAGCGGAATATTTTAAATGAGTGTATATCATTACCAGCTATTCCAATTTGTAAGTTTAGCAATCTCACATTATATACAAAGTAATAATTTGTAGGTATATAGCATAGTTCCGTGTCTGGACGATTGTATTCGGGTCAAACGACTACCTTTGACATATTCTTGAGCAGAATAATGATGAATTAGCACAAATTTACCGATGAAGATTTCAATTTAAGTTTCTCTATTATTTTTTTCTGTTCACAGAATGTACACAAAATGCGCGCTTTGGACGCGGAGTTGCGGACACCAGCCCGACAATACAACAACAGAATGAATTTCAGAGCCCCTTTGCAGATATACCCCACCTACTGTCCTGTCCTTCCTTTCAGGATTTAATCGAAGCAAAGGTTAGAGCTGTGCAGGTGGCTATATACTGGTCTAACGCCATTTTGAGTTTCATTGATACGAAAAGAAAAAGCAGAAGAATTACAGAATGTACCCTACTTGTATGTTATATCTTACTACTGTTCCCAATGATTATTTTCTTAAAGTTTCCCTTAGTTTAAACCGTGACACCACAGGGTCTAATGGAACTTCTCATTAAGTCTGATAATACAACTCTCCTGATCCAAACTGAAGAAAAAATTCGGCTCGTTGGAGGGATTAACCCTATCTAGATTTGCTTGCTTAAGAAGTCTAGAAGCTAAGCAATTATTACTAGGTATTGATATTTACAATAAGAAGACGGTCCGTTTGGACCAGGAAATACGACAAAATACCATACCAATGATTTGACTTTTTAAAAAGCCCGAACAAGGTACCGCAAAAAAAATCTACGGACGCACAACTATTTTGGGTAAATGACTAAGAGTACTTTACATTAGCCCTTTTCAAAAGATAAAATACTTTATTTAGTATTGATTTTTGTCTAAATAATTAGTTGATTAATTCATAAAATGTTACAAACATGCAATTTGTTTATTGTTTACAAGGATTCATGATCGCAACGGGAATATTGCGTTGACTTGACAGCTACTGCGCCACAGATTACCTCACGACATAGTTACGTTATTAAATAGATCGTACATAGATTTGATTATATAAGGACTGTTTTGAGTTTTTAATATACGTTTTAACCTACGGGCTACGGCAAAGCCCGGGACGAGATAGTGGAAGATGGAACACACATAGCACGTGAGCCAGACGAAAGCAAATGCGGGTAATCACTAATTAGACTGAACAAAGGCAGTTACATTATTCTTGGTAGGATTTTTCATATACGAGCTTGGTTAGTGACAGGTGGGTTCTCCGATACTACGGGGCCTAATGTCTTAAAATAACAGTTATATAGTTAAGTGTATTCAGAAACACTAAAGTTGAAACGAAAGAAAATTGAAACGAATGCAGTGGGCAGTTCTCACCGTCTTTCGCCAATAACTTTAATTTTGCTGTGACAAAGATGAATGTGGTCTATGGGCTTCTGATCTCCACAACCTAGCTACTGGCGAATACCCCTTGGTAAGACTGGCTGCAAGAATTTCGGGCCCCTCACAACAATCCTGAATATAGTCCCGAGTTATTATCAGCCTAGATATAAAACAAATTAAACCATGAAACCTTGTTCCATCCGCTAAAGATAGGCTTTGCCGGTGATTGCAATGATTTGCAACATGCCACGCTAACTTAGAGCTATTGCAGACACGAGCAAAAAATGATGTTTTAATTAAACATCATTTTTTGCTCGTGTCAAACGTAGATTACGTTTTAGTTATTTTAATGATCTTTTATAGTGTCATCTGACCTTTAGATATACGTAGATTTTAGAATTGATTTATTAGTTTTAGTAGCGGTGTTAAAGACTAAATCTTCGTCTACTTCCAGGGTCCTGGACTTTATAATGGTACTGGGAGAACCCATGGTACAGTTATACATCCCTCCCTCCTTTGCTGTCGGGATTTTTTTCTTGGACTTTGGCCAAGTCGATATAGGAACTAGATTCCCAAAACCGGCCTTTTAAGATTGCTAAGGTGGAGAAAATTATTGGAAAGGTTGACGGTCTCAGAACTAGAGATAATGCAATAACTACAAGCACATATTTTATGTTCTTTATAGTCATAATGAGGAATGCTCTTCCAATCCCATACTATTCCATAGTAACTATAAGTAGATACTAGTATGTTCCTCAAGTTTTTATTAAAACATTCTTAAGTTTTTTTAAGCTCTGTAAATAAGTAAAAAAAAAACTTGCCAGTTCTCATTAATATCGTCGTCATCATCACGTAACAGAGGTTCCTGTTCATCATGATTTTCAAAATCACTCTCGAATATTAAAAACGTCTTTTTCATAAGCATTTTTTGACTTAAAACTCTGAAGTTATCACATTAGATAAGCGTGAAACCTAATTATAATGTTTGATTTTTAAACTTGAAATTTATTATTTTCGTTTATCATCAGAATATCACGGTTTACACATTTTTTAACGAATACAACAATCACAGTGTTTTTTTTTTAATATCCCGCAACAGGATAATTTTAGACTAATCAACGGGAAAGTTAACTAAAAAACATCACTTGTTAATTTTACAAACTACTTCATTAACACAACTTTTAACAAAAACTATTTTCGTAAAAAAAAACAAAAAAATCACGCACTATTTTTTCAGTCACACTTTTCCAACCTCTATTTACGTTGTTACAGTTTAGTACAAATTATTATAATGTCATTAAAAATGTTTGTTAATTTAATAACTTAATGGACGTTTAATAAGCCAATCGGTTTGTTCGGAACTGAGTCTAGTTGGTTGTGATAACGCAAGTCGACATGGCTGGGCGCTCAACGATTAGGCAGTTTAGAGAAAATCATTTTAAAATGACCTTGCACTGAAATACAGTAGTCGAAGTTTCAGAATAGCTTTAAGAAACCTTTATGATTACTATTTAAAAAAACATAAAGTGTAGTAAAAGGTTACTTCATAATCAACCGTGTAAATATATTTTTTTTGTAGAACTGTACTTCGTGTTTACATCTACCTTCATTGGTAGATGAAATCACTACATCAAAGACATGCATACCTTTTATAGGTTTATAAGAATGTATGAGCCTTGCCTTTTACTTTTTGGCAGGAACTTATAGTTTTATTTTAACAACAATCTATTGCTGTTGTAACGTCGTTGTGCTCTAGTTTTTATTGTGTGAATGTAATAAACAAACCTAGTCAATTTGTTGTTGCATTCATTCGTGGGAGTTCCCAAGTCTATAGAATACTCGATGTGTCAGAAAAATTGGAAAACCTATAGACAGGTAGGCCGTTGATCACAAAGAGAACTTTTGTGTGATCTTGAAGGAATAAGTGAAATAAAGATTCAAATTAAATTAGCTAACGGAACTTATCTAAACTAATATTATAAAGCTGATGAGTTTGTTTGTTTGGTTGAAAGCGCTAATCTCAGGAAGTACTGGTTCGAATTGAAAAATTCGTTTTAGTGTTGGATAGCCCATTTATCGAGGAAGGCTATGGCTACATAACATCACGCTGCGACCAAAAGGAGCGGAGCATCCATCAATAATGTTACGCAGACGTAGTTGCGCAGGTCAGCTAGTATATGATAAAACAAAAAACAAAAAACTTGTTAATATCATAGTTAGTGTACACCTTTTCACCACCTGTATGTTGATTAAAAGGTGTACATTATTACATTGATCACAAATAAAATACCGCTGTTACAAAATGTTACAATTTACAATAAAATGCGTACGGTAGTATGAACATCGGGGTGCAGTGTCCCTGACCTCTTATCACCCCTTATCACTTACTTCTGGATAGTCATGTGATGTCGGTAGATATCGAACTTTATTCATTTATAGTGTAATGACCCTAAACCTTTATCATCCTAACTTATATTTGAATATTTTTTTAGTAAGTGGAACTAATGAGAATGATGTTGATTAACTTTAGTTTCACTTGTTCCACTAAGAAGAACCATGGAACTACTGAGAAAAAAAAATCTCACTAGTTCTATGGAACAACTACGGCGGAGCTAGTGAGACGAGTTCTATTAAGTTTTGTTTCATTTGTTCCATTATCAAAGTGCATGGAACTACGGAGAAAAAAAATCTCACTAGTTCTATGGAACAACTACGCTGGAACTAGTGAGACGAGTTCTATTAAGTTTTGTTTCATTTGTTCCATTATCAAAGTGCATGGAACTACTGAGAAAAAAAATCTCACTAGTTCTATGGAACAACTACGCTGGAACTAGTGAGACGAGTTCTATTAAGTTTTGTTTCATTTGTTCCATTATCAAAGTGCATGGAACTACTGAGAAAAAAAATCTCACTAGTTCTATGGAACAACTACGCTGGAACTAGTGAGACGAGTTCTATTAAGTTTTGTTTCATTTGTTCCATTATCAAAGTGCATGGAACTACTGAGAAAAAAAATCTCACTAGCTCCATGGAACTAATCGCTGGTGGAACTAGTGAGAATGAACCAACCCTTTTACATGGCTACCTACGTTTTAAAAAATGAGGGGAATTGAACAGCAAGTTTCATTTCCCCAACCAAAAAATAAACTATCTAATATTTTATAATATAGTTTCAATTGGGCCTTCAACATCTGGGGGTTACCATGATCTGTTAGAGCACGAATGTTTTAGGACTATTCCGAGAGTGGGAAAGTGACAGCGCTAGACGGCTGTCTAGCGCCATCTCTTTCCCACTCTCGGAATAGTCCTAAAACATTCCTGCACTAACAAATCATGGTAACCCACCCGAGAATTCATAACTTTTTATCTTTTGCGTAACCGTCTAAGAGTCCCTCTTTCCATAGCTCACTCAAGGGCTTATTTTGTTGATCAGAATATTATGGAACTAATTAAAATACTTAGCAGAAAACTCTAGTGGTGTGACCGTTGGACTGCCAAGTCATAGGTCTCGAGTTCGAACCCTAGTCACGCGCCTCTGATTTTTCGGAATCATGTGCGTAATAATTACTTGATTGGGTGAAGGAAAACATCGTGAGGAAACCAGCATGCCTGAGAGATATTTGTCGACGGCATGTGAAACCAAGTCAGAGGTTCATGGGCAACATTAAAACTCTGACATCAGATTAGGCACTAACCACACGATAAAGAAATATCTATCTAAATGGTTATCGATAATAAGCTAAACATATTCTTGTGAACGTACGTTTTTCGTTGTTGTAATTATTTATTTAGGTGACATGAGGCTCGCTCGTGAATTAGAACCACCTTGTATACAAATTATAACGAGAGTAACCATCGAGTTAAATCTTACAATCCATGGTTGTAGGTACTCTTGGCACCAATTTGCCTATGTAAACGGTAAATCGGTTATGTTTGAGTAAATGACCACTTAACCTATCTAATTTGTTTTATCACCGTCACTGCTTCCAAAACATATAAAAAAAATCCAAATCGAAGACATGATGGGATTTCCTCCATCGCGCCCTGTGTCAGCGCGGCGTGTTGGATTATGGTATGTCCCACGCCTTCCTAGAGACAGAGAGGTCTGTCCGAAGACCAGCAGTGCCGCAACATTATAAGTCGTTTATGCCATACATAACAATTATGCTAACCAGCCCCTGTATTCACAACGCTTCGATTCGATTTCGGAAAGTCGTATGTCCATTTTTTTTGGCATTACGAAAATGAGCGAGATAGACATACGACTTTCCGAAATCGCATCGAAGCGTTGTGAATAAGGCGGCTGTCGTCGTATACTTTGTACTATCTTTCTACCTTCTACTTTGGACCCTGACATTCACATTTCCCTACATGCATAGGTATCACCGCAGTTAGTGAATGGGCACTAAGCGGCCACGACCACGTCTTATGGACGCAGAAGCTCTGGCCAGGAAGAAAGTTTGTTCGCACGGCCGAGCGTCCGACCAGTTTTGTTCAAGTATTGTTTTGACTGCCTGAGGTGATGGGTTCGATTCCCAGGTCGGACAAAGTGTTATTGGGTTTTTCTATTAGAGATTCAGTAGCAGCCACGGAGTCTGGATTTATGCCCGGTTGATGGCATATGCTCGTCCTCTATTACAGGGGACTTAAACAAACTGGCGAAATGAGGGTGTAATATTAGGAATAACTCTGCCTAACCCTACGGGGATTACAGGCGTGATGTTATGTTATGTTATGTTATTTTCCGGCTAAAAATCGTGATCGTGGTCCCATAGTGCGCGAGGACTCAGATTCCTTGCTTTACACCTTTTACCCATATTTCCCCCCACAAAGGATATCCAGGATGGCGTGTTCCAGTGCATCAAACACAGGATTTGAAAGGGGTGTCCACTGCAATAACCCACTGACACGATTTGATACCGAGTCCGTAGATAATAATGGGTCACATGATCGAATAATTAAATGAAGTTTGTGCAGTATTTATCAGTTAATAGTTATGACGTCATTATTCACGATTTATGTCGATATAAGAGCTTTCACGTGATGTGATTTGTACCTTGTACCTAAGAGTGAACACAACATATCATTACGCCTGCAAGCCCCGAAGGGTTACGCAGAGGTGTACCTAAGATAACGCTCACTTTTCAAATTATGTTTAAGTTCCATGTAAAAGGGGACGAGCATATGCCATCAACCGGGCACACATCTAGACACTCTGGCTGCTTCTGAGAAATACCAGATAGAAAATCCCAATAACACTTTGTCCGACCTAGCAATTGAACCCAGGACCTCATGCTCAGCAGGCCTGCTTGTGAATACCGCCCGGTGCGGTCCGGTGAAATGGTTACCCGGTTAGACCCATATGTTTGATTAACCACTATACGGGTTAACCCTTTTATACATATAATACATGGGTTAACCATTGAAATTGTGCTGATTAATCAGAATGAAAAAGACAAAGCACGCGCAAGCGGGGGCTTATTCCGTCACTTTCTTGCATATTTTTATATGCAAAAATGAACTCTGTGCCTGAACTGGTCATTATTTTTAAGGTTATAATTCGGGTTAATCAAGGGTTTTTCACAGGCTGCATAGGCTCTTAGCTCCTTGGAAATAACGCCTGACTGTTTATAATATCAAACATAAATGCGCCTCCGTTAACTACGAAGGCAATGTTTGACACTTACATTTCGCTGCTATAATTATTTTATTAGGCGTTAAAGATGTTTGAACTTGCGTTTTTATTATACGTTGCTATGATATATTTATCAGGCGGGCTGGCTGACCAATATCTTTGTGATTGAAGATGGTTTGCTAATTTTCATTTATGGAAACTCAATTCAATTATTTATTAAAATACGGGCTAGTAGTTTTATTCATTTCTTATTTAGTTATTTTCTTTCTGTATAAAACAATGAGTGATACCTATAACTACTGGGCTTTTTTAGGACATGTCTTTGCAGAATATAACTCAATTAGTTTCTGCGATCCGAGATGTTACTGTGTTATTTGATGGACTAGGCAGAGTAGACAATTCCGGAAATGTCCGTATGGCGTGATTTTTCACCCCAATAAAAAAAATCGTTTGTCAGCAATAGTTTTTGCGTACTTAGTTACTAAGTTTGATACACAAAATGCTTGGTTGACGGCTTCGTGGAGGGTCCGTTTAACATCTTGTATAGTACCTACTGAATTTAAAAAAACAAAGTCGTGAATTTTGACAAAATGTCCGGAATTTTCTTCTGAAAAAAAAACATAGACCTGGGAACCCTAGCCAACCCCCGATGGGATAATGGGGTGAGTTTATGGACGTATGTAGTGCTCTTACGACCGACAGCATCTCTAATATTTAAAAATATCCTGTCCATGTGGCTAATAGAATAATCTCATTTACTCAACAGTTAAAGGCAATGGGTACTTGTTCGATAAAGATATAAAACGCGAGTTTGTCTACATATAGAGGCAGATATCAAAGACATCCACTTACTAAAGTCACTGATAATAACAGACGCGTATTGATTACTTTATCTTTATCGAGGACTTGTGTCTTGTACGTACAGGTACTCTTGTTTATTTTGTTTTAGATCGTATCTTAGACTTTGGTCTTCTAAAGACAATATCGGTTGTCCTCGTGCCACATGCTATCCTGCTAACGCGGCGCCTTAATTGCGTAACTCATTAACATTCATAATCTTCTTCCTATTTACAATACAATCAAAAAGACTCAAGATTCACATTGCTTCATGTTTAAAATATTCATTTAAATCATCGTAACTAACGGAATTAATCACCATCTTCAGCATCTTCCTGCCCTTGTGCCATTCCACTCGGGGTCGGCGCAAAACATTTTCTTTTTCCATTCTCCCCTGTCAGACGTCACGGCATCATTTCATCTAAATCGATAGCGCACACAATCTTATCTTAAAAAGATTGAGCGTTATAATTTTATGAATGCATGTTAAATAATATACAAGGTGTAGTTTTGCATCCTCGTCAAAATTCAGGGGCTGTCATAGAAGACGTAAATAATCAATATAAATTACGGTACCTGGTCAATAATAATAAACGTTGCTTTGTTTAGTTGTTTCAATTTTACACTATTTCAGAATGAAGCCCTTTTCAAAAGCGGAGAATCACCCGTTTATCGAATAAACGCCTGCGTTTGTTTTTATGTGAAAGCGCGGTTATGGGGCTAGTATTAGATAGGCCGCGTTTTAATACGGGTAGTGTACACTTACCGATTTCCGATAAATATAAAATAACCTACCCATTTTATTATTGGTTCGAGTCGAGAATCATTAGCATAGTTACCTCCTCGAATTTTACGAGGATGCAAAACTACAGCCTGTATTATCATTATCATATTAACATAAGCCTGTGTTGTCCCACTGCAGGGCAAAGGCCTCCCTGCCCTCCTTCCACTTTTCGCGATCTAGTGCGATTGCAGGCCAATCCTTTGAGAAGAAGTCCAACTCATCCCGCCATCTCCTTCTGGGCCTGCCGCGTTGTCGTTTCCTGCTGTTTGGTGTCCATCGACTTGTTTTGCCCATGTTAAATAAGTAGTTCGTTTTTTTTTTCTCCTTTCTCTTTCATATCATATCCTCACACAAACCATCTATTTTTTCGTTGGCCTTCCTCTCCCTCTCCATCCATCAACAAACGGAATGAATATTACAGAATTATTGTAAAAATAAAGGTATTGTGACCGTGTTCCGAGGTATAGTGCAGTGAATTAGTGCTAGTTAGCTCAATTACCTATATTCAAAATAAGACAGTAAGTAATGAAGCACAAAAAAATCTGCTTGTCACAGACCACAGTTGCATACAGAAACCATTGTGTAAATAGTAACATTGTTGTTGTCTTGATATTGCATTTGTAATACTTATTCATGATTGTGTCCTGTCCTGTCCAGCTGTCTACTCGTATACCTAACATGCAAATTGCAAATGGTAATTACTCTGTATTTTAAAGTCTTTCGGGACAACGCCAAGCGGTTGGTCGACTCTTCTCGTGACTAGAGGGCTGGCCTATTTTTGGGTCAAAGAATCAGTATTGCCATTCAACGTGGCAATGCTGCCAGCCTTCTGGGCACTATTCCTGTTGACAGCGATGTGGACGAATTTTTCGACGCCCTTTAATAGTTTTCTTCTTTTATCTGTACATATTTGTGTTATTATTTTAAATTTATCTCTAATATCTACGTAGTGTAATAAATGCATCGGGTGCCCGAATTCCAATTAAATCTATCGAGCACCCGCATTCGGGCTGACGACCAAGTTTAATTGCGCCATAAGTAACGCGGTTTTAAATAAAGCTTATTCTATAAAACTTACCATCCGTTAGGGTCCAGTTTCTCCTTCTCCCAATCAGCTGCTTTATCACCGTTCCTCATGTTTTTATCACTTATTTATTTTTTCACACTAATGGTCCACTACATTGTCACACATAACGCTTAAAATATTTACTTTTCAAGTAAATAGTGCTCATAAAATCAACACTTTAGTCATCTACAATAAGTTTAAGTGAGTATAAAGTAACTCTGTCGTTTTGTGTAAGATATATTTAAGCAGTCGACTGCCTCGGACACCATGGCCTTTCGTGCAGTAGGAGAGCAGGTCGGATAGCAAGGCACGCCAGCATTAATGACATCAGCCGTCGTGCTCTTGCCACCGACGGGGTGCCAGCCATTTTAGAACCCATCAACGGCTTAGTACGTGACGATGGGAACACAAATAATATAATACAAGAATGTTAGTACATATATCATTCTTCCAAATTCGCAAAAGCAAGCCGTGTTGTCAATTTAACCGTAAGTTGAAAAGTGACACGAGTTTTGGAAATTCCAGATGTTTAAGGAAGATATATCATTCTCATCACCATGTTTTTTCTTACAAAAGCGTTACTTTTGGTAACCTATTTGCTTGTATTGGCGTCATCAATTTCATAGCTTTTCATGCAAAAGGTAAGTACCTACTACGCACATCCACGCCATTTTAGCAATTAGACAATTCGTTTAAAACCTGACTTCGTTATTATTTTAGAACAAATTTCGATACACAATGTTATGTTGCATGGCCTAGTAATATCTTTATAAAAAAAAAAAAACAATATTAAACATTGTTTTTTTTATAAATTTTATTGAACATACCTAGGTACTTAGTTCGACAAAAAATGTGGAGACAGCAGTGTCAACCAGTAGTGACATTGTGATTTTGTATGTGTTAATCTTATTTGAAATAAACATAATATCTACCGAATTACTATATTTTTTATTTTAGCCTTTTCTGCGCGACTGTACCAGGACTACCAAGCTGCAGTATACACATATACATGTACTTATATTAGAAGAATGAATAAAAATGAAACCCTTCTCTTTAAACTTGAGCATTATGGTTTGGGGAAACTTGCACTCAGTTTAGTGAAATCGTATTTAAACGATAGACATCAGCAAGTACAAATAAATGGTGTCAATTCAATGGGTTTAAAAGTAAGGATGGGTGTACCACAAGGCTCTATATTGGGTCCTTTCCTCTTTCTAGTCTATATTAATGATCTACCCCATTTATTTAAAAACCAACCACAAATGGTGTTGTTTGCCGACGATACTTCTTTGATATTTAAGATAAACAGACGTGCCACAATTCTTGACGACGTAAATAGCGCCCTACTGCAGGTCCATAATTGGTTTACCGCGAATAATTTAGTATTAAATGGGAAAAAAACTAAGTGCATAAGATTTGCCCTACCAAATGTCAAAACTAGTGATTGTGACATAGTATTGAATCAAGAGCAACTAGAATTCGTCGATGAAACTGTTTTCTTAGGGATCACGCTCGACTCAAGGCTACAATGGGGTCCTCATTTAACATCTCTTGCAGGACGGCTGAGTTCAGCAGCATATGCTGTTAGGAAAATCCGTCAATTTACTGATGTAGATACCGCGAGGCTAGTCTATTTTAGTTATTTTCATAGTATTATGTCTTACGGTATTTTACTATGGGGACGGGCTGCAGACATCGAGTCTATATTTATTCTGCAGAAAAGAGCCATCAGAGCCATATATAATCTATGTAGGCGCGATTCTCTAAGAGAACTGTTTAAGGAAATTAACATCATGACAGTACCTTGCCAATACATCTATGAAAACATCATGTACGTTAGGAAAAATCTGCATTTATTTAGTAAAAGAGGCGACAGACACCACTATAATACTAGAACCAGGGACCATCTAGTTCAGCCAGGTTTCAGGCTAGCTAAAGTAGACTCATCTTTCATGGGGTACTGTTTAAAATGTTACAATAAAATTCCTCCGATTCTACAACTGAATGAGACGAAATTTAAATCTTGTATAAAACGCACACTATGTAGGCAAGCATACTATAAGTTGGGAGATTACATTGATGATAAAAATGCTTGGCTCAATGCTGGTCCTGCTCCACAACCATAGGGGCAAACTAATTGATTACTTTGTGAAGTTATTGTGGAAGCTGCAGAAGATTGTAAACATATCTTTGCATTGTATAGATTCAGTCTCTTAGTATTATATAATTGCATAGCACATGTGTGAGTTCTATGTACGATAAAGCTACCATTTACATCTTTTACTGACTCGAATTTGCCCTGGCGGTTGAGAAATGTCATGCTCACTCAAATGTCTCGCTGATGGTGGCGCGTGTGTCGGGTCGTTTAGTTCCCTCCAAAATGGTTGAGTTGAATGATGGCTGATCCATGCGTCATGTTCGTGAACGGGCGCTGTCAGTTGTGACTGGTCATCTCGCAGCTGCCATGGATTATTGTATTTTTGAATTGTTAATTTTATCTTTTTTTATTCTGGACGCTCTTACTCGCACGTCTTTCTACATCGTTCTCACATGTATGTTTAATCTCGACATGAATGATGTAACCGAGACTTTGTAACAACATAATGATTTAAAAGAGTGTCCATGGAGTTTCTTGCCCATTCTTCTCCATAGAGATCTACGCTTTCGAATGGGCAACTACAGTACTTTCACAAGTTATTATGCCCTGTGACTGGGACTGTAGCTTAGTTTATTTTTTTGTGTTTTGACATTCAAAAGTGCCTGTAATGGTCTAATTGAAATAAATGCTTTGAGTTTGAGTTTGAGTTTGAAAAATAAATATTCTTCAGGGGACGAATGGGCCCCTCAAAAGTTCCAGGGGACGAGTGGGCACAGGGAAATCTTGGGAATCTTAGGGGACGAACGGGCTCTGACCCAGCGTTTCAGAAAGATAAAGAGTAAGTACTCGTTCTTTTTATGAGTCAATACACAGTATGCATATACATATACCTAATGGAATATTTTATCTTTTGTCTAGTTTTAAAACACGTAATTTATATCTTATTTAAATCAAATACACTGTGTGACAAAAACGATACAGCATTATTATTTGCTAACACCGCTCTCTGCGTTCCGTATAATTCGTCCACAATACAACAAATTAAAGTAACCGTGAAATCTTATTGTATTCACACGATGCAAATGTAAATTTATTCCTTACGCCAAGAAAACCGAAACAATCTTTAGTAACAAAACAAGTTCTTTAACTGTACAACATAAACACTGCACTTCGCGTGACATAGCGTGGTTGGCGGCGTCACTAATTTCTTTGTACAGTAAGACTGGCTGGATAAAAGGTAATGACACTGGATTATTATAGTACACGTCATTATCTTTTGTAGAAATACTTGAGAAATGCAAATAGAAGAAAATGATAAGCCCTGTAAGAGCATGTTTCAAAACAATTGTAGACGCCGTGTAAACCATTAAAGCCATTTGTAAATATTACACAGTTTTTTTTTCTCACAGTAATTCATGTGATTTACGTGATTGTCTCTTAAAACAAAACCAAACTTCTTTACCTGTTAATGTTCTTCATTTGAAAAAAAAAACTGAATCAACCAGTATTCTGTACGCCATCTTTGATACTTTGTGCAATGGTCTAGAATTGGTAACCAAGAATACAAGAAGGCCTACAATTTTTTTTTTTTTCAATATTAGTCAATGCGAAACCAGGAAAAGAAGCTAAGTAGAGCTCTGTCTTGAAATTGACCTTAATTTTATCGTTTTTAGAGTTCAACCTAATTTGCCGAGCTTTTAACCTGCTCATCCACTCCGAATAATAAAAAATAAAGGATATCGTAAAGTGAGCATTTTGCAAGTAACATTCAAGTTCATTGAACTTTAATTTTTATTCGACCCGTATGCTTACAAGTGCCAAACCGTAATTTTTAACCAAGATAAATTTTTGGAAATGTTACAATATTTAATAACTAAGTTTAAGTGATATGCGAGAAGGAAATTTCACTTTCATGTTGTGTATTTAATTGGTTATTTGACTGATGTGTCATTTTCTTTCATGTCTTACACTATCATTGACACAAACTTTATTGAAATTCAGTAAAACGAGACCTAGTTTTGAAACACATGTGCGCTGTATCTGTTTTCAGCTCACCATTTGCGAATTATAAACTATCATTTAAAGTGCAATTTTTAGGAATCTCACATTCAGACATTTGAGGAAAAGAAACAGATTTTCTTATCAGTAAAAGTGTAAAGAGAATACACGAACGAACCACAGATAAAATATACCAAGTGCGCCAAATAGCCCAAAATATCACTTGGCGTTTTGGACGTAGAAGCGGACACTAGCCCGTTACACTGCGCCATCGACTTCGTCCGCAAAAATTATGATAGCTCGACTAATAAGTATGATATAACCACCACGAATAATGTAGCATTCTATCAGTGAAATCTTTTTTAGAATCGTATCAGTAGTTCCGAAGATTACCTCCTAAATACAAAAATATAAAGAGAGACGAACAAGTCACTACGTACCTTACAGCACAGGGGATAATACTTTGAAGTTTATCCATAGAGATCACTGATTATACCATGTGAACGAACTATTGTCTCGTAAGGAAACGAATGAATGATGGAACTTCCCTACCTACGTTATTAATATGTGCTTATAAGTTGATAAATAATAAAAAGGAAAGGGCAAAGAGGAATTTGTAACAATAGTTCAGTGTATACAAGGTGTAGTTTTGCAACCTCGTCAAAATTCAGGAGGTTGTCATAAAAGACGTAAATAATCAATATACATTACGGTACCTGGTCTACAATAATAAACGCTACTTTTTTAGTTGTTTTATTTTGACACTATTTCAGAATAAAGCCCTTTTCGAAAGAGGAGAATCACCCATTTATCGAATAAACGTCTGCGTTTGTTTGTGTGTGTGAAAGCGCGGTTATAGGGCTAGTATAAGACGGCCCGCGTTTTAATACGGGCTATGTACACTTATCGATTTTCGATATTAAGAAAAAAATATAAAAAAAATTCTACCGGGTATTCGGGACGAGAATCATTAGCATAGTTACCTCCTTGAATTTGACGAGGATGCAAAGCAACACCTTGTATATTCTATGAGAGTTTAGAAATTCTTGATACATTTTCCCATCACTATTCTCGCTGAAGAGTTAGGCGGAAGAGAACTCTATTGTCTATACTAATATTATAAAAGATGTACAGTTTGTAGGTTTGGATGTAGGGGGTAATCTTCGAATGGATCTTCTGAGATTGAACGGAAATTACTGATCTTATTCCGAAAATTCGTTCACTGACTGGAAGCTACATTGTCCCCGAATGTCAAGGCCCATGGGCTATATTTTAAACATCTGTCACGTTAAACGTAATCAATGGGATTATTTCCGAACACAACGCGATCGAAGCCGCGGCCAACAAGCTAGTGGAATATAAAGTACTTAGTTATCATAGACAATATCGTTATCAACTTATAATAGCACTGATGAAAATCTTAGGGGGCATCCACCCTTCCGACGTTTGGCCCCTAAACTGGAACGGACTGGGGCTGCCTTCAGGCGGCTCCTGCCCAATCTGGGGGGGCCGAACGCCTCCTGCCGGAGGCTCTATGCGGGGGTCGTGCGGTCCATGGCCCTTTACGGTGCCCCGGTGTGGGCGCGTTCCTTGAGGCGGCGAGCCGCCCATTATCTGAACGCGCCCCAAAAGGTGGTAGCCGTGAAGATGGTCCGTGGGTTCCGCACGATCTCGGGCGAGGCTGCGAGCCTCCTAGCCGGATTGCCACCATGGGATCTGGAAGCGATAGTCCTCGCGCGCCTACATGAATGGCGCGCGGAGGTTCTTCGCCGGGGGGTTACTCCGCTGCCGCGGCTAATTGCCGTTCAGCGGACAAACCTCCGGGCCGATCTCATGGTGACATGGAGAGAGCGACTGTCGCAACCCCGTGCAGGGCACGCCACGATAGTGGCGATAAGTCCCCTCTTTGAGGAGTGGCTTGAGAGGCGCCACGGCGTCCTCACCTTCCGCCTGACGCAGGTCCTCACCGGACACGGTTGTTTCGGGAGGTTCCTGCACCGAATCAGGCGGGAGGAGACGCCCGGGTGTTTCCATTGCGAGGATCGACCGGGGGACACGGTGGAGCATACGGTGGAGGTCTGCCCCGCTTGGGCGGAGCAACGCCGTGTCCTCATAGCGGCGATCGGCGGCGGCGACCTCTCGCGTCCGGCCCTGGTTCGAGCCATGGTCCGGAGCGAGACGGAATGGGAAGCCGTCACCTCCTTTTGCGAAGCAGTCATGCTAGCAAAGGAGGAGGCGGAACGTGAGAGGGAGCGTTCCTCCTCACGTCCCAGCCGCCGCGGGAGACGCACCGGGCGTCGGGGGCCACGTGATGGCCCCCGGCCACCGTAGACGCGGGCCTGTGGACGGTGAGCTAGCTCGCCGTCCCTCCGTCTTAGGACGACAGGCCGTGTTGACGGCGCGTTCGTTTTCCACGCGCGCCTCAAAGAGATGTCAGCATAGGGAAGGGGCCCGCAAGGGCCGATGCCTGCCGGGTGCTGCGGGTTGTTCGAAAGAGATACCGCGGCCCCGGAACACAAAGGGCGATGAAGGAACATGGGTGGGTTTTAGTCAGTAAAAGTCTGACACACCTTCCCGCTCAGCCCAGAGCGGGAGATGTCATTTGATGATTTCCCATCCGAAAAAAAAAGGGGGCATCCACCCTAAATTTACTCTACACTTTTTGGGACGAGTACTACCAC
This sequence comes from Standfussiana lucernea, assembly GCA_964057025.1. NCBI lineage: Eukaryota > Metazoa > Arthropoda > Insecta > Lepidoptera > Noctuidae > Standfussiana > Standfussiana lucernea. The sequence goes on from OZ059805.1 coordinate 8,270,287, forward strand.
AACAGAGAAAGTGTAAAAATTAACCGATCACTGCATACATAATAAAATAGAATATACTTTACCCAACAAATAACAAATAGTGTCAAAATAATTTTAAAACTGGATTTTTTGTTGTAACAGTTTTTGTCTTTTTGTTTTTATAGCTAGAAATATTATGTATTAATTTAGATTCAGATTCTATTGTTCAAGTTATAATTTACCTACTTATGCAGCCAGTTTACTAATCAGGACGTTTTATTTACAAATCAGATTACTGACGTCTCAAGTTACTTGATATTGTTATTTTAACAATGCAGTCTGTATTCCAGACAGTCACAGCATCAGATAACGACCAGTTTGTGAATCTAAATTATTTTCCTGTTGACGTTTGTTTGATATTGACTTCAGACTAACTTTTAATAGGAAACACAATAACTTTTCTTTCACCGAACAATACCTGTTAAATTTTATTTTATTAATTTCTTAATTACGAGTTCAATCACTAGGACACTGTTTTTATACGCACTATACCTAAAAAAAAAAGTTTAGAATATTAAAATTAATATCGCGGAAAAAAAGCGCGCGAAAATGCCGATAATTTTCGGCGACCACACAAAAGTTCACCGCCACAGCGCGTCGACATAAATCAATAGCTGATCGATTACTGGCCAGTCTGCTCGGCGAAGGTCGGGATTTCAGATAGATACCTCTTTGTGATATTGATAAGCATGCAATATAATTATATTTCGTGTTGTTAGTTGTTAAAGTATTATGCCCGAGAAAAGATAAAGAAAATATAGAATAAATATACATATAATATTGAAAGTTATAGTTATAATACCACACACATACACATATACACATGCACACATACATACATATATACCTACATACATATATACTTTCAGTAGGTATTTCCATAAAAAGAAATAGAGGCGCGGGCGGGATAGAAAAGACGAAGCGAAGCACAAGTCAATCTTTTGACATGTAAGAATTGCAACTTCAGAATTCGCTTATAGGCAACTAATTATCTTACTAATAAGTTTAATTATGACATAATACGAATAAGGAAACACAAATAACTGTGTATCACAGATTACTAGGACCCTTTGACCGTAAAAAGTATAGCAATATTTTCCATATTGTTGTATTTTATAAAACGTCATTCGCGGGATACAAACGTGAGATGTGAGTTGTGAGAACACGTACACAACAACCAACTTATCTGTGCAGACGGGAAAACCAAGAACTAAAATAAATGTACCAAGTTTGACATATCGATGTATGTTAGCGCCACCTTGAACTGCACACTTAAAGTGGTCAAATTATGACACGCTCGTCACGTGTCAAATGACTTGACTTTGTCGGGATAGCGATCATCTGATAACAAAATCATTTCTTAATGCTGATACATAATTTCATTTGAAAATCTTTGGTAAACTGTTAGAAGTGACGTAATATGACTATATCAAGACATCTTCATTTAATTAAATTTACACCCTGACGCAATATTTGATGTGCCTATCTTTGTCGGTGCGTATTGTGTATTTTGATATGTGTGAAACAAATAATAAAAATATTTGGACTCGTGGACACCCAGCATTATAAGTAATGTGATAATAATGATGTTATTATCACATTGCGTATAATGCTGGGTATAGACCTCTCTTTTCTTGTGCCAATCTCCACGGTCCTGTTCCAGCCAAATTCAGGAAAATTAAAAAAAAAATACATTGACTCCTACATTCCGTACTTAAACTTTTACCTGTTCCGTGCCAGAGGTCTAGTGACAAAAAAACATGATTAATTAATTATCTACCTGGGTATTCTAGTAAATATCTTTATTTCCATCACGATTTAATGGCTCCAATGAAGCTCACAAGAAGTTTGTTACGTCTCCTTGTATTTTCAATTCTATTAAACATACATTAGTTACAATGGTAAGTACCTACTGCAGCCATCAATAGTCGGATAGCTCTATACTATACGTATGACAGTTTGAAAAATCGAGAATAGGAAATAAATACAAATCATCACCTTTATTTAGTTTACTTACTAGGTATACCAATTATTACCTGCACGAAAAAAAAACAAAACACTAAACAGAAGCCCTAGCACGAGCGCGCGGTATTTTAAACGTAACGTCAGGTAGAACAGAATGGGGATACATTATAATGACCACCAAAAATAACTTTGTGACCATAACCTCGATTACCCAAAATATAATATACCAATCAGCAAAAAAATTAAAGCTAAACCAAAAATTATAACAGTTCTAGCTTTTTTTTTGGCATGATTGAACTTTAAATTGTACTATGCAACCAAATTTAGTAAATGACCACCAAATTTTAATGAGCAAATTATTGCGCTATTTCTACATAAATACACGGAACTCAATACACAGATGCAAGAGCGAGCGAAATGAGCTCAGGACTTGTGACGCACCCCGATTTTTTTTAAACCACCCAGTAAGCCCGCCGTCGACCGCTCCGCCGCGCGTCGACCGGGTTGCGCAGGGTGCGCCTAAGCATTTGTAGAAGCTGTCATATGTATGTAGAATCTGTCAATAGTAAACTATGATGTCAAAAGTAGAATCTGTCAAATGTAGACTGCACGAAAATTATTTTAAATAAACGAGTTTTTTTTATTTCTAAACCTTATTAAATAAACGCGAAATAGATAAAAACTTTTTATGCAAAAAAAAACCGACTCCCAAAAAAAAACAAAAAAAGTGGAAAATAACTTTACTTTCGGAAGTCGGTGACTATTGTTTGTTTCATTGAATTTTTTGCCACCGACTTCCGAAAGTAAAGTTATTTTCCACTTTTTTAGTGTTTTTTTTTGGAAGTCGGTTTTTTTTTTGTAAAAAAAGTTTTTATTTTACCCTTTTTAGTTATCGTATCACACACAAATCCTTGTCAAGTATCAATTTCGCAATTTATTTTACTTGGATGACATTTTTTCCAGCTATTTTGATTTCAAAACCAAACTGCTGAACCGATTTTGATGAAATTTCTATGGGACCAATCGGGAAGTAGACCCATTCAGATAAAAGAAAATTTTTTCAAATCGGTTCATAAATGACAGAGATATGAGGTAACAAATACAAAAAAAAAACACAACCGAATTGAGAACCTCCTCCTTTTTTTGAAGTCGGTTAAAAAGTAGGTGGCTATGTGTTTGACCAGCAACTTATTTTTTCATGTAAGTATGTAGGTACACCGATTTCTCAGTCATTAGGTAGGTACTGGCCCGATATAAGTGATTCTTTTTTCATTTGATATTACCCAGTAACTGGGTAATACTTGTACTATTATGTATTCTGTGGTAATGCGATAAGATCACTTCATAATATGTACTGGAAGATCAAATCTTGTTAGGTATTTTGCATGTCGAACGTGTCGATGACAGCTGTCATTTGTGCGCACGTTTTTGTCCTTATCACTGACACCTTGTTAAGATCTAAGGTATACGATATCTATGCGAAAAAGTGTTATGATAATGTAGATAGGATATCAATTTATCATATCAATAGGTAATCTTGATAATTATTTGAAGGGTACACGGTAGCGGCATTGTTACATAACAAAGGTCGGGATATTTATAATTTTTCGCTCCCTGTTTGGTAATAAACAATAACAAAATAATTTATTTTCACGGGCTAACAAATCTTTTAAGGCTTCGGTAGCCAAACGGTTCCCTATTTTTAACCGACTTCTAAAAGAGGAGAAAGCACCATTTTTTTTTTTAAATGCTAGTCTATTACCTACATAACCAGCTCCTCTTAAGAAGTCGGTTAAAAAGTGGAATCTTACTTTACTCTCGGAAGTCGGGGGCAAAAAAGTCAATGAAACAAACAAAACTCACCGACTTCTGAAAGTAAGTGATTTTCCACTCTTTTTAGTTTTTTTTGGAACTCGGTTATTTTTTTGCAAAAAAGTATTTACGGAAGCTGTTGGATGCTGGTTACCTACATCTCAGTGTCACGTGTGAAATCGTGTGAGACATTGCGATCAACACGTGGTTCTGAGCAATCAATAAATGATTGTTACATGACACAGCGGGTTGCCCGCGCGCATATCTCTCGCGTCATCCCTGACCTTTGTGGAAAGATACTCACTAATGTTTGGAGTATAGGTTTGGGTGCATGGCATGCTAATTATTAATGCTTTTCCTGCATGTGCAATTTTTTGCTGGTGCTGCGTCCTGCATCCAAGCCTGGATCTTTTTTCGCGGAATTAAAAATATCTAAATATTTTGTATAACATTAACCTTTTGACCGCCACGGTCGGCTATAGCCGACAAATGAAAAAGTGCCGAACATGCCACCGTCAGCTACAGCCGACAAGAAAACGACATTTTTCAAGTAGTTTTCATCTGTCGGCTATAGCCGACCGTGGCGGTCAAAAGGTTAAAGACTGTGTAAATGGAAATTCTAAATTGTGAGTAGTCACAATGTAGAATTTCCATTTACACAGGCTGCCTGTTTTTCAGCATCAAAATAGTACATTATGATATTAGTGGGAAAAGTTTGTTGCTGCGGCCGAGGCGGAATACACACACGAGCCGCCAGGCGAGGGTGTTGTGGAGCCGAGAACTGCAGTGACAAATGTCCAAGTGTATCAAACGACGGTTTTCAATACACTTTCGAAGAAATAAAACAATACTTAGAATGAAAAGTATTTTTGTCATGAATTATAAAGAAACTATGATTTAATTTGCTTTTTACCGCGCTTTGCTTTCACAGGTTGAAAGAGAAACAAAGGTATGAAGCCTAAACAGTCTAATGTGAAAAAAAAAACAAACATGTTTGAATTCATAAAGTAGGTAAATATTTTTTTAAATAATCATGTTTACTTATGATATTCTTTTTATAAACAAAATTTAAATATTCAAAAATTATTGACGCCGTAAAGGCGCATTATCTCTTTGCCGAGATTAAAAAAAAAAACACCGCCGACTATAAGAATTGAACCAATTTGGACTTTTGTTTAAGTATTGAAAAAATAAAATAAACAAATAACACCTGCCCACGCAGGGGGCGCGCCACTTGCTGTGGTTGTGGATTTTTTTATTTCCGCACTAGTGCAGATAAATTAAAAAAAAAACACGAGTGTGTAATACATGTTGAACCTAATCATAGTGCGATAAGTGGCAGTTTTCGAGGAAGTGTATTGAAAATTACTTGTCATAGGATAGGTCGGTGTAGCTTTTCGTGTATCTAGTTAGTTTTATGATCGTCAAGTTTAATTTATTTATGAGATTCGAGTTCAAAATCTCTACGCGATCTGTCCCTCTAATTCTATCTCTACTTTATTTATGTTTCACGTTTACTTAGGTCTTTCTTGATGACTCCATGATCGGTCATTTATAGTTGGAAGGTAAAATTAATTGAGCTTTCCTCAAATATACGTTATTTTTGGTAAGTGACAACATCTTCACACGGGGAAATACGTCGAATACGTTCATGTATATTTGGACAGTGTGTTAGTATAGTAACTATACAAACTTTAGTGCTAGCCTACTTGCGTAATGCACCAAAACTTTATTACGTACGAGCAATGTTTGTTAAACAGTTTATGTACGTAAAACAGCTCGCGAAATCCCATTGAAGGACTTTTTTATTAGATAGTCATTGAATGGGATTAAAATGCACCTAGAGGGTTGTATCGATGATTTTAATCAATTTATCTCAGTAAAGCCATATTTGTTACGGTCGCAAACACAGATATAATAAATACAGGAGATATGATTTGTAAACAAATGTATTCGAGTTCAGATGTCGCCGTGTTCTCCCCACTTAATTCACTAACACAAAAGCAAAAACTATAAGAACGGCACACGAGCTCATATTTCTCCCGCACACAAAGAAACTTACAGCAACACTAATAAACTCACTAATAGAACACAGGCATACATGGGGCGGGGCTTCTACCTATAGCTACGGACTCAGAATAAACACACATCGCAACTAGTGATGTGAAGAGGTAATCGTAGAAAAAATAGTATCGATGAAATTCAGTTACCTTTAATCTGCCCTTTTTATATATAAAAATATAGTACTATTTTTGCACCTGAATTCGAGGTGGCTCAAAGTGAGACGAACATATCGTGTTATTTTTTGTGGGAAACCAGTTTGGACCTTTTCCTGTCGCATTTATCCACTTTTCTTTTATTTTTGGATACTTCGGATAGCTAAAATGTTAAAATAAGTACCTCACATTAGTAAACAACAGCTATAAAGTTCCATGTAACAAAAATAGTCTAATTTTTTACCCTTGTGTAATCATTCGTACTAAGGGATCGTATAAAATATCGACAACCACAAAAGTGACATCACCTCTCTAATTATCTACCTAAAACACACCCGCTTCACGAAACTATCGTGTGAGTGAGTGAGAGTATCAGTAAAACACTTATCCATTGCACTATTAGACCAGCCGATTCATTGATCGATTTGTATTAAGCAAACAATGGTTGTTGTTCCTAATGAAAATAATTGCTTTTGGTACTTTATCGTGTTTCTAGTATCACGAAGTAATGTTTTAATGAATTTAATAAGAAAAACAATCATATTTTAGTATATACGTGTGAAATGAGATGCCATCTTTCGTATAATTCACAATAGAGGTGTTATTTTTGCAAACAACCTCTGTACAACGCGGCATTTTGTAAAAAATCACAAGCAGTGAAGACGTCGCAAGTTGACATTCGACTAATGGCCGAAACTGGCAACAAGTCTCTTTGCGGCTAGATGCGTTCGCAAGCGCCACGCCTCGCCTCCTTGCCATATCTCCTGTATTTATTATATCTGTGGTCGCAAATCATATTTTAATCACATACAACCCGACGCTGACATGCAAATTGCATAAAACGGCCTACTCTGGCGCTTTTACCGTATTTCTACGGAGTGGAAGGGACACCAACGCGAAAACGGAAACCACATACTCAGTACATCATTCTGAACCCCCCCTACAAAGAAATTTACCGTCGGTTATTTAAAAAAAAAATGGTTATACCATACATTTTGACCGTGTAGGTATGGCACTTTTGTAGGAGACAGCTGTTTTTTTTTTATAACCTACCTACTAAAAATTTCTATGGGGGTTCAGAATGATGTACTGAGTATGTGGTTTCCGTTTTCGCGTTGGTGTCCCTTCCACCCCGTATAGTTTATAATGTATTAAACACAATCATCTCGTAGGTACCTACTACACAAGGTTCAATTGCAGTTTTTACCGGTTTCTAGACCCTGAAAAGGCGACAATTTAAGGAAAAACACTCATGGTCAATATTTGCATGTGTAATGAACAGTTTCTGCCATTCTTCCTTTTTTTTTCAAGGAAATTCAAGTGTAGTAGGATAAGTAGTAGCAAAATGAAATATTTTTTGAAAGATGATTGTTATAACGACTAACGTATGAAATAAGAGAGTCCAAATAATAGGAATAAGTGCAAAACAATGACGAAACGAAATCATTTTTACCAGAATTTTATTGAAACAAATGAAGAAGAATTTGTTCGAATGAACCAAAGATATGACAATCAAAATAATTTCTTGAAAACCCTCGAGGGAACTTGATAGTGTTGGGACACAGATAAAAATGAAATGTTATCGACATTTCCCTTGTACCTACTTCTTAGAGGTTATTTCACAGTTAAAACAGGGTCAATGTTATAAAATGTCAATCATTAGGTATAGGACAGTCTTTGAAGGTAAAATAAATTATAGTCTGTTACATTTTATTAACTGCTGAAAAGAAGTCTCAAATAAAAAAGATTTTTTTTAACTGTAACTTTGACCACAAGATTTCTGTACCTAACTAGTGTTAGGTACAGAAATCTTGTGGTCAAAGTTACAGTGTTCTTATAGAAAATAAAGTGTTTCGGTTTAAGAATTAGGTGTAACAAACGCGCTTCAATAAAATGCTCATAATCTGGACTTTGATCATCATAACTCATAAGTCAACTCGATGATTTAAAAACTCAAACGCCATTTGTTACGCGAATAGATAACTATGTAAATGTTTGTATATAACATTAAACATTTTTATACATATACCTACCTAGTCTCGGCGGCTCGTTTAACTAACTCTTCTTATAAAAATGGTGCTAAGTAGTGTTCTTAGCGCCTAGTATTCATAAAATCATGTATTACTAGTCTAGTTCTGCCTGTCTTTGCTCGCATTATGGTCGGAAATAATCCCACGGAAACGTTTTAAACAGGTATAGCCTTTGACACTCGGGGATAATGTAGTTTACTATAAGTGAAATAATTTACGGAACCAGATCAGTAGTTTCTAAAATTACTCCTTACATCCAAAACAAACTTTTACCTTTTTTATAATTTTTATTTTAAAAGAACTAGCGACCTTCCTACTTCGCACAGCTTTTACACCTTGACGAAACATTTAGATTTCTTTGTTATGTGTAACATTAATTAATGTATAAATGTGGTATACATAGAAAAAATCTACACGATGGCAAAAACCACATCTAACTCCAGACGGACACAATTAGAGAATTTAATGTATAATAATTAAATAGATAGTTATGTTTTGCATATTCATTCATCATCATCCTAGCCTAACCTTTTCCCAACTATTTTGGGGTCGGCTTTCATTTGAACCATAATCATTACATGGAAAAATATATTCTCTTAAAATTCAATGGCTGCTTTTTACGCCCACCCAAAGAACTCATCTTCGTTATAACTTTTTTTTTGCTTGGTTTTTGCATTACCTACTTGTTGACCTTGCTTGGAGACTGGGGTATCTACATATTGTATTAAGTGAACCTACCTATATGCTAAAGTTTGAAGAGTAAAATAGCCTCATCTACGTGTGTTTGTAGATAGGTACGAAACTAGAAGTCCGCTATTATTTTTAGAAATAGAACCAAAAAAAAAACATGGATGCACTGTGTGAAAGATGATATGGCTAAAAAGGAGGTGACTGATGAGATGATGTGTAATAGAGAAGTATCGCAGAAGACATGTTGCGCCGACTCTAAATATTTTTTTTCTAACGCCCCCAGGAGAATGATGATGACTGAATGATCTTTTCACCATATAGTCAGATTTCACACACAGTTCACCGTACCGTACGGTACGGTTACACAGACCTTGAGCTGGCTTAGTGTACTATGGCGTTTGAATATTATAAGAGGTCAGATTACACTGTTTTTGTTAGCAGTGGCGTGCAGTCAACTGTCCAACTCTAGATTGCATTAGGAGGAGGCATAATATTATTATGAAAAGGCAGCTTATATATAATTTCTATTTTATCGAATAGGGAAATACTTATGAGTTATACACGTATGTAACCTACCATAAACTACGAATGATGAGGAAAAGTAAACAACCTGTAGTAGCTAAACCTATAAATTGTATGTTTTAACCTACTTGTACTACATCACTTTACTACATCAGTTTAATCACCTACAACTGCTTCCGTTTTTAACATGCAATTGTAGTTTCCCTAAAAATTCTTCTACCTATTATATTCAGTTTAAAGAGATGCGGCAGAATACCAGTATTTTATATGGAGACTGTCTATATGATATTCACGACCCAGAAACTGGTTAATACGATACGACACGTAAGGCTGGCTATTTCGACCTATGGACCCGAGGAACTGTCAAAGATCTAAAAATGACAGCTGAGACCAACGGTGGTGGACGAAGAGGCGTTTCTCTCTTACTCGTTGAAGAATGTAAACCAAAATGATCAACAACAAAAATTACTTACTACTTCTTTGATGCCGCGAATAATGCAATGCAACCCTACAAATGTTCATTGTACTTTCCATTCTCAGAACATGTAAACACTCACTGTCTATTGTCTGTCCACATGTGACGACAAAACAACATACAAACGGATAAATGGCCGATCGACCAGATCCAGGAAACATAAGTACATAGGTACATACATTTAGTTATTCATAAACGATATTATTTAGCACGCTGCGCATGAATTTACATTCAAAACAATAATGTTCTTTGGTATTTTACAGATTCTTGAGTCTCAATGGGGATGTAAAGACAGGATACAAAACATATATATTTTTTAGTGTGTGTGTGTGTGTGTAATATGATAATCACTAATGAGAATGAAGGAAGAAGGTGAACTCCGAGAAAAATTACGAATATACCTACATCACGTACCTAGTTAATGTAATTAACTACGACGGCAACTCCAAACAAAATTGGGTTATCGGCAGGATGATAATTTGGGAATATTTAAAGTCGATGGAGGAGTTAACGTCATGACCTTTTAATTGCTAACTTTTATCAACGCACATGGTAATTGGCAATAACGGAACCACACCGTTTTTTATGCAAATGTATGGTAAATTCGACCTAGTCTTTCGGTATAATTCAGCGAATATTGCGTTAATGCATTTTATCGTACGGTGGAAGTGGAACTGCTCGCCAGAGTCTGTGTTTCCCATACATAGCTGTAACTACTACTAATGTATTCGGGTAGCTAGGCTATTACATGCCAGCGAGAGTCAGAGTTATCGTCGATCTCATTAGGCAAGAAAGGCGTCTAAATTAGGCAGAACTAAGTGAGGTATCCTTATACCTATGACAAGGCAATTTCCATGAAACATGAGGATATGACTGGCGGAAAAAGGTAGAGAAAGCCAAAGAGACGGATGGATTGTGTGAGGAATGTTATGAAAGAAAAGGGAGTGAATGAAAGCGTGACGGTTGGCAGGGGAGAATGGAAACGAAAAAGTGTTGCGTCGAACCCAAGTACCAAGAGATAATGGTAGGAAGATGATGTGTGGTGTCCTAGCCTGGAAGTTAGATTGACGGTCGTGTATGGGCAGAGGCGAGATGGGCTGACGACATTGTTGCCATTTCGTAATATTGGGCTTGGATGAGTGCGGCACAAGCGCTTGGAAATGGGCACAACAAGCAAAGAGATAAGAGAGGCATAGGTATAGCCAGTGGATGAAGGACGACGAAGACTTTGTAATGAAAACCAAATTCAACACTATCAAGTCACGTATGTATTTAAATACCGTACTTGAACAAGTTTTTGAATACCTACTTAATCGTCTGTTGAGTTGAGCATTACTACTCAAGAAACATAGTCAATTTAAACCTATGGAGGTATTGTAGATACGTACGCAATTTGTTGAATAGGCAGATAATTATCTACCGGCTTCATTTAAATTGACTCGCTGCGGTTTCGAGGACGTGGGTTTTTAAGGTAAGCTTGTATGTGCGAAATAACTATGAGATTTATAAATAAAACGTTCAATTGCGTCACTTCTTACAATGGTTAATTAAACAATACACCGTAGAGCTGCAGTTATACTTTTTGCCTTGCTTAAATTTTTCGAGAGTACCTACCTACATAATTATCAGTAAAATGGAGCTCAGTAAAATTGAACGAAATTAATTGGATTCAAAATTCTAAGACAAAATATACAGACAAATTAATAACAATAATGCGACATCGATTAACTCGTCAATGTCACATCACTACTTAAGGTTAATTTCGTCAATTTGATTTTTTGCAGAGTCAAAACAACAGAGTTATTTATTACCCACCTATATCTTGTTAGCAACAGCAAACAGCACATGAAATTGGAAATATTTGGATGGTAATTACGTGAATACACACTATTAGGCACACGACACGATTAATGTCCTTGGTCACTTTTAACTTTCTTCAATTGGCGTACACTTCACCACAAAATAATGCGTCTAACACAGAATTGTTTGTTGCTATTGACAAAGCTAAATATAACCTAAATACACGTCCTACTTCACTCGGTGTGAGTGAACAGCTGATTCTGAAGTATATGAAGTGAGCAAGCGCCTCACGTCACTTCGTACTGTCTACATTTCTGCACGACTGTACTTTGCCATTACTTTGCCAATAAATCACTGAAAGTTAAGTAATTACCTACCTACTATATAAAATTAAATAGACTTGAAAGAATTATAAATAAGTAAGCCTACTTATTTACAATTCTTTCAAGTCTATATAATTTTTGGTTGAGTAGTTAGCCAACTACTCAACCAAATAATCAACATTTTAGTTAAATTAGTTAAACCTGAGTAGGTACATAATCGCTTTTTGGCATTGCTGATCATTATTATATTACTAATGAATTATGTAGATCGATATGACTTAGAACAATGAACGTATGTAGGGTAGGTAGGTGTACGTCTGTAATTGTAAAGTAACATAGGTACCTAAATTGTTAGGTAGATTTGTGAATAAAGAAAAACTCAGAGTTTCGTTTGATGTTATAATTATTTTGTCTTGGGTTTCTCTTTTTTGTTTGGGGTACTTTATTACCGATGTAGATCATATTTTCTTCATTTAAAAATTACTTTGTCTTTAAAGCTTTATCTAATAAAGCAATATTCCAAATAATTCAAATTAATAATCCTACAGTCCACTGAATAATCTTGAATGTTTATTTTCTGTTTACTTTGAGTTTTTTTTTTTATCTAAACAGCTGATGCGATAAGAAAAAGATTTTGTTGACTGAAAACAAAATAAAAACCATATTTTTATGTATGGCAACATTGTTCAAAACTCATGTTACTATATGTTCAATTTTTGACTTTTTGAATGCTGACTACCATTTCGATTTTCGAACATTCGAATTAATACATCCTGTCGCTATAAAGACAAATGTTCGAATTATAAAATTATTATTATCTAGTCTAGGCAGCCATTTGACATATTTTAGCGTTTTTCAGCCTTAATCTCAAAATAAATAAAACCAATAAGGAAGACATTCGATAATTTTTAATAGATTTGTTTTTTTGTATTCTTCGCCATAGAATAAAGTTTTGTAAAATAATAAATTTGCCGAATCCATCATGACTAGATAATTTCTGAGTTCTTTATTTAGAGATTTTTGAGGAAGGTTTATATGTATAATACATGTATATTATAGCAGAGAAAACATTAGTATCTACATTGCACTTGTGCGAAGCCGGGGCAGATCGCTAATTTTTGATAATTTCTGAACTAGACACCTAGCTCCTGATATTTACAGAGTCAATGAAGAAATTTAATACAACACAATATTAAATTAATAATACAAATATTTACTTACAGATAAAAGAAGAAAAGTATTAACACCTTCGGCGCCAGTGTATCATTTTTGCACACACGTGTTAATACAATGTGTATCAAAAATGATACACCTGGCCCATCGCGTTCAAGGCGTTGTGTATCACTAATGCACTCGTTTTTCATACATTTCTTTAAGGAAAAATCAAACGCTGGCCTGGACGAATCTTTTGGTGTATTTGGGTTTGGGGTACGACTTATGCTTTAGAAAATATTAGCCTTTGAGTACATGCAACTAAAAATAAAACAAGTAGCTACTTCTTATGACATTTTAGTATAGTAATTATTCAAAAAAGAAAAGAACAGAAGTCAATGTGTATTGATGAAACACTTGCGACACAAGAAAATCGTACAGGTTGAACATATGGTATAGATTTGAAGTGCCTTTTTATTTTTCCCGCTATTTTTGTACCCTTTCTCCCGTAAATTTTATAACGTTCGGTGCAATGTCCAGATGTACTTGGAGCGTTATCAGAACTCTACTGTTGTTATCCAATTGTATATTACTATTCATCCTTCGTGCAGAAGTGCGCCTCTGTATCTCTGGTAATAGAGGCATCTCACTCTCGGAAAAAGTTGAGACTCGTCTAGAAGAAAGAGGTGGATTCCAATTGGAAATCTCATCAGCACTGTCACTTTCGGAACTAACCATCCCATTGCCATCTTCATTATCCGGATGATAGTCTGGATCATACTGGGAATCGTCACTATCGAAGTCCATGTTTTATAGTTAAGTGGCACTGTATTTATTTTTATTAAATATTGTGTAACAAATCAAAATGGAATTTAGGAAAAACAATTACAATGTTCTTGTTATTGTTTTTCCTAAGCTCCTCCGTGGATTTCGTGAGAAATGTATTTGAAACAAAAAGAAAACACCACTTAAAGCTTTAATGTTATATGTATCATAAATGATACACATGGCCCTGGAGATATGAGAACACACAAAACTATTTGGTAGGCCAGTGTATCATTTATGATACACACTCTGAAAAACCTGAAAAAAGAAGGGAAAAGGAAGATGAAAGCTTAAAACACATTAATACAATAAATAAAACCATATAAACCAAAAAAAAAAAAATACAAAAAAAAGTGTGATTTTGGAAATCATGCTTGGCGCCGAAGGTGTTAAAGGGCGTCAAAAAATTCGTCCATATCGCTGTCAACAGGAATAGTGCCCAGAAGGCTGGCAGCATTGCCACGTTGAATGGCAATGCAGATTATTTGACCCGAAAATAGACCAGCCCTCTGGTCACGAGAAGAGTCGACCAACCGCTTGGCGATGTCCCGAATGAGTAGGTGCGCACTCGGACCCCATGGCCCTAGTGTTTCAACCCCAAACGGCTCAAACACATAGCTACCAATAAGGTTATTGTATTTGCACCGTTTGAGGTTTTCAGCACCTGCAGTAGCCGCCTCAGCACAACCCGCCGTGCTAGGAAGATGGGATGGCGCAAGGGTGTCGACACATGTTGCATCCCACACCAAAGGCCGACCCAACTTCCAAAGCATTATGGTCTTAGAACAGTGCTGTCACTACTGTCAGTTAACCATGTGTCAACGGTGTCAATGTCAAAATAATCAATAGCTGTTATTCGACTCTGTTGTTCGATGGAACTGTTGTGAATTTAATTCAGTGTTTTTCATACAATTTAAACCAGAGTTGCACATTTAAGGGTGTTATAATGGGACGGAGGTTAGAATCAGTTAAATTTATCAGATGGCAACGTTGCTTTCTATAAAACATTCATTTAAGTCATAAGACTTGCCATAACCTGATATTGTTACCTAATAGTTATGGGATATTATTAACACTTCCGTATTTCTAATGAGCGACAAGTCGATTTAACGTAAAGACAGACGTGGTCCTATGTAGTTAGAAGTTTTGATTCCTATAACTGCAATGGAATAAATTGTTTTTCTCACAAAATTCGGCAAAATAACATCGATTATGACTGAACCAGTTGAAAGGGATATCTGGAGGGACTCATGGCTGAGATACCTAGGTAAATATAATAATCATAATTATGTTTTATTTGTACTGAAAAATTAAAAAAAAACCAACTAAATATTACTTATATTAATTTTGACATCATATTATGCCAAAAAAAATTAAAGGTACGGAATTAAAAGCACTTAGCACATTATTCCTTGATGGCTTAGTTATTAGTTGAAACTAGGTGAAGTAACAGTTCAATTGAATCACTTAAAGAGAACAGTTTTCAAGGGCAAATTGGTAAGAAGTCTGTTAGCTTCCACAATATAATATTATTTTCCTCAGTACTTAGCACTCCATTATTAACCTTTTTGATTGATAATGCCTGAAGTTATTATTTTTACTATAATTTTTCATTACATAATTTTCAAATGTCATTCTTAACAATTGGCTGGCAGTGCCGGAACCAATAGAAAAAATGAGATGTCCAGCAGTAGGATAGTACAGCTAGCTTAAATATAATAATGATATAAGCCATAACATGTTCTTGTACTCACCTTTCATCCCTTGTGATGTATCGGTCACTAAACAGGTTCATCTTTCAGGGTATGCCAACGAGGTGGGAGAGTCGTGCCGCCCAATTGTTGCCAGAAAATATGTAGTGGCCTCCTATGCAGTTTCAGTTGGTTATACACTTGCTGATACTGCGGACAAAAGTTACAAATCATATATTGTACGTAGGAAAATATTGACTTAGTTTTAATAACTTAACCATCTCATTCTTTCCTGCATTCACCCTGTATTATACTTAATAGTTCTGTTATAAAAGTGTTTAAAATAGGCAATTATTATCAACATTCTATTGCCATTGTGAGGGGCTGCCTCAACATGACTTCTTCCATACTTTTCTAATAGTCACCACACGGTCCATCTATCTATGAAATTTCCCATCAACAAAAATGTTGAACTACGAAAACTAATACAGATTTTCATCTTCTATTTAAGTCATACAAGATATCAATAGCTGGCATCAATACAAACAAATATTGTATGAGCCGAAATCCTGTAAAGCATCACGTAAAATATGTTAAACTAGCTCTGCCTCTGAAATTATTATAAAAATATTACTTCCTATTTGAATCGGTAGGCCCAGAAGGAGATGGCGTGACGAGCTGGACTCTTACAAAAATGGTTAGGCCCAAATAGCCAAAGATAGAGAAAAATGGAACGAGGGAAGGGAGGCTTTTGCTCTGCAGTGGGACACATAAGCCTCATATTAATAATATTTGAATTTGATTTTGTAAAGAATTTCAAGGGTTTTAATTTTTTTGCATTGAACCCTAGTCCTTTTTCTAGAATAAAAGTAGCCTAAGTTACTCCATATGAGCTATCTGCTAGTAAAAGTCCCGTCAAGCAAAAATTGGCCCAGCCGTTTCGGATATTAGCTGGAACAAACATGTTTCACGTTTTTTTGTTTGCTACCACCCTGTATACTTTCATATGCGTTTAGTAAAAACCTGTTATTTTGAAATTACAAAGAGACACTTCAATTTTATTTATTTTTGTAGATAAAATGGCGGAAGTTAGGCAGGCCAAACAATACGTACCCTTTCATGTTTCTAGACCCAGCAGTCTAGGTTATAAGATTTATTCCAAGCATATTTACACGTAAAATATTGATAATTAATGTGTAGACATGATGAACACAGAGAGATGGGCGAACAAACAAGGTGCTGATTGAGATGGGAGACGCGCTGCTATGGCAGACGCTGGCGTCTGTCGTCATACCCGGATTTGTTATTAACAGGTACATTGCACTTTCAAAGAAAACAGACAAGCTAAATAGTACACTAGGCCGCAATCTCAAGCTGGCCTAGCGTAGCACGGAGTTTCAATAGAATGCGAGGCTAGCTTAAAGTGGTTTTGTTAATACAGACTTGCAGCCTGCTGTACCCATATACTGCTAGGCTGCTGCCAACCTCCATACTACGTTGAATACCAGTTCTCGCCCGATCACCGAAGTTAAGCAACATCGGGCGCGGTCAGTACTAGGACGGGTGACCGCCTGGGAACACCGCGTGACATTGGATTTTGCGGTCGCGTCATTTTGTGGAGCGAGAAGTCCGTTCGCAAGCATCCGCATTCATTCGTATCGGAAGCACTTGGATTGGACCTCTTACTTTATTGAGTTGCAATTCTAAGAGATAGAAAGAGAAAGATGCTAATCTGTGCGCGTTAATGTAATTTCACCATTAATCCGCTTTTTAAAAAACATTATTTAGAAAAGTTGTATTTACCCATTTTAACCTATATTTCAGGTTATGCTACTACTCCTCGGAAGTTTTGAGGAAGTACACCAAGACGCCCAGGATGACTAGGAACTGGATAGCAGTGGGGGTGGGCCTGGTCTCCATCCCTTTCATAGTTAAGCCTATAGACGACACTTGCACGAAGATAATGGACGAAACGTACCGAAAAGTGTTCAAGTAGTAAACAGTTGAGTCTATTTTAGGCTTCATTATTTTTTAAACTTTTACGCCTGTTGCATATGTTCACACTCGTATTGGTCATCACAGGGCACGTGCGATTGGCGGCGTATAAAACTGGTAGCGGCGTACCGAGCTCCACATTTCCTCTCACGTGTCGACGTAGGCACGTACATGAGCGTGGATGCGCGTGTCGTGCGGGTGGCTTTAGTTGAGATACGTTTTTCGAGTAACAGTAGTGGATACCGAAATTAAATCCATGACGTGCATTTTGTTTGCTTGGCATCGCCAATGCCACTCGTGTCGGCAGATGTCAGTGCCACATCAGCCCAGTATCGTGAACGAGTGCGAGCGTGAGTTTGTGCAGTGGGCGTTTTTATGGATCAATAAGTTTTTGACATGCCAAACAATAAGATACTTTTGTGCCATATAAAAATACAAGATGGAAGGGAGACCGACACTAAAACGGTTACAACGTATTCTGAACCCCCACATATAAATATTTCATCGGTAATAAAAAAAATCAGACCATAACCGATTTTGACCGTGTAGTTTTGTAGGAAACAGTAGTTTTTTTTTTGATAACCAACGAACAATTTCAGAATGATGTAGGTACTGAGTATGTGGTAACCGTTTTCGCGTCGGCACCCCTTCCACCCCGTATACACTTTCGAGCGAAGTGCCATTGTATCCTTGTATACTCGTACTAACCAAGTATTAATTCTTTTTCTATGCATAATCTTCCATTAATGCTAGTGATTAAATCACGTTTTCCAGCAGTAAATATTTACAATAAGAGCAGGTATTGCCTCTCGTTGCCACATACTGCCAGATATAGATATAATGTATGCTAACTCAATTAGTTATACTGTACATATGTAGTACATAACATCCTATATTAATGTTATGTTTTACAGCTATGCTTGCTGAAGTTGATCCGTGGATGGGTGACCGTTCATTTTATACCGAGACCCCACCGTGCCTCGGAAAGCACGTTAAACCATTGGTCCCGGCTGTCATATTTTGTGGATCTTTGACAGTCGTTACGGGTAATATGAAGCTCGATAGTCGGGTAACCAGTTTTGCTAAAGGATGTTACCCACTTACTGGGTTATGGAGGTCAGATAAGCAGGTGCTCCGTGTACAATACTGGTATTCAGCTGCATCTGGTTAGACTGGAAGCCGACCCCAACATAGTTGGGAAAAGGCTAGGCAGTTGATAATGGTTAGAATGAGCTCGAAGGACGAACATCACATTAAGACACAGTCGTTACGTGTTTGTAATAGGGTATTAACTTTTAAACGTTCTTAGCCAAACTGCTGAAGTGCTGAACAAGAAAAATGTATGGCAAACTTAGTATAATAATGAGTACATGTCTTAGGCTGGTCGCAAATTGGCTACAATAACTTGGACGAAGAAACCGGGGCGGCCCAATAGGGTGACGATTCCGTCAAACTCGCGGGAAACCCGCCGAACCCGGATGAGGGACGCGCCGAACTGGAAAGTATGGCAGCAGAAACGGGATGCCTGCACTAGCAATGATGGATTCTGGGCTGAAGTAATTAAGATTTTGAATTGGTTCTGCTGCACAAGAACGCAATATAACGGTTGAACCTAAAATTGTAAACGCGACTGCTGAGCATAAGGTATAATTCAAAGGGCAAACGGCAAAGTATTATTAGGTGTTTTCATCAGGAATTTCTCAGTAACAGCAACGGAGATTGGATTAGTGCTCGGTGGATGACAACATGGGATTTATAACTGGCGAAATGTGGGTGTACTATAGAGAACACCTAGGCATTACAGGTGTGTATTATGTTATTATTTTGCGATTATTATCGCTCAAGTGTTTGTTCCCATGTACAGCCAGCCTATGAATGTAATAACTGTAATTTATGAATCTGTTAGAAATATCTGGAAATTCAGATTTTGAGAAGGTTAGTGTGGTCTCTCACAAAAGTTTGAAAGTTTCTTAGTCTGATCCTAGTTATGTACTAAGTCAGTTATTAATTCCCTAAAAAAACGGTGTTATTAAATTAATGATGAATTTTTTTTTTAAAGATTTTTTCAACAGACTTTGCACCGTTCATAAATTGGTTTGGTGTATTTAAGTTCCGTTGTGTCCATTATTATGGACAAAGAGTGCATGTTTATTTGCTAAATAATTTTAAAGCACTTCTGGAATATGTTTTTGATCAGGAAAACAAAGTAGGTTTTCAATTAGATAAATGTTGATGCAAATTATGAATGTGGGTTGTAACATTTAGAACTAGATGTTAATGTGTTAGAAGTACACAAGGCACCAAAAAATTACACCAAATATTAATTTAAAAAAAAGGAAATGGACTTCATCAGTGAGTATACTTTTTTTTTTGGATTGCAACACTGATGAAACCGTGATCCATTGTATGAATTAATTCACAGTTTAAGGTCAATTTTATACAACTGTTTTTAGATTTATAATGTTACAAAGACGTATTAATAATATTATAATAAAGATGGCAGTATTATTATAGCTAAAGAATATACTGGAACGCCTAATGATGTTTTGAGAAAGGATCTGTAAAGTGTCCTTAAAATAAGTGAAATATTTAACTTTTAAATATGTTTGGAGAGCATTTGAAAATTAATTGGATTTGTATTCACGCTTGGATTTGCATCGCCCGGCTTGGCGTCGAAATTTGATAATCCATGTCCATTACGGTATAAAAATTTTAATAGTCGATATGCCTTAGCTGTTATGTCGGTTGCATCTCAATGTATAAAAAAATACCTAATTTATTGTAAATAAAATGGATGGTAGAAAACGCATGTTTTAAAAAGGCGGCAAAATTAAAAAAAAGACCTTTTTTTTAATTTTTCGCTGCTTAGCTAATTTAGATACGTTTGTATAGTCTGTGATATGCAATTCCAATGTATATTTATTTAATAGTAAATCTTCATAGTTGACTATTCGTTGACTTTTGTAGTTAGTTATTTTGACGAAACTAAAGTTTATTTCTTTGTTAATATTAGTGATATGATTGGCTTTTTGTTACTTGGAATAGTAAGTTAATTAATGTTGTTATTTATTATTTATAGCTCTTGTTAACTGTTAAATAAAATCTGAATAATGTCCATTTTGTTTTTTTTTACAGGAAAGTCTTTGAGAATTGCCAATAACGCAACATGCAACATTATAAAAGTAATTTCCCTTTTAAATGTTGGCCCTTAAAATAACGATAAAAATCACTAATAAATAAGAAACTTATAAAGGCACTCTTGTGAAAATCTAGGACCATAGTCATTCACTACTGCTAATGACCGCAACGCCGCAATTTTGAAGGTGTCTGGTTGAATAATAAAAACAGCTTACTTTACCATTTAGAAGCAGTTATTTATTTATTTCAATCTCGATTTTGATTTAGCGCCGAACAATAACTCGTCCTTTCATTCCGTTCCAAGCAAACTTATGTCTAGCAAGTTTTGTCTATGAGAATAATGTTAGGCGCTACTGGCAATTTCGTTTTTAGCACTAACCACACGATAAAGAAGACGACTGAAGAGACCGATGTGGTGCCGTGTGTTGGTGGATTTCGATTAAAGTAAAACGATGTACGATGCCTAAATAAAAAGTTTCGAATTAAATAATTGTAGTTCTTGTTAAGGCAAACATGTTGTTACCAGCCTCAAAATATACCGCCTTCATTCGTCACAATTTGTTTACAAATTGACGAATTTAAAAATAATTACCCAGCAACCATTACGAAGTCATTGTTTTGACGACAATATTAAATTATTCCACGTGTATAAATGAGAGGAAGTGATATATTCGCAAACAAAGATACGCTAGTATTATGTACCAATCTATTCATTAGTCGCTTTGTTTTTTAGGAAAAGCAAAACATGTTTTGAATGACTTGGTGCTCACGAACCATACGTAAACACCTGTTGTACAATGATTACGCGTTTATCGACATTTGTACAGCCGTATCTAGGTACAGATTTAACTTAGCACTACCACCCTAAAATGATCCCATAGCTGGGACACAGGTCAAACAGCCCCCCCTCTGTAAGAAGCGGTGTGCTAGAATCAACCACACGGACGCAGCTATTTTTTATGTGCCGATTTTCTTACGATGTTTTTCATCACCGTTTTGCAGAGGCGGATTAAATGTCGAGAGCACCCTAGGCAAGCACGTCATAGGCGCCCCTCGATCGGCCATTGATTAAAAATACTAAATTAAAACATTACTACATTGATGAGGATGACTGTAGTTGGCATTACATACTACACGATTGCGTGGTACGTGGTGATTACTCCAAATTGGAGTTTTCATTTATTTACTCCCAAAATGTAACTACATACAACTACAGCTGCTGTTGTTGCAACCACAATGTTTTTCCGTGTACACGCACGACCCTCAATATTCGAGCGTATCAGAGAAGTATACAATATTTTTATAGTATTAATGTTGGTATTTTTTTTAAATTATGTGAAACATAACAATATTCGTTTTAAAATATTAAAAATTTCTGCATCTACATTTTTGTCTTGCGAAATTGTCAATAACATCGTCATAGTTTAAAGATAGCAATAAGTTTGATTCGATGTTAAGATAAAGCTAACAAATTTAATCTCTTAAAAAAATTGTTTTGGGAATTAATTAATGAAGGTAAAAACGGCCCTTTAAAACACGATATTGGATTAGTGTCGGGTTCGATTCAATCTTTTACACAAAACCCGGTGAAACATGTTTCATGTAACTTTATACATCCACGATTGGTACTTACTGACACAATATTTATTTTGTTATTTTTCAAAAATTTTGCGCGCACGCCCCTCCTTTAAGATCGCGCCCCTAGGCACATGCCTAGTTTGTTAGGGTTATAATCCGCCACTGCCGTATTGAGAACAGTGGTGTTTATACCCCAGTACGTAGTGATTTTAGACCTTTTACCCATATGTTCGACTAACCCTTATAATACATGGGTTAACCATTTAAATGTTGCGGATTAACCAGAATGAAGTAGACAAACCATCGAGCGCTACCACGTCACTTTCCTGCATATTTTTTTTATGTACACGTGAAGCCGCTATTATAGGCTGATTAACCCTTTAACACGGGTTAACTTTTCCTCTGGGTTTTTTGACCTAACCCTAAAAAATATAAACGTAGTAACCTTTTCGGTCTCATGCAATATGGCGAGCCGTGTTACTGTCATTAACCAAGAACAGGTTCAAACTCCGGCCTGCTACCAAGAATTTATTTAATTTGAAAAATGGAAAATTCAATTGCACCTAACTAGACCTAATTTATAATCCAAATAATTACATAAACTGACGCCTTTTCCCTTGAGGATAGGCTGAAACTACTGAACACCACCGGCCACAAACCTTAGATAAGTACCTACTCCTTCTGCTTTGTTCACGTCACAGATAACCTCTAGATTCCGTATCATAAACATTTTGTTTGTATTAGAGTTCATCAAATGTAGCGGTAGGCACGCGGTGCGCGGAGAGTGACAAGTGCAATCCGATTGGCTATATCAAGGTGACGTCACCGGCCGTAGTGATGGGACAATGACATTAAATGTAAATTTTGACGTGGATATTTGTTTTAAACGGAATTATATATTAATATTCCCTTTTTTGTTGTTAAGATCCTACTTCATTACAATATGTAACTAATACATTACCGAATATTCCACAATAACATTTTTACATGCCATTGGTTTAATTGACGGTGGAATTCGCACAAAACCTGATAATTTTTTTCAGAATGAACCGTTAGTTGTATGTATTTATATTTTAATTAAACTATTTTGTAAAAATAAACAACAAAATATCGATAGCATCGATATTTTATTTATCGATAAGCAAGAATGTATTGCTCATGACACTATTAGTTTTGTGGGAAAAAGACAGCAATACAATAGTAATGAGTGAAAGGGAAAGACATCAGCGAGAGCCACTACCTCGGCCACTATAAGTTGAGCTCTTTCTAAAATGGTTGATTTTATAATTTTACTTTACAGTTGAATATTATCCCATCTTTTTTATAACTCAAGGTCCTGGATAATTTTCCTCACGATTTAACAGCAACGGTAGTCGTTTTTTTTATGTAAACCGTAACAATCAAACTTTCATACATATTGAATTCTCTAAATTGCTAGCGTCAACACGGGTCTGACTTCTGGTCGGCACTGAAGATATAGGCGCGCATAAGTTCCCTTCTATGCGGAATCTAGAGGAGGTTATCTGTGGTCCACGTCGTTCATACATCTGGTTATAGCTAAAAGGTCTAAGCAACAAAGCCATTAAACTATTAAAAAAAAATCGGTTGTCTGTAAAGTCGGTTTACTGACGATAGTTGAACGTGACAACGACGTCACCGATTGTGCCTCTTTGTCGCTCGTTCCGCGCTCTCGCTTGCACTTCAAGCCTTAAATGGAACGCCTCAGAGCGAGGTAACGACGCATTTTTTCGTGCGTGCAGCCGGCTCCATCGAATTATAAGACGTTGTCACGTCAAAAAAATACATCTGGTCATAGTTACACGCACGCTTCTTTTCCCGATCCGAGGTTTAAATTTGGAACAGCTCTCCCACCACTTGAGACTGCTAGCTCAACGTAAGTAGCTGAAGATTATCTTGTTAAGCACTACCTACATCCGGTTTAATTAGCATGCACTCATTGGCAATCTTACGCTCAGTCCATCATCCATGAAACCTGGATGGATCTATCTGATAAGCGATTAGGGCAGATTTTGCTAATCTGTTTTAATGATGGTTCGTTTAACTTGAGATCAAAGATAAAATAATACCTTTGTTAGACAGTTATTTAATTTCCAGTATTTTTTTTGTTATTTTAATACCTACCTATGAATATTCAATCATCTTTCTAGAACCCTTAGTGTTTTTGGGACAATCACCCACACCATTCCCAAACCACTGCAACTCCTGAATACCAGAATCAGCAACAGTGGAGACCACCAGAAAAGCGCCGAGACAATGAAGCTCGACGAAGTCCCAGTAAAACAATTGAACGGTCTTGGATCCCGCAAGGAAATTTATCAGAAAAGAATAGCGTGGGAGTAGGAGAAACATAATTTCCCTCCTTATCAGCAGGAGACAGAACAAAACAAGGCCAATAGGCACAATGGGACGTTTACAACTAGGATAAGCCCAGTGGCATAGCACCACGGGTTAATATGATCAATTATCTCTTATTAGTTGGTCCTAAGTTGTGAGCTTTTATATTTGATTTCATATACCTACCTACTTACTATTCACGTATTATTACCTATGACACAACTTGCATGTCGAGATTGAGAAAAGATACGAAAGTAACCTACCTAAGTTTACACCCAGTTTCTGCAGATCAACACAAATTATTATGGATACGAACTAACACGCTGCCGTACTTCTGTTAGCCGTTTACACACCTAGCCAGTTTAGTTAACGCAACTGTCATGGTAGGGGAGCCCCGATCGAGAGGGAATTCGGGTTGTCTTTTCTCCATACAAACGCACACGCCTGTTTTCTTTTTGGTAACTTCAGGACTTTTCAGCAAAGATTTTTACAGTAAAATTAATACGTCCCTATGTTTTCCTTTTCCATGATAAATAATCTTTATAAACTCTAGAACCCATGCAAACCCATTATTGCGGTCGGTAGATAGGTAGTTACTAGGTGTATGGGAATCGCGCATTATTAGATAAAATGTCATTGTCCTGTCTATTTGTGATTTTATCGATAAGTCGGAGGTGCTCTTTGCTGTCGTCCTTTACGTCAGATATTTTTTACAACTAACAGCATTGTTAACTTTACTACTTATCTATTGGATTTTGAATCTGAATTCTGACTGCAGGAACTGTGGAAGCACCGGAGTCTTCTTCTTTTCTTTCTGCAGCACATGATCTGCCTAATGCACGAGGTTTCAGGCACAACAAGCAGTAATAGCCTAGTGGTGTGACCGTTAGACTGCAAAGTCATAGGTCTCGAGTTCGAATCGACGACACGCACTGGCTCTGATTTTTCGGAATCATGCGAGTATTATAATTGTCACTTGCTTCGGTGAAGGAAAACATCGTGAGGAAACCAGCATACCTGAGAGATATTTCTCGACTCCATGTAAAGCCAAGTCTGAGGCCTATGCGCGGCATAAAAAGTCTGAAACCAGGTTAGGCATTACCCACACGATAAAGAAGAAGAAGGAGGTTTCCCGAAACCAGGTTAAAGTTCTTTCATTTTAACACTTACATAACTTTTGTTTTATGTTTTCAAGTACCTATGTACTTAAGTTTAAATGCAAATCTGCAACATGTACATACGAGACGAGGGAGATACGGTCTACAAGTTAAACCCAAACGCATGTTTATTTATATCGAACATTTACATGGATTAGGTAATAAATAGGTCTAGGTACGTGCATAGTTGCATTAGTAGGTACCTATGTTTTATATTGATCAGTAATTCTCTACTTATTTCATAAGAAACTTATGCGTATTCATGTACTTTTGGCGCCAATCTGCCAGACTGCTTATAAATATTCACCTGAGCTAATTTTAAAACTATTTTAGGTAAAAGACACGCAACTTACAAGATGTCGTAGCAAAACTAGCTTTTCTCTGTTGTTTTTTAATATCTGTTTCTATTAATTAATGCCATTAAAATTATTTTAATCACTATAAAACTTTGGTCAGGATCAGATTACGAACCGGTGTGATTTTTATTTTTAATACACCTTGTGGTCGAGGCTAAGGACAGAATTATAATTTAGCTGAAGGCAGTTTTCGAACCAATTTTAAAATTGGAACTTTGGAACATCATATTTTGTGTTTTTTTTAGAGGTTGGAATAAAATACTTAATTGCCCGTAAAAGGCCTAGATAGTCTGCTGTCAAATGATAATAGCAACAACTAATAACCAAAATACCTAATTGCATGTAAATGATCTACTATAATATATGTAAATACAGGCTGGAAGGGCCACCGACGCTAAAAAGATGTAACAAGTAGTCTGATGATTATATCAACGATTAATGAACCATGGAATGAATGAATTGTGTAAGTAATAGCTGTGTTACCAATTGAAAAAAAAACTAATTAAGATGAACTTTTTATTTATTTAAACGTGAGACTGAGGTTTGATGAGTACTTAGATAGATAATATTTATCAATAATTTATTCTACTTTCAAAGTACTCTCCCTGCTACATCTCCATCACCTGCCTAGCTTTTTTCCTATGTTGGGGATCGCTTCCAGTCTAACCGGATGCAGCCGAATACCATGTATTTTACATGGACCGACTGCCTATCTGAATTCCACAACCCAGTTAGTACTGGTTAATACGATACCTCTTGGTAAGACTAGTTGTCAGACTTTCGGGCCACTGACTACCTGTAACAACAATTCATCTACAAATGACGCCGGGCACTAATGGCTTAACGTGATTTCCGAGGCACGGAGAAAACTCCCATCCACAGACCCACCTAGGCAAGCGCAGCTTAACGTTAAGATCGACCCGAGGCTCTGTTATTATTTAGCCACGAGCTCCTCTGTCTATGCTATATTTAGGGTTCACAAAAGGCAAGATGTCTACACCAACACTACGATTTTGCCAATCACCTAGATAGGATTGGATTGGATTTTATAATGCCAGCTAACATTTACGGTCACATTAAAATTCTATTTGATTTCTGATATAGATTATCATAAAATGTTATTATGCCTCATTGATCCAGCAGCCGCAAGTAATACTGTTGCGCATGAGGTTTTAGATTTGATTTCCAGTTCGGCAGAGTGGTAAATGGGTTTTTCCATCTGGATTTAGTTGCAGTAAGGGGTCTGCATTTATTGCATTTACTGTGCACACATCGCATCCCCGGAGAATAAAATGATAATTGCAAAAACGCAACTTTTCAGGAAAAATAAAAAAAAAACCATATTTTTGTCGATTGCTCCTTATATACTGGACGTAGACTGACGATTGTTATCTATGAAAAAAAAAGTTATTTTTTGTGTGTTCGAAATGTTGTAGTGAAACTATCCTAATTATTAAAATAGAGATGTTAATTAAAAAATAAGAAGTTAGTCAAAATCAATCATCGTCGTAAGTTCTATAATGTCTATTAACACTTTGTTCTCCGTACAGCCTGACCAAAATCAAATATTACACTCTTTTTACTTATCATTTTATCTGCGGGTTTTTAGGGAGCAAATGATGATGATGAAAATACTTTAGTATCGTGCTATTCTCGTAAATATTGTAAAACTATTTTACTGTTAGGACTTTGATTTTGGATTCCCAATGAAACTATGATTTGGTAATCAACATTAGTTTTATTCAATTTAAGTGTTTGAAAATTAACTTTGTAACAAACGTCTTCCAAATCGTTGTATAGCAAAAAAAGGAGGTTCTCACTCCTCAAAAATGAAAACGTAAAAACAAAACATCAAACCAATCGTGAAAAACAACAGTATTTTTCTTAATTTACTCTCTTATAATAGGTACACCTATTTGGTATTAATTAAAGTCAGCCTCATGATCACGTATTATCTTCATTCATCTTTTATGCACATTTTTATAATTTTAAATATTTCTTTAAACAAAAACATATAAAAAATTGTGTTCCGTCGGTGTCGGGAGCAAGGTCCAAGCTACCGGTGGTTAGGGCACCAGAGACAGTTCTCACAATGAGGGCGGTATTGAGGAGTACTGCCTTCTGAATCCCTTGATCCAACCGCCAAGCGAGAGTTACGACAGATGTCCGTCGAGGCTTTTGGCCATCAGGCCATTGGCCACAATGATAGCCGAATTCACATTCGACAACATCGTGTGCAAAGTCCAGTTATTTTATTTGTTTCTTTTTCTCAGCTTTCACGAGGTTCTCATCATGTGGGATCTGACATCGACTATCATTACGCGGCGCGCTGATCGGTCTATCATCTCTAAATCAGGCTTATTGGTGAGAATAGTCCTGTCAGTAACGATAGGTCGATAGTACAACTAGACATAGTCTTTCTCGAGAACTGGGTCGGTCACATACATGTAGTACGGTACCTCAGATTCCACAAGTTTAGATATATTTCAATGCAAGTTGCTGGTAAATAATCCTGAACACTTGGATGTGCCTGTGCAAGTACTAGCCGTTGGCCAGACGAGAACAACCAGAAATAAAATGTCTAATGGACTCACCTGGACCGTGGCATGCCAGACACACGTTAACCGTCCCCTCCCTCATAATAGGTTTCCGGTAGTTGTTCGTTAGCATAACTTCATCCATAATCGCAAAGACAAAACCTTCAATTTCCCCAAAGAGGTCGCCGCAACGTAGCCAGGATACGGACGCTAGAAAATCTACATCGGGCCCATGAAGAGCCCTCCTTGCCTTGCCATACTTCCTTGTGGTCATCGGTAGTAAGCACGACAGGTTTGCATCAGTTCTCTTTAGCCGTGGAGAGCGGACTGAGCCTCCTGTCCACTGCGACCACATCGGGTTCGCGGTGCACACCCGCTTCGTATTTTAATAAACATTCCCTGAGACTGCACAACTCGCGGTTGTTTAGGAAGTCTGCGTTTAAAAAGCCTCAACCCACGCACTTCCGCGAGATGTACAGTCTCATCACCGATGATAGTGGGTGATACATCCGGTTTGCAGTCAGCAGTGTACGGACTCTCCTATTCAGGGCGTCGAGTAAGGTCCGAGTCCATTTGAGTATTCCGTAAGAGTACATTAAAACCGGCAACCAGTTGGGTTGCCGGTTTTAATGTTGAGGGCGCGTACCTTGTTCCCGCCTGAATGTAGGCTATTTAATACCTTCTTCAGGCGACCGAAGAAGCGCTCCCTCAAAGATTGCTTCATGTTAGCTACGTTAATGCCTAACGTTTCCGACATACCCAAATACTCATAGCTTTCGGATGAGGAAAAAGATCTTAGGTGTATGGAATCCGAGAGTTGAAGTCCCTCGGATTCCATAATCTCCCATCGCTTTATATACATTACTGCACATTTGTCCAGTGTCCACATCAAATTCCATACTGATGGCGTTACTTAAAGTTTCAGTTACTTTCAGTAGCTCCATCAGTCGCAATTTGATGAGGGGAAAGAGTTTCTGATCATCCATGTAAAGAAGATGAGATATGACCTGACCACCTTTCCGCAACCGGTGGCCTAGACTTGAATCCTCCAGCAATGTGCTAAGATAATTTAGGGCTAGACGGAACCAGAGTGGACTCAGTCACCCTGTAATATTCCCCGTTTAGTCCATACAGGCTCATTGTTCGTTGTGTTTGCGTAATCTAAGTAAGGGAAGAGGATGACAATATGAGTCATATCAAGAAAGTGCATTTTAGTTCAATTTTTTCTTCACTTTTCGTGAAAAAAAGCAACCCTCAATCTCACTAATAAAACTCAATATAATCTCAGAAATTTTTGGGAAATATCAATAACGTTCATCGCTTAATAGAACTCTATTGTTAAAATTTACATGTAACCCAAATCAATAGTTATAATTATAACGTGTAGCTTATTAATAAAACACTAAAATCAAAAGCAAATCGAACCACCAAAAATTGAACAATTCTTGTCCCCCGTATGACCCAAGGTGATCATTACCGTTTGGCGGGAAACCACAGTACTAATCACACGACTGTTACACGCAAGTGCACGATTGAGAGTGAGAATTGCGAAATAAAAAAAATTATCGATTGATCGCACACGCACGAAACTTCATGTTATTTATAGTAAGTTGGAAAAGTGCCATCAAAATTTTGATTTTTGCTTGGACAAACTTTGATCGAGTGTCCTGTGCTTTTAAATAAGATTTTCTGATATGGTTAATATGGTTTAATGCTTTTTAGATCATGTATCTTATGCATATACTAACGAAATTGTGTATTTTTTATTGTACCTTAAATTGTAACTGCAATTTTATCAAAAAAACTTGAATTTTAGGGCGATTTGTTTTTTTTTCTGATTATTTATATACACGTATTAAAAATATATATATATGTAGCACTAATGGAAACAAGTTGCGTAGTTCGCATAAAGAAAATTAAGAAACATCCTATCACTTTACACCTCGATTCTCAACGTGGACAAGTAATATTTGCCGCCGGGAAATTCACCAATATGTCTTTGTCTGTTGAAAATCATAAAAGTCGTTTTACTAACACATCTTTATGCGAACCAACGTCCAACTGGTTGGTTTTGAACAAGAATAAAATGATAAAGTGTATTTATCATTATCTAGTCAAATATTTTTCATTGAGCTGATTTATTACCTTAATTACCCACAGATACCAAAAATAACATAACACAAAAAACAAGATAATGGCAGTTATCATTTTATTCTCTGGGGAAGGCGACATGTCTTTCTGCCCAGTGCCTGATAATTTTCCCATCAAGTGTGTCCGCCTGTGTAGCTAGAACATTGTTAGAGCCGATTATTGTTTATGCCCGGTCGATGGAAATTAGCGTTCATCGGGGTATTCAGCCATGATGTAATATTATAAGTATGTTTTTGATTCCAGTTACAAAATCCTGAAATCTAATCCAATATAAAAATAACTCTACTGTTGTACTTCTACTCAGTCACAAAGTTCTGAAATCTAATCCAATATATCAATACAGTATAAAACAAAGTCGCTTCCCGCGGTCTGTCTGTCCCTATGTAGGTATGCTTAGATCTTGAAACTACGCAACGGATTTTGATGTGTAAATTGGTTGAAATATGACGATAATTGTTGGAAGTGTCGGAAAAAGTCAAGAGGCCTAATATGCTCTACTACCCGTACGAAGCCGGGGCGGGTCGCTAGTAAAAAATAACTCCGAAACTAACACAAACGGTCTGATCTGATAATGATATGTATTCAGTTGGCTGGCCCTAATTTGCATTAAAACATCATTTACGTAATCAATTGGACATTAATTAATTAATTAAAACAATATTTATATTTCTTCTAATTTAGTGGAATTTAATCAGGTTTATCTCATTAAGGTCATATTAATGCTGATGATGTTTACATTTGTTATTAACCAGAAGTCACAGAAGGTCCGCCTTGGAAATTGCCAAAGGGCAATGGAACACAGCATTCTGGGTGTCAAAAGACAGGGTTCGAAACACCACGCTGTGTTCCAAAACCGGCATAGTGGACTTTGGCAAGAAGGGTGCTAGGCTAAAATGTGGGTGGTGGCTAAATGATTGGGCGGGTCACGACCGCTGGACAAAAGTCTCCACAAGATGGGCGCCGGAAGACGGAAGGCGCCACCGAGCCTGGCCCAGAAAGAGGTGATGCGAGGATCTGGACGAGTACCACGAGGGCTGGTTCGAGGATGCACAGGGAAAGAGCTCATGGAAGGAATTGGGGGCCTATGCCCAGCAGAGGGACAGTACAGGATAAAAAACAAACAAATTTAACCTGACATAATTAAATATCGCATGAATCGATGATAGTTCTTAATAAAAATGTAGGTACTCGAAATGACAGTAAATAGGTGGAGTGCTTACGAGGTGAAGGCGGATGGTAGGCAAATGGTATCCCTTGATGGGTTAACATGATAAATCGATATTATGGTAAATAAAAACCAAAACGAACCCTACTTTTTTTAAACCTACCTTAATTCTTTTCTATTATTGCCAGAGGCTATCGTAAACACAGATAATTAAAGATACAATTATCAGTTCCCTAAGCTTACAAGGACATGATAGAAGAATATCGCAATTTGCAACCCGAAGCACAGACAGCTATGAAAAATACGGTATGTACCTAACTATGTATATTTAGGTGCAAAACATGTTTGAACATTTAATTAAAGTATTAATGCACAATGATACATAACATAATACATAACGATTTATGGGTATTTACTTAGTTTTAAACAATCACAAACAATCTGTTATGAAAAAGTATCAAGTTCATTGACTTTGAGGTTATACCTTACCCCAGATGTCATGGCGTATGTATGATATTAATTGAATTTCTTTAACAATGAGTTTATTTAAAGTTTTTATTGGAGAATTATATTTATGTGAAAATCTGTAAGAGAGATTTTTACCAAATCTAGGATTTTTTTGGATTCCATGTGCACTTGTGGTTACCGACATCTCAGTGGTCTAGCGGCCGCAAGTGCGCCTGGTGAGCTTAGGGTCCTAGGTTACCATTCCAGTTCGGACAACATGTTATATGGTTTTTCCTTAAGAAATCAGTATCAGTTCCGAGACGATTCCCGGTTAAAAGTAAATTTCTGGAATAAATAGATATGCTAAATTAACTTATGGTTTCCTACTCAACATGAAACGGAAAATGTCCTCTACTCGTCCTATCAAAGAAGACCGAACCTAGTAGTCAATAGTCCCGCCTCCTGTTACTGCGCGGCTTAACTGGCAAATAGCGGATGTATTTTTTAGGAAAATTTAAATGACGACTGATAGGATGGAGGTGTAGAGATGAAAAAGAAATGCTGCATCAATAGCATCTGCAATGGAATCATAATAGAAAAGGAGTTTCCTTTAACTTTAAAAATCGTGTCTTATCCGAGAAGACAATCAAACTAATTTGTACAGTTATAGACAATGAATGGCTACGCGCTAGTAACAAAAAGATGGTGAACGATGGTCGTGCATCATGCAAACTTGCGTGTAGTGTTGATTACGAATCTTTATGCCTTAGATTGAAGATGTGGTTGATTCCTGATTGCGAAACACAATTGCTATCATAATCCGAAAGATTTTTGTGAGGAAATTCACCATGATCAATTGGTGCATACTTAAATGTAAAAAAAACTTCGTCTGCTCGGTAATGTAAATGACACAATGAACAACAAACTGCACAGTACAGTTAAGCCGTGATCGTGGAGCTAGCGACAGCGCCGAAATATCGGGAACCCAATATAAATAATAAACATGGTAAATATCCCGTTTAAAGTGTCAATGACAATAGATATTGTAGAATTTTGAAAATGAAAGCCATTTTCATCGGTCGTAGTATCTAAATATATTGTCCACTTAACTTCAACGCATCTTACCATCGCGATCGGTCAATATATATGATCTCTTGCTATGTAAGTACTACAGTGATGAATGTACAAGATGTCAAGGGAATTGCACATTCTCTCATCTCGAGGCTATAACCGTACCTAATTCTGATTAGCAAATAACAAATTACGAACAGTTTGTTCACAAACAATTAAAACATTTTTATTATTTCCAAGTTCACAGCACCCTTCTAAACATACTACAGAGGCGTAAGGCGTACCTAAGTTAAGGCCCATCACGCAAGCGACAACTATGCATTCAGTACATTACACTAAGTTACTTAAAGGTGGAAGCACCAGGGTAATGACTAATGACTATTTGATGAAAAAGTCATTCAGTGTGATTAAATGAACTAAGAGGCATTGGTGATATTTATGATTATAAATCTGCAAAACCATATTTAATTTTGTTAAATTCAGTCATATTGTGTTCAACATTTACAGCTTGACACTGACCGGCAAATTGCAAAAAATGTAAGAAAATGTCAATGTCGCGGGCTACCTTAACGCATCCTCCACTCAAAAAGAATTGCAATAAAAACCTGACAATCGCTTTCAACGTATTTCTACTACGACTTTCATCAAAATTGACATTCCATTTTTCGAAAGCGTATGTCAATCCAACACATTATCATTTTCGATAGCGTAAGTCAATCCAACACATTTCTGAATTTTTCATCATCGTTATAAATCCCAGAGTCACGTTGTCTAAGACCTGTAGTTGATAATGGCGGGAAGCATGTGACCCTCGGCGTCGTTTTCTTATTACACCCGTTGTTGGTAACAGAGTGACAATAACATAAACATAATGTTATTGTTGTTGAAACACGATTCACGCTATTGACCAACCAACGCATGGAAATTCATAAGAAGAGAAGATGTTGAAAAGACTATCATCAATAGAACATAAACAATTCAAGACTGCACGTACTTTCAACAGTACAAACATAGGTGAACTTGTAACAATTACCTAATAAGTCGGTAACGGTACACACCTCGTAACTTCATTTGATTAGTCATTACTTTTTAAAAACAACACACTATAAGATTCTTTATTACACGAGTAGATACTAGAAATGAACATATTACAGACCCTTGGAGAACACCGCGCAGTTTCAGCAAAAGCTTTTGACACTGTGTAGCATCCTCCGCTGTCTTTTTTTAAGGCTATTGATGTAGAATATTCTATTCGGACAAAATACGTAGCAACGTTCCATTTCAAGACTTCAGCATTGTTTGCTTTATCCTAAAGCAATTTTTGTAAAATTTATGCTTTCTTTTGTGTCCACTCAGAGTCTAGATTATAGAATCTTGCAAGTGCTTACATTATTCTTCTAGAGGCTAGAGGTATAACGTCTATAGGAATAATGTTGGCACTTGCAACAAGCAAGAAAAACCTAGCTTTCTCATGAATTGCAAGATCAGCGCTTTATGTAGACAGTCCCTATCAGTAGTATAGACTTCGATTAAAGTTCTAGTCCCACTAGAACTCCAATAGCCTTCAAATAATTGAATAAGAATTTAGTAGCAGGCATGCAAAGTTGGGGGTCTCCTAGATCTAGCCCATAAAAATAAAGTATGTAGGTAGATGTGTACATAATCAAGTCGTCCTGAAAACTAGACTGAGAAAGCCGACCGGTTTTCGCAATCTTTGGTAACGTAATCACACATAAAAATAAGACCATAAAAGAAAAATGAATGCCTATTACAATTTTCAACGAACACCTGATTTTTAATATTCGTAAACACTGAAATCTATAAAACAATGTGCGTAGGCAATTTTGTTAATCTACAGTCTTCATTAACAAAGTTAACCTACGAAGCGGGAATTCATTAGTAATTAAAATGAACAAACCTGTTTTAATTAATTTAAGTAACTCAATATCACTCCACTAACACAAATCAGTCATTTTAAGAGAGAATACTTCGCGTGTTTTTGAAATAGTGGTTTATATAAGGTCGGCGCGTGCGTACACCCCTGTTGCGATTCATCACTGCGCGGGCGCCGATGTGTGGCGTGGCGACCGGGTACTGTGATAGGTGATAGCAGTTGGCGTAAGGCATAAGCGGAGCGATGTCTAGTTAACATGCGTCATTGTATTGTGAAGTTCATTTACGGTTGTTTACTTTGGGTAGTGTTCTAATATACGTAAGGTAGAATTCACAGTATACTCGTGGAAAATCTATGTATACAAAGACAAGCCATTACCATATTATCTTTAACCGTTTAAATAAAACTATCAATCGTCGGTGTACGTGCGAAAAATACCTACACATATATGCTGAAAAAAGCATTAATTAATTTAACGTTCCTCGTTAATACGTTGTTATATAGTTTGAATACATTACTTTTTATCGCAACATGGGACCCATCATTAAAAGATGGTAAATTACCTATGAACTGAACATGATCTACCTATTTGGTGGTGATGTATGGTAGGTAGGTACGAGTTTAGATAATGTACTGTTTATTTAGGGATACGACAATAAGGCAATTCACACACGACACTGCTCGACCGCGCGGACAAGCGTTGTCGTGTGATAACCAACGCGGCTTAGGTAGATCACAGAACCTCTCTCGAATTATGATTAAATATCGCTTTAATGGTTCTTTTGCACCCTACCCAAAGTTCCGTTACATAAAATGGCCTAGTGCAAGGGTTTAACAAGTTCACTGCAACTACCTTCACCGCGGTAGGTACGGGCATTTCTATTAACCTTGAATCGGTGCATTATCGAATGAATTATTATTTTCGTTCCCAAAACTGCAGGAGTTTTGACGGCCATTTAATGCCGGTTTGGCTCAAAGATTCTTTTTACGACCATTTCATTCTTGTTCAATGGTTAGGGTTCGAGTTCATCAGTGCTTACGGATAAGATGCCTGGGTTTTGTGCCTGTCTAAATTTGGAGTTATTTATTGAGCTGCTCACGAGTCTATAACAGGAGCCGCATTTTGTAGTCGAAATATTGTCGCGATGGATGTGAACTCTTAAATGCAAGAAGAACCAAGTTTTGTTGATCTCTTTTAGAATTGTGCCGTATTAGAGGAACTCTTACTACATATTTTTATACATTTTGCTACATTTTTTGACCAGATTTCTACATACTTTACGCAGATTCGTCTTTCAGCCCTTGAACTTTCAGATGCTCACGTTCTTCCAGCCTTCGTCCCATTTTAATTAGGGTCGGCGCAAAATGATTTCTTACTTCTTCTATTATAGTAAGCTGTCACATTATCATCCTTTTCCGTGTTGCGTTGCGTTTGTCGTGTTGTTTTATTAACATCATGTTTCACACCGTCTTTTTTTTCGTCCGTTCCATCAATCAATATTATGTAGATTTTATCATAACTACATCATTTTGAATCCTAATCTTTGCAATCCTAGACCGAAATCAGAGTTCGCAGTTTATTTATAAGTAGTCGAAGTCAAGATAGCCTGTATCGCATTCGCAACCTATATAATCTTTTATAGATGGAACGTACTGGAATATTTTTAGATGGAGATAATCTGGCGAACTATTATTATGGTTTTAAATCTTATCACCTAAAACTGAAGCGTTACGCTGATACTTGTCGCCTACCGTTTAGAGTTAACCAAGAAAAGGGACCTATAAATGCACTGTACTTTGTTTAATGCTGGTTAATTCAACTAAAATAGTTATCTTACCATTGACGTGATCATTTTTGTGAAGTTGTGGATTTTAAAATATACGCGTCGACTTGAGAACCTCCTCTTTTTTTTGTCGGTTAAAAACAGCCAGGCTCAAGAGAGAATGCTCTGGCCATAGTGAACATGTCCTATCTAGCAGGAACGATAAACAAAGTTGTCATTTGATGTAAGCCTGAGGGAAGACATTGTCGTCTAAAGGCTCTCGAGGTGAAGATGCTGGTGTGAGGATCCTGGACAAAAGTAGACTTGGCAAAATGTAATTTTAATCGTTGATTATAGAAATCTGAGATAACACCATACACTTGCTAGGCGTTGTATATGAGGTTTCCATCTAAACACGAAAATTATCGTGTTGTTTCTTGCAACAAACATGGAGAAATTGCACTATAAACATTGATCTAATCTAACCTTCTGCCACTGTTGTTGTTAAAACAGGAGGCCATGGAATATACGTCCTATTAACTGATCTGTCACTTATATGACTGTTGACTATGTGTCTACTGTATACAACTCTACGTTGTATGTGAATTTTGATAAGAAGTGATGCTTGTAAATCTGAGTGACGTGTTGGCAATGAATTGTCACGAATTTCCTGAATGAACGCTTTCTGTAATGTTTGGTTGTTTTAATTTGATTGTTGGTTAATGATGCAATTCCTGGTGGGTGGTAAAGTTATAAGAGTATTCACGACTTGTCGCATGACTGGCAGCTATCTTGGGCAAACCTGGTCGGACGTCCGGTTGTGCGACCTTTACCCATGCCATGGCCCATGGGCTCAGATATAACCCAAAGAAGAGTGAATACATGATCTTTACTTACTGGTAGCTCAGGATACAGCGCTTCATCAATTTCGGTGATATTGTTCAGGGTGCCGTAGTTGGATTTACAGTTGTTGTACACGAAGTAGCAAGTTAGTTTTCCTATCCTTTTTTTGTAGTTCAGAAACTGTTAAGTATCCAACTCGGATACTACAAGGAAGCCTGAAATCGTTGTATCAGGGCAAACAGGGCCACATGGCAGGTAACCTTTATACATATGTATAAAGGCATCTGCTTGATAAAATCTCCAGAAATATTTACACGTGCTTCCTTCAGTAACCAATCACTATAAATTCCTTAAAATATTAATGATGACTAAAATTACCAACAGGTATAGACCTACTTCATTGTTTTAATTGCTCAGGGAAAACATGTCACTACATAACATGCATCATATTTTATGTCCTTAATAAGCAGAGATCGGAATAGGTAGAGTGTATTTACCTAAACTTCAAGGAAGTAAGTAACAAGTGGATAATAACTCCGTATAGAATCCCGGAATGATTTTTAAGTTTCGAAATAGAGCTGTTAAATTAAAGGGTGGTATACAGGGGAAGGGACACCGTATCGAAAACGGAAACCAGATACTCAGTACATCATTCTGACCCACGAAAAATTTCTTTGTGGGGGGGCAGAACGATGTACTGAGTATGTGGTTTCCGTTTTCGGAACGGTTTTCTTTTTTTTTTTGGTTGGCAAATCATCAAATGACCTCTCCCGCTCTGGGTGGAGCGGGAGGGCGTGTCAGACTCTTACTGACTAAAACCCACCCGTGTTCCTTCACTTGCCTCTGCCAAGGTGCCAAGGGCCACGGTAACTCTTCGGTACGGTACGGTGTCCCTTCCACCCCGTATATGTATATGGATGGCCACCATCTAATTTAATATTCCGAATTTAATAAGGCTCACACAAGTGCAAATATTTTTCGTTCTCCATCGGATTTCAATAAAAACAGGGTCGGGTAAATAATGGTATCTTGCGATGTGTCCATCTTATGAATACTCGGTAATTTATGTTTGTTGCCCGTGTGTATTAGTTTAGGGATTATGTTTATCAAAGAAGATTACTTCTTAACAACTCGATTGACGTGCTTGTTTATCTAGGCAGCATCAGACACGTAAGACAATAGTTTTATCTTCAGTTTTTTAACAGACGTAACAGTTTGACGTAAGTAAACTATGCACGTAAGATACATTGTTGCGTACAATGATATAACCATGCATTCACCACATGGTGACGAGACTGCGACTGTTGAACATAAGGTTCTGGTTTCGATTCCCAGGCTGGGTAAAGTGTAATTGGGTTTTTCCATCAGAAATTACAATCTGGATAGTACCCGCTTGAAGGCAATAGGCTCGCCCTCTATTACGTGGAACTTAAACATCGTAACTGGCGAAATATCTTGAAGGGGCTTGATATTAAAGTCCTCTTCTTTCATAAACTTTTATTGATATTCTTGCATTTACAAGTATTAGACACGTGTACATTTATATCGACGTGCCTCGTTGCTTGCGCCGGTTCTCGCCGAAGTTCGAATAATACGACGGGCGCCGCGCAGTGTTGCCAGATGACCGCCGATGTAGTGATGTGCCGCGTGCGGTACGTTTTTAGTAATAATGCGGCAGGTGCGCACTATGGCGTGCACAGAGTGTATACAGAGTTACACATCTGCCTAACCCTTCGGGGATTACAGGCGAGATGTTATGTTATTTCATACAAAAAGTGCACTTGACTAAAACTAGAAGTCATGTAAAATGATGACGACGAAAGTTTTGAAGTTATATTTTATTTTTATTCAAGAGCTACAACAAACAGCTACTAAGTAAAAAATAGGAACATCTGTATACGTACAAAGATACGTTTTCATGGGTGAAAACTAAAAGACCTCCTTTTGAAAGATTTCTGATTCCGAAGCATCATTCGATTAAGATTTTTTATTTGCTAATCGATACAAATCATAAAAAAAAAACTTCTGCTGCAAACGAATTTCTACACTTGTTTTGTGGCAACTACAGCCCTCTAGTTGAGAAAAACCTCTGATTTCGTCACTGTTAAACATGAGCTTTTTCAATCTCGTGTAAATTCAATCCACGGCTCTTCTAATCCAAATACTTCCAGCAAGCCCGTAACCGCGCCGCCGAGTCTGAGTTAATATGACACTAGCAGGCTCTAGCACGACTGCACGGTGTAAATACGAACGCTTTTATAGTTGCAAAATCACGTTCCTCATTATATTTTACCTCATATTTAATTTTGAAAGTTCATTCTTATCGAATTATTTCGTAGGAGCTCGTCGCTAAATAGTAACAGCCGCTCGGATTAATGTTCAGGTTAAGCCATGCTTAGATGCCTAGGTTAGTCTGTGGTTGGGTGACCACCCATTACGTACCAAGTTTCCTCCGTGCCTCGGAAAGCACTTTAAACGGTTGGTCCCGGCTGTAATTTGTAGATCTTTGACAGTCGTTCCAGGTAGTCAGTGCTCCGAAAGTCTGACACCAGTCTTATCAAGGGGTATTAACCAGTACTAACTGGGTTGTGGTGGTTATATAGGCAGTCGCTCCATGTAAAATACTGGTATTCAGCTGCATCCGGTAAGACTGGAAGCCGACCCTAACATAGTTGGTAAAAGGCTAGGCAGATGATGATTCATATCGATATATTTTTTTAAACAGAATGATTAATTAACCAAACCACCCAAACCACAAACTAAACCCAAAGGTTGACTGGTAGAGAATGCCTTGTGGCATTAAGTTCGCCTTTGTACTATTATTGTACATGAACACAAACAAATAAATTATATATTATTTATTTGTTTAAACAAATAAATATTATATTAATGTACCCTTTCTATGATGTAAAGATCCTACTTCATTACAATATGTAACATTTGTACATGTCATTGGTTTAATTGACGGTTGAATTCGCACAATACCTGATAATTTTTTCAGAATAAACTGTTTATTGTATGTATTAATATTATAATTTAATTATTTTTTCCAAATAAACAACAAAATTTCGATAGCATCGATATTTTATTTATCGATAAGCAAGAACGTATTGCTCATGACACTATTAGTTTTGTGGGAAAAAGACAGCAATACAATAGTACCTAATGGGTGAAAGGGGAGTAACGAGAGTCACTACCTCAGCCACTATAAGTTGAGCTCTTTCTAAAATAGCTGATTTTATAATTTTACTTTACAGTTGAATATTATCCCACCTTTTTTATAACTCAAGGTCCTGGATAATTTTCCTCATCATTTAACAGCATAGGTAGTCTTTTATTTTAAGTAAACCGTAACAATCAAACTTTCATACATATTAAATTCTCTAAATTGCTAGCGTCATCATGGGTCGTTAGACCCATTCTGGTCGACACTGAAGAGATAGATACGCGCATCGAGTTATATTAGTGCTAAGTCACAAATATGCGGCGCGCATAAGTTGCCTTCTTTGCGGAATCTAGGGGAGGTTATCTGTGGTACTTATTGTGCTTGTCGCAAAAATTGAGCAAAAATGCTACAGGAAAGTTGTATTTCCGATTCAATAATCGTTCGGTACGTTTACGCTGCGCGTTCGTTCTTGTGCCTCTGGAGTCCTAGTTCTTCTCTAGGTTTCCCGATTCGTGATCTCCGTTCAAGAACACTTCTCCTCCAAAGGTCAATGGTTTTACGGCTTACCTATATGACCAGGTCTTGAAATCTATCACATTTATTTGACCTTGGTAGCCAATGTTTATAAAAAACTTTGGGGTTACCATGACGCCTTAATGCAGGAACAAGTTGCAGGTGGCAGATTGTTTTAGTTTTATTTCGAGAGAGAGAGAGACGGAGCATTCTAGCGCCATCTCTCTCGAAACAGAAGTAAAACGTTCCTGCATTAAGGCGTCATGGTAGACCTGAAGTCAATGTGAATGGTGACGAGTTAACAACGTGTGTATGGATTGAAGCGTGACTTATTAAAACCAACAGGAATTCCTATTTCACCTGAAAAGAAAGCAATTATTACTAGAATAACGTAGACCTAGGTACAGTTTAATATTTATCGGTTTTTTAGTTTGTTTATTATAGGCACTAGACACTGACTGACTGACTGACTGACTGTGTGACTGTCTCTTTTGCCTAGTGGCTACAATGGCGGCTGCTGAGCATGAGGTACTAGATTCGATTCCCCGGCCCAGACCAGAACCCACGACCTCGTGCTCAGCCGTTGCGTAGAGGAATTATCACAAAGGATATATAGTCTAACATAATATTTCATTTTCCTGGTTGAATATACCGGCAAAAAAGGCTGTTAATTGATGCCAGGGACACGACTGTGCGTGTTAATGTATCGTTTTGTAATTTAATTGAGTGCCTGTATGACTGTGAGGAGTAATGAACGTCTAAGCGCGTTTCTGTCTTTGTTGAAAATTACAGAGTTGACTTTTGTAATGGTAAATCCAGCGGCTCTAACTTCTAGGTCGCGTATTCCATCAACGAACGCTTGTACCAGATTCCCATCGATAAGTGCAGGGGCAGACTGGTATGCTTTCCGAACCAGCTTTTTGCTTCAACACCAGGGGTAGGATTAGGACAGCCCTACCTCCGTACCTAGTTATTCAAGCTTGATGACTGGCCGCCAAGAAAAGAATGGTGACACAGTTCCGTACATTATGGTTACTTTTTACTGTCATTTTTTTTTTTAAAGGCGCTCCATTCGCATTCACCTGTAATGTAATTATAATCCAAGATTCGAATTTATCAGATATACGTAAATCTGAACACATTAGATACATATCATTACAGGTGACGGGTCCCGTTGAGGTAGTAGCTTCTCCAGGGCAGACAGTTT
The DNA here is from genome assembly GCA_964057025.1 of Standfussiana lucernea. Taxonomy (NCBI): domain Eukaryota; kingdom Metazoa; phylum Arthropoda; class Insecta; order Lepidoptera; family Noctuidae; genus Standfussiana; species Standfussiana lucernea. Next base: position 8,313,142 of record OZ059805.1, read on the forward strand.
TTTATGCTAGCTTGCTATGTCTCACTCCTGGGCAAAGGCCTCCACTCTTTCCATTTCTCGCGAACCCGCGCGCCCTCCTTCCAGTTCTAACGGAACCTGTCCAGTTCGTCCCACCATCTCCTTCGTGGCCTGCCGCGACCCCGCCTCACTTTGTCAGGGCACCAGTTTCCTGCACAGTCCCATTTGAGTTAGGCTGCCTTTTCACACATAAAAACGGCAAATGGTTTCAGGGGATTTTTTATTCTAAATTAAAAACTTAAATCGTGTCGGATGTTTTATTCTGTATTAAATTAATTGACTAAAATTCACTAACAAACGAAATAATGGCCCTCTTAATATAACTATGAATATTTTTATTTTCGCATTAGTTGAAAAGATTTTCAATAGAGTCACCAACACACAAGATATAATTATTTTTCAGTGATTTTAAGTTTACCTAAAACTTAATTACCTCCACAATTTAATTTATAAATTATTGTACGTAATACTAATGATAAGAATATAATTTTACAATAAATAAATAAAATTATTTTATAAATAAAATTATTAAACTACAGTTGACGATCATTCAGCAGTTATTAATAAATAATTATTTAATAAATTTATCATTAGACATTTACACGTAGCCAAAGCAAATTCACAATACCTTTCAGCATTTATTTATTTTTGTTTAATTACTTAACTAACTAATATTATCACTAGTAATATTATTTTGGTTGACTCTAGATCTTTTGTTTCACTTTTTTTTTTCAAGCTATCGTTTTGATATTTATCTTAGAGGCTTTAACTGAACATTTCGAGGTCAACTAAATGTCAATGTTTTAATAACCCCAGAGATTGGCCAATCTTTTAAATCTCAGATTACATTTTCTATTTATATGCGAAAATAAAAATACCAATATATTTTTATGAACGATTTAACAATTAACATTGACAATGTGTAATAATAATAACAAGCCATCGAGAAATTATGTAACTATGAATATATTGATGTCATAATTTCAATCTGTTGTAAGAGTTTTACGGATGTTTCATGTAAAGATTAGATTTCAAGGTACTCTCTGAAGACAATTGATGCAAATCTACGAGATAGTAATACCGTCATGAATGTCACTGTCCATCTAGTTTGCACGTGTTATACATATTTATATTTCTTCGTTTTTTAGCTACGAGCGATGAATCATATCTTTCAGTTCCATAAACTGCTGTTTTTGCGGGACCGATTCGACCCCAGCCTAGTTTTATAGTCAGATTCATGACCCTGGCATAATGTTAATTGCTAAATGTTTACATTAAACTTATGAATAAAATAAGCGTAAACAACGTCTAACTCGTTCCAGCTTCGAAAGCTAAAATCGCACAACAAACTGTAGTCTTTTAACACTTTCTCTTAACATCAAATCTTTAACACATCTGATATTAGTTTTGTACCATTACTTTAGGAAAACTAAATGTTAAATGATATGAAATGCTTAAAGCCAGGAGGAAATGTCTTGATGACGCATACGAATATGACAGACAATATTGTTTACATGCTCTTAATTAAAACTATCGTTATGAACTATTCTAAAAATAGGATTAAGTTAAGGAACTTAACACTAGGTAAGGGTCGCTAAGTTATACGAAATGGACAGAAGTGTTTAACTTGTTTGACATTGCAAAGTTTTAAATTGTATAGATAAGGACAGTGGAGGAACTATTTTGAGAGGAAAGTATTGTACTGAAATACTGTAAATATTTAATAATATCAGAAGTTTCCGTTTGAATAAAACGGTTAGCTATCTTACGCATATATTTTGTTTTCTGTCACTATCAAAGTAGCACATTACATGAATAAATAACCATATATAATCACAAAACATGATATTTTGACGACTTCCTCCCTTAGGTAAACGGGGAGACATTTGTTGTTTTTAAGATTAAAATAGGCTTGTTTTTGGATCCATAACTAAACAAAGCTGAATGTTTACAGATAAACAGTCACCATGATTAGAACAATATTAATTCCTCTGGCTTTATAAGCAAATAATACTTTGTCTATGATCAATAACGATTTAACAAAGAGGTTTACTAGCAATCTTTCTATAGCTGTCGTTTTATTGTCTGTGGATTTTTTATGACATTTCAAGGCGCGAAAATAGTAGAAACAACTTAATATTTTTTTTACCAAATTTGAATAGTAGCTTACATAACGAGCAATAAAAGCAGCAAAAATAAACAACATTTGATAAAACTTGTATACTTTGATTTAAAATAACCGATACAAAAGCGATCTTAACCTAATACTGATATTAACCCTAGTATGATTTAACCTACCAACTGTATATTAAACCCATTCCTTGGAGTAACGTTTGTCCGAACATTTATAAGTCCATTCTCTAAATTTTAACAGAATATTAAAATAGCTATAAATATTCGTTGGCTAGGAGATTGTCGAAGCCGGGCATCATAAATAATATTGCAATGGATTTGAAGGAAACTGTGCGCGTTAGTATAGGTTAGATTGAAGGTGGTTTAATTTAATTGTATCTAATCAAATAATGTTCTTGGTAAATTTCTCAATCGCCGTTAATATTTCTGCGTCATGTTTTGAAATCTAATACCACGTAAGTTAATTTTTGACATTCGAAGAACGCGTTGTTTCAGCCAATTAGAAACAAGCAAAGTTTCTATCGAATTTGAAGTGAGCACAAATGATGAATTCCCATTACCTACCTAGGAATAATTATGCAGATTTTTCACTCTCCTGTCAAGTTGCTATTTTTAACTTACGTGGTGTTAGAACTTCAACGACGAAATGTTAAACTAAATTTTCTATGATAGATCAACTCTCCTATAGCCATATAACGTCTGAAGGAACGGTTCTTACCTATTAATCTTTTAGTTTCAGCTTGTATGCAGACTTAATGGGTCGTAGTGGGCTCGCCCCCTTAATATATGAGACTTAAACAGAGGCAACTGGCGAAATGTGGGTGTACTATTAGGTACACCTCCGCCCATCCCTTCGGGGATTACAAGCGTGATGTTATTATATGTGCAGAGATCGGAAAAGGTTGACGAGTTTATTCGTGAGTTTATACATGTAACATGTGGATAAATACTTCCCTATAAAATCACGGAATGATTTTTAAGTTCCAAAATAAAGTTAAATTAGTGGGAATTACTATCTACCTACATGTTACTTCCTTGAAGTTTAGGCAAATAAACTGTACTTATTCCGATCTGCCTCTCCGCCTACACATGCCCCGTATTGCATATTGCATAGACTCAAACACTGGTGAAATGTGGGTGTACTATTAAGTACCTACTCGTCTGCCTAACCATTCGAGGATTAGGGAGACGTGATTACAGGCGTGATGTTATGTGTTATTCCGATTTCTACTCTATATAAGTAAAAATTAGATATAATTTTAGATCCCGCCAAACTAGTCTCCAGCCAACGCTACAATAATCATACACCCGACACGGCGAATGTACTCGAAACTCATCATAATATACTTTATAGTCCGTATTACTTTAAGACTAGGTTTTAAGACAACTCGTCAACAATCGCAGTATAATATATTATACGTAGTTTCGACATTATGAAACGTAGCAACAAATATGAAATTGTAAAATTCTATAAATTAATCTAACATTTTATGTTTACATCATTCTGTATTTGGTTTTGTACTGTTAACTTTTTAAGTCACTGCCCTGGCGATAATTAAGATCAATAAATAACATGAACCACCAGAAATGGCGATGGTAGCATTGCTTTTAGATTTTAATTTGTCAGGGAAATGACCTACATTGTCAGATCATAACAATTCTTAGATAAAATACAAAATGGCGGACTTTTTACAAGGTCACAAATTCACTCTACCTAGCTTTTCTACGATGTAGGCACCACTACTACTTATATTATATTAGTTACCTTTACAAATAACTGACAGTGTTTAAGACAATCTTTTTTTTTCTTTCCAAATACAAAATGAGGCACACAGTGTTGCCGACTAGAAAATCAATCACAAAAGTTCCTTCTAAAACTAAAAATCACATATTTTGTTGTTATTTAAACTTTCACATATGGTTTGACAGCAATATGTTCTTAGGCACTGTTAGACCGTATGCAGTGAATGATTTTATACTATTTAAGGTTGTAAGCACTGTGTTTGCTGGTCCACCTTATCAAACCGATTGATCAATATCATAACTTAATTAAACTATAATACAATTATATCTTCCGGTTATAGTCAGCCTATAAATAATGATGTTATACAGTAGTCAGACTAAATGTAAAACTGATGAAATTCAATGTTTGTACAATAAAATTACCTAAGATATTACAAGCAGTTTAAATGACCCACAATCATATCGGGTCAAGTAAGACCCGTTATATTTTTAGGAGGGTACATTTCTTAACTATCATGGCTGAAATATTTCTTGAAATGATGGCAACAAAAATATATTTTAGAAATGTTTCATAAGTTTTAAACAACTAACACAATGCTCACCGTACCGCATACCTAATACAATATAAAACTGGCTAATAAACGTATCAAATCATTATAAAACGTCACACAGTCAACATGTCCTATGTCTACACACCTAGGTAATATTCTCTCATCGACCGGAAACATTACAAAGCTTGTAGCCGAGGCGTAATTGGAAACTTTTGTTGTAATCTTACCTTAAGCTTGTCCGGGAGAAAAATAATTTCCCCTGTGAAAACATTATAAAAGTATAAACTGTCTACTAAATGAAACTGAAGGCTGGATCTAACTAATAGTGTAATTTAGTGTGTTAAAGCAGAAAAAAATAATACATTTGGTAGTGATGAAGAACAAATGGACTATAATATTGGGGACTTAATATCTGGCTTTCAGGTTCTTGGTGCTAATAAAGGTCTGCAGGCGAATTTTACCAATGAACCTGAACGCGATCATCAATCAAATTTAAACTGCGTTCAAAAGATTTCAGTGTCATCATCGCTATGCAATTTATGTGAGAAGATACAATTTGGTAGTAACAGACAGTCTACAAAAGTTTCCCATAAGTCTTCGGCTATAAACAAAATTCAACTAAATTAACTACACAATATTGTAATATCAGAAGCGATTCTTATTTTACATTTTCTTTTCAAGTAAGCACAAAATACTTCACTGTTTTGACTTGGCTGTCCTTAACAACCAAAAATGCTTTAGCATTAATGCTTTTCTAAGTTAGGTACTAGCTGCCATATTTAGGAGAACCTTATAACATTGTAACAGTCAACAAGTCAAAAATATATCTTTGATATACTTAGCTCAATAAGTTGATTAACTAAACTAGCTAGGGGAATGAGATTTATACCTATTTAAACTCAACAACATTTTTGCTTGTCAAAGATTTTTTATAGCAAATCGCAAAACAACAAGCCATAATTAGTCAAAAGTTGACTATTTTTTTTCCGAGTCTTAATTTTGTCTTTACATAACTTCCCAAGTGTAGCGAAGTCAGAACAGTGACATAGTACTTACAATAATATTAACGGTTTAATGTTCTTGGTCTGATGCATCGACGTTTTCAGTTTGTGCGAATTTCAGGAACACTTGCTCCAATGTCGTTTGACTGAAGCTGTACTCTACTATGTTTAGTTTTTCTTTCGCTGTAAATAAAGGAATGAATCAATACTCAAAGTTGTTTCGTTATCGCAAAATTACATTACTATTTTGCGATAACTGTCCTGTAAAACTCTTCTCCACAAAACATTAATGGCGCCCAGCATGGGACCGTTACATAAACCTTCTGTCCCCACTCTATAAGAAAAATGTGTTAGTCTCGAAGCAACAGACTTGTCTATGAGAATTTTTACCATCTTCCTCCTTCATACTTATAGAATATGTAGAGCTAGGAACCAACAATAGGACTAGTGAATTAGCAAGGGTCTCTTCTTTATTTACTGATCGAATGGAGAATAACAAAATTGGCGCCCAACATGGACTAGAAAAAAATCTTACGGACTTTCATTTCTTAGAATAAACAATCGGCTTTCGAAACAACATATGTTCTCATTAAAAGCTTAACCCACTCCACTTACAGCTAATCAACTAGTGTGAAATCGTAATTATCGCCTGACATGAGACCCGCACTCCATCTGCTACAAACAAATGGTGGGTGTCACAACTATTCACCGCAAAATGAAAAGATTAACCTACTCACAAGGCTTTCCTCTACTACTACTGTTCCCGTTTACTATGTATTTTTACTGGCGCCCAACATGGGGTCAGAACTAAAACTTACCGTCCTCAATCTGCTGGAAACACCTGGCGAGGCTGGACACAGCAGACTGCGGCACGGAGAACACGAGCCTCTCCGCAAAGCTCTCTTCTAGGACTGCCGCCGGGAATATATGCCCGACGAGTGCTATCACCGCTTCGGAGTTTGCGCCACCTCCACCGGACTCCGTCCTATGAAAATAAGATTTATAAGTTTTAAACCTGAAAATATTAATTAGGGTATTTGTGATATCTTTATTTTTATGTAAAAACACAACACATCATCACGTCGATTTTCACCGAAAGGTTAGGAAGGGGTGTAGCCATAATGCACAACATTCAATATTGCCAGTTATATTAAGTCCCATGAAATAGAGAGCCTGTTACCATCAACCGGGCCCAAATCCAGTCTCGTTGCTCAGTAGCGCTAGACCACAAGAACAACGAGGTAGTCTACTTCGGATGTTTTCCCCAAAATTACGTACTTACTAGTTTTTTTTTTGCCTAAACATAGGGGTATAGTTACCGGTGATGCTGCAGTCTAGGCGGCGGTGGCGTGCCGGCCACCAGCGGCGTGTGTATGCTGGCGTCCACCGCCTCCGCCTCCCCGTCCGCTTCCGCGCACACGGAGCCCGCGCCCGATCCACCTGCCGCAACAACGAGCCACGTGAGCAATGGTCTAGCACTTAGGCGCACCTAGGGTCGGATTGGATCTGAGTTTTGCTTATTCTTAAAACCACATTATAGAGAGCTGATACCGTTGGTTGCCTGAACAATAAGTTTGTTCAGTGGCCCTACCATGACGTCTTAATGCAGGAATGTTTTAGTTCTATTTCAGTGTGAGAAAAGAGATGCTGTGCCGAATGATGAGAACAGCTTTTCAGTTTTTTTTTGTAATAGACAATAGCAGTATAGTTTTAGTAGAGGGTTTGATAGTTTTTTTTATTATTAAAAGGTGTAAATAAAACACTTCAGGAACCCTCATCCAAGCAAACTGTACATCAAACTAAGTAACTCTACGCAGAAAATATTGTTGGGAAACGACACACTTGGTCTTTTGCAGACATTTGTGTAGAAATGTTAACTTACCCTCATCTGCTTCTCCTAGTGACGGCGAGTTCTCATTCGATCTGAGCGGTGATGGTGACAGCGACTCTGACTCCATCATCTGATTACGAAAAAAGGTTACTTTTGTTATAACCAAGTAAAAGTAGGTACTGAGAAATATGGAGTATAAATTAGCGCCCATGACCTGCTTACATAGGTTAGACCTGCAGATCCTTCAATTCAGAATGATAAAATTCAAATGAATAATATTTGAGTGATCATATCCACAGTATTTAGTAAAAAAAATACAAAATTTACACTCTGCTTTGACCCCACACCGTATGGGCGCCATTACGTGTATGCATGTAAAGAAAATGACTGTCATTATAATTATATGATACACGTTTTTAATGTTATTTACCTGCTTTTGATTACTTTGCCCAATCTTCATCTCCAGCGTGTATCCCGCACCGTACAAATTCTTCAAGTGTTGTGTTGAGCCGATACATCTAAACAAAGCAAGAACAATATTATACTTGTTGCTTTTGGAAAGACCTCACAGATAAAATCCATCGTTTGTTATGTTTACCTCAGGCCACCTTTGACCATAATGCCGACTCTGGAACATAAAGCATCAGCCTCTTCCATGGAATGTGTCGTTAGTATAGCACCTTTTTTGCCCTGCAACAATATATCGCTTTGTTCACCACACAGACTGTTTAGCCGTTGACGATTGATGTTAGAAAAGAACTTGAAAGTGCTAGAAAACGTGAAAAATCAGTTTCATTGCAATGCTTTTTTCAAGAAAACATTTATGGTTTGGCTGGAAAAAAAATTGTATAATTATTATGCTTGAAGACAAGCATCACTGATGTCAGCGATAAATCTGCGAGGTTAAAATGCGATTGCACGGGTCACACCTACAGGATGTAAGAGGGAGGACCGATGAACCAGGATCTTCACATAATGGTAAAAATATCTAATAACCCTTACCTGGAAGCTAGCCAGGATGGTGTCCCAGAGGAACCTCTTGCTCCGGGGGTCCATGCCGGTGGAGGGCTCGTCCAGCAGCACGACGCGCGGACTGCCCACCATGGCCAGCGCGAACGACAGCTTGCGCCGCGTGCCGCCCGAGCACTCGTCCGCGTTCTTGCTCGAGTGCTCCATTATCTGGAGACCGTTCAAGTACGCATCTACTATCCTGTGGGAAGAAATTGATAGATATTACTGAACAACACAACACAACACTATAGTAACCTATGTTTACAAATAGAAGACTATTTATTGATTGATTGAACAAGGTTGTGGAATGCAAGTTATTTCATTTAAATAAAGATCGATGACATGGAATAGTGCTGACGTTAATAAAGGTGATCTTAAAGCGACAGCAAACTGAAGCCGCCATCTACGTAAGCGTATTCATAGACTTACATAAAGACCAATCGTCGTTGTCTGTCATAGCGATTGGGCGGCTATGCCGCTTCGGTTTGCAGTTGCGGTCCCATTTGGAATTGTTTCATAATACTTTTACTTTTACTTTACTTGTACGATTGTGTCAAAAACCAATTACTACCGAGAATCGGAAGCCTCATACCTGAAAGATGGTAACAAGATGCATCAGAAGAACCTATTCCACCTACCGAGGAGTATCCGCCTTGCTGACGCCCCGGATGGCGGCGTAGCACTCGATGTGCTCGCGGATGGTGACGTTCTTCCAGAGCGCGTCGTGCTGCGGGCAGTAGCCCAGCATCATGAACGCGGATGTCTGCGAGTCATCGATGTTCTGACTGCCCAGCATCACCTGCAAGTTATGGTCTTGTTAAAAATGAATACTTAGAAAAATGTCTTTCATAAGTTAGTGGGCAGAAACTGGCAAGTCACTAATGTATAGTGTAAACAATAGAGGTCCCAATACACTACCTTGTCGAAAGTGCGGTTCCTTATTTCCATACTACATGGCCCAGTCAGACATCAAATAGATACCAGTGACCAGACTTGAGACTTCTCCTGAATCAAGTCTAAAGCTTACCAGAGAAATCCAGAATCATTATTTGCTGGCAGCTAGAAGACCAAGACTCAGCTCCCTACCAAATTGGAAATCCATATTCCACCGTTATCTTGGATCTTGTTTGAAAAAGTATTTATGTCAAAATCACCAAAACTCACACTGCCATGCGTGGGCCTCTCCTCGGCCGTGATAATCTTCATGGTGGTAGTCTTCCCGGCCCCATTGTGGCCGAGCAGGCCGAACACCTCCCCCCCCTCCACGGCCAAGCTGAGCCTCGCCAACCCCACGAAGCGCGAGCGCACCCGGGAGGCTGTTTCCTCTTGAGGTGACCAGCATGGCCCACCACTGCCTGTGCCTCGCACTTTATACTCTTTGCGCAAATTCTGAGAACAAAAGTATACTTGTTCTTAAACTTCTGGTATGTGATACTGTGTCCATGTTAGAGCATTGAAAAAATGATAAAATTAATTGCCTGGATAAAAAGAAGAAAAAAAAATGTTAAAGAACACAGATTTCATTCAGAGTGTCCTTGCAGAGAAACCAGAAAAGGTATGTGCTTCGGCAATTCTTCTATACTGTGCGTTTGTATGAAGTTTTCTACGTTGATGGGTTAACGGTTCTTAAAATCTGTCATCAGTTCTTAAAAATTGCATACAATTTTGGATCTATAATTTTGTAATCATCGGAATACAACATAGGCAAGTACTGCCGTGGTTTTAACTGCTCTATATTAGATCTCATCATAGCGCGTTCGTATTTCCGAAGCGCATAATTTTCCTGAAGATTGATTGGGTGATTTTTGGAGAACTATAGATAAATGTAGAACTGAGAAGCCATATATAAGTCGGCAGTTGATTGCAAAACAAAATTCTGTACAACGTACATGCACGACTAAAGGCGGCGCGCTGTGCGAGGGCTGCTGCAGTATGGTGTGCACGCGGCGTCGCTCGCGCCGCACGTCTTCGTCTTCACACGCTTCACCGCCCACCTCCTGCTCCGCGTCTCCACTACTCTCTGAAGTACTTTTCTTGCGCTGGGTAGAAGGAAGAGAATGATTTTGGGTTTATTGCACAATGTCCACACTCCCTTCACACATATCCAGCCCACTAATGTTCTCATTGCCAAGATACAACCTCTTTTTTATGAAAGAACGTGACCGTTGGATGGCCCATTCTTGTCATGTTAAAATGTCCATTGCTCTTTAATTGAAAATGTAGTGAGGAAAATGTTGAGTATGAATGTAGATGGCTATAAGAGTAGAGGAAGATCAAAGAAACGATGGATGGTCTGTGTGAACGATGATATGGCTAGAAAGGATGTGACTGCTGAGATGACGAGTAATAGAGAAGTATGGAAGAAGAGATCATGCTACGCCGACAACAAATAAATTGGGATAAGGGCATGATGATGAGTTATAATTTCTATTTTATTTATTTTTTAATTTCTGCCAAAATAAAATAACCTCTACTTTTTGATGGCTCAGAGTTCCAAGTCTGTTTTTCGTCCAAAAAGTGTACAGCCACACGACGTGTCACTCACCGGACATATCCGGCCTCCCGACTTGAGTCGATCAGCGGCGAGCAGCGCGGCGCCCGAGACCGGCACGTGGAACAGCATGGCGGCCACTAGCACCCACACCTCCGCCGTGAAGTAGCTGCTGAGGGGCGGCGTGGTGCACAGGTCGCGGAGGTTGCAGGTTAAGTACACCCTGAGGACAATACAAATAGTCATGATGAATTCTCACCAAGATGAACAACCTATTACGTTTCCACTGTAGGGCTTCCGTGAATAGTGTGCCATTATCCATCACGTGGGCCCACTGCGGGTTGGTAGTTGTCACAAATGCCTTCAAATTTTTGGATCCTGGATATGCCGGTTTCATCACGATGTTTTTCTGAGCCGTTGTAATGAAAGTAATGTGACCACTTGGGTTTGAGCCTGCGACATACAACTCGTCAGTCGCGACCATTCTGACTGGGCCACCACTACTCAGCTACTCACTTACATTGATGGAATTCTTTGTAAAGTTCAGTCTCCTAAGCTGGTACTGATGAAGACCACTAGTTACTAACATATATAGGTATACAAAAGAAAGAGACATACCTATCAACGTAGTAAATAATCGCGTAAGGTATGTACATCACGTCCAGGAAGCTGAACGCCAGGTGCAAGTAGAACGCGATGTCACTAGCTGAAAATAAAAAGGTTTTCCACATGAACAAAATCCACTTAAAAGCAATGAGCCTGTACATGTCGATGTACATGCGATTTTGGACAGGTAGGTTGTCCCTCGGGATTTTTTGTTAGATAGCTTTAGAAACTTCAGCTTATTTTATTTAAAAACTGCAACATAGCTGCTCTAGCTACTTTGAACTTAGTCATCACCAAAAGTAGAAAACTTTCACAAATGACGCAAAAATGTATTCAAGGGAGATCTCCCAGTGAAATCTACAGTGGTTTCCAAAAATTATAATTACTTAATCTCTAGGTCAAAAACGTACCCCACTTAAAAGTATCCAAAACTACAACCAAAATGAAGGGTATAACTCCGACCCAAGTGGTGATGTTCGGCATGATGCTCTGCGCGGAGTCCATCTTGTCAAAGATGTAGGAGAGGCATGTGTTGAACAAGATGGCGGACGGACTGTAGAGAAGCAGGAGGCCGGAGAGCATCGTGATCGCCGAGCCGTTGGTGAGGCTGGGGATGTCGTTGAGAATGACCTGCGAAAGGTGGAGTCATTTATTTGAGAGACATGAATGTGTGGTTGGAGAACATTGTTGATTAAACTTGCTTTTGTTCTTAGTCGGCATAGAATCAAACTTTGTTAGAGAAAGTGATGAAGGAGCTAAACAAGATGTGTCGCATTGCAGTATTTGCTAATTACAAAACCGACACGAACTCATCTACCCTTCTTGAATCATATTCAGGGCGGCTCAGCCCAGTTCGAGCTAAGCTGAGAGACTCTCCTCAACCGGTGTCTACATATTTTTATTCGATAAGGTCGCCTGGATTTACCAAATCAAGCTGACTTAAACATGTATGCAGCACGCCTTGCAGTTACTGATAAGTAAATCTAAGGTCAGGTTGAGACGGATCACCTAGGCTCTGATAATCAAAAGCCAATATCCAGTTTTGATTATTGTCAAGCGTGTGAATGGAAGCAGCACAAATGATGTCAGAATCTAAGAATGTTTAATACTTACCAGGACGAGTACTCCTATGCTGGTGAGCACCATGATGAAGATCAGCACAGTGAAGTACGTCAGAAAGTACATGCTCATCGACAGCCCATTCACTCGCAACTGGTTTTTCGCTTTTATCTAAAAGATTATTTTTCATGTTAATTGTACAGTCGAGCCAAACATAAAGTCGAACGCGAAAATAATTTTAAATCAGAAAATAATTTTAAACGAAGAATCCGTTTGGAAGTGTTAAGATAAGCAATACAATTTATTTTATTGGTGAGACTTTGTACGAAGTAATTACTTCATTTGTAAGAATAAAATGTATCAGAGGTTAAGAATATTAGAACGTGCCCAATTTCTGATGCTTCTCTAATTTGTAAACCAATACGCATCAAATTTCCATTTCTTGTTTATACAATTTTAGAGACCCCGGTGACACTCAGTTGTTTATTGAAATTCTTTCTTATCTCACCTCTCGATCATACACGATATCCACAGCCAAGGTGACTGGCACCAGCGCGAAGATCATGCCCATGAAGATGGCACAGACCACGTTGCCCAGGTTGAACTCCTCTTGTTGTTCCGTCTGCTGAAACGGGTGAGCTAACACCTCGATGGGCTTGAAGTTTTCTATTAGACCTGATGCTGTCATTAGAACCCTGGAGGTGAAAGTGGAATGAGTCATAGGTTTTGAATTTATAAGTTAAATGACATGGAAGAAGGATTTAAGTGCAAAGATGAAATATTATATTGAGAAAGTCGAAAAATCTTCATAAATAAAGGAAGGAATAAGAATTTACCCATTGGATGCAAGCCTACTAAGAAAGCGTTGGTTATTGTTACATTAAATTAATATTCTGATACAATACTTAACGCCTGTAAGGGTCTAAGGATAAGAGAGAGGTGTACCTAATAGTACACCCACATTTCGCCAGGTATATTTAAGTCCCATGTAACAGGGGGTGAGATTCGAGCTGGACTCCATGGCTGCTACTGAGAAATTCCTAATGGAAAAACCGAAAAACCCAATAACCCTTTTGCTCGCCCAGAGAATCGAACCAGGGACCTCATGTTCAGCTGTCGCTCTTGCGACCACTAGACCAACTATAATGTTAATGTTATGGTAAACGATGAATAAATCTCCAAAGAATTTTACAATTCTATAATTGAAACATTTCAATCGGATGTGGTTTAGTACTCCAACTTACCTATAAACACTATTATCCAACAAATTAACGATGATAGGCAAACTGTGCGTATAAGTACTATTGTAATAGGCCATGAACTTTCCATACGGTATCAAGCTATCTCTCAGACTGTACGCTCCAAAATTCTCCATGTCTAGAAGACTTGAGAAGTTTCCGTCGAAGTCTACAATTGGGAATGCTCCTAAAGACTCCAGCGAGTCCCTTAGGTCTGTTATTTCTTTCATATTGTCCTGTTCACTGTATACGGCTATTGGGGTCTTGTTGAAGTATGCGTTGGGGTCCAATTTGAGCGGCTGCATCCGAAAGAACACGATCTGTCGGGATTTCATATAGAGACCCAGAGCACAAGATACTGAAAAGAATAGAATCAACGGTTAAATTGATTATGAAGCTGAACTATAGAGGTCACAAGACCCCTTGCTAACTATATCATCAGTTCGTTCAAACAGACCAACCATCATGTCTTTTCTTTCCTTTCTTATACCATTCATATTCATGCTCAAAACTTTCTTCATTTCGAAGTAAAATAGGTACTTACTGATAGGCATCAAGATCATGACCCACAGCTTGTAGGGGTCCCTGATCATGCGCACCATTCTGATGTAGACCAGTGCGCAGAAAGTTCTCCAACAAGACGGGTTGGTCTTCACTGTCTCTCCTAATGCGTCTACTGATATTGGGACCTCGGGAGCAACCTGGAGGAAGGAGTTAGTTTTGAAGACCTTTTTGAATAGAGAGAGGGGATATGAAATCTATATCTATCAATAATTAGTATTTAATAAAGTTAGTGTCTATCTCTGTGCGGTTAGTTCTTCTACACTAAACAATGGATCTTAATTATGTTTTCACCACCGTTTTGACAATTTATTCCGGAAGTTGATGTTCCGACATGTCTCCACATCTGAATCAAAGCAGGGGTGGCTAGTATGATGAATATAATACAGTGACCGCTGAGTAAGAATCTCTACACAATGAAGATGAAGATGAAAGGCGCCGTAGAGGCCGGCCCAGAATAAGGTGAGGAGTGGGAACCCCAGAAGCTACTTCGATGCGGCGCGTGCAAAGAGTACCTGGAAGGGCTGAGAGGTCTTTGCCCAGCACTGGGTCAGCAATGGCTAGAGAGAAAAATAAAATAAGAATTCTGCGAAACGTATTGGAGATGCCTGAATGTTCAAGCAAAATAAGAGCGCTTTTTAATTTGGATAATTTCATCATAAACATTACCTTGACATGTTCAACGCCATGAGTGGTAGAATGCAGCGCGTGTGACGCTGGTGGCGTTGGTAGGGAAGTCGCCTTCTGACCATCCTTGTCGTTGAGCTCCTAGAAAGACAACAGAAGTTAGAGGCAACATACAAAACATAACGCTTGAGTTGCCCGCAATTTAATGATGACTATCGCCCATGCATCAAAAAGCGAACTTATTGTCCATAAACTAAGGGTTTCCTAGTTGGACTTGGACATAAATGCAAACTCAGATGATGTAAAATTAATTATGAAAAATCCTGTAGTACTTTGATAACACCGAAGACCGAACTCCACGCTTAACAATCGAGCTTTAAACTTTTCAACCACAAGGCTACGAGTGTGTACTTATATATTTCGCTATCACTCCTAGAACAAATATGCAACTTACCTGGTAACTCAACGTCTTGCTCTGTAACGACAAACTCCTGGAGAGCGCCCTTGCCCTCACCAGCTTCACAGAGGACACACCTTCAACAGCCTCTGTCTCTTCAGCGTTCTCTCCTTCCAAGCTGAGGAACACCTCTTCTAAGGTCGTCATTGATACACCATAACTTGTGATACCTGGAGACATCGAAAGGGAATGTGATCAAATGAGTTTAAGAATAATTTACAGTTACGTTGGAATGGCCTTCCATATTAGACTGAGGCGTCTTCTAAAAATGCGTCACAAAACTCCGATTACCACAGCAACCTTGCAAGCTATCTTTACCAGCCCAGCTTTTCGGTAGAGGCGTGAATGAATACTCTGGACTCTTCAAGACAGCCAAAAAGTAGTCAGTCAACGTGACGGTAAAAAGTAACCGCTCCTATCTGGATAGGATCAACGAAGAATGATAAAGAAAGAGTGCGGCAGGATGTAGGACAGTTCTCTGCCGTAACGACGCTCTATCTGTGGCCCTGGACCAAGCAGAAGACTTACCCAGTCTGTTGGTCTTCTCCTTGACCTCTTGTTCTATCGCGTTGAAGAGCGGCGGGAACAGATGCACGGCGTAGTGCGGCAGGATGTAGGACAGCTCCCTGCCGTGACGACGCGCCTTCTCCGCGCGAGGTACGTGACCCCGGACCAAGCGGGTTATTTGGTGCTCGCGACATACTCCTGAGGAATGAAATTAAGTTTCCTGTTAAGTAGGAGTCCATGAAAGAGTCACTGAAAACCGTAGTAAGTAGACTTAAGGAATTTAAATATAACGTAATAAGTGCAACATTTTGCACGACATGAGATTAACTGATATAAGTTGTGGCGATATGGCCGAATCCATAGTTAAGAGCCGAGTTTAAACATATTAACCAGCTTGTGTCAGATAACTCGCAGTCCTTCCAAGTAGGTCTACCTCCAAGTAGGTCTACGCCTGTGATTTACTGAGCTGAATTATAAAAAAAATGCTCACCGTCCAACACCAAAGTCAGATGATATCCAATTCCGAATTTGTTTTTCAAGAACAGTGATGTGCCAGCACAACGAACCTGTAAAACGACGACACCATCAAGACTTAAGCACACATAAGCAACCCATAATATTGCCAGTGCTGGGATTAGGCTTCCACTTTTCTATGAGAGGAAATGGGCCGCAATCCATCACGCGGGTCAACTGTTAATCGGTGGATGTTCCACAGCTTGTACCAAAAAGTTGTGGTCATATTTAAGGGTGTTGTATTAGACCATAAAACTGAACAATTTGCTCCATGTGACATAAATCGAAATGGCGAAAAAATAATCATCTGACTAAATGTATGGACAGCTGATAATTTTTTCGTGATTTCCTTTACTAAAACAGTCCTGCGTTAACAGATCATGGTAACCCACCAGTTTGATGGTCTTATTGACAGTTTTAACACCCTTAAATATGACCACACTTTTCTGATACACGCTTTATATCTTCGATTTTTTTAACCGACTTCAAAAAAGGGGAAGGTTCTCAAATCGGTTGTATTTTTTAACTCACTCTGCCTTTACTGATGACAGCTTTCCTATCTCCCAGTATGTCAGCCTCGTCCATGAAGTGCGTGGTCAGCAGTAACACCTTGCCGTGTCGAGCTCGCTGTAAGATCCGCCATGTTTGTCTCCGGGACACAGGGTCCACTCCCGCTGTAGGCTCGTCCAGGATTATTATCTGCAGGAAGAGAATGAGATGTTAGTTATCTTCAAATAGGCTATTACCTGTCACAGGTTGAGCGTTGAACTTCACAGAGCGAGTGTAGTCACAGT
Organism: Standfussiana lucernea; assembly: GCA_964057025.1. Taxonomy (NCBI): domain Eukaryota; kingdom Metazoa; phylum Arthropoda; class Insecta; order Lepidoptera; family Noctuidae; genus Standfussiana; species Standfussiana lucernea. Next base: position 8,330,283 of record OZ059805.1, read on the forward strand.
TAAATAAAAGAATCCGAGGATCGCACTGATTGATGTGCCATTAGAGTGCCAATGTTCAGTCGTGAACAGCACGATGTAGTGAAATGTCTATCTAGAAAACTGTAAATTGAATGCATTTGTTACAATCTTACCTTTGGTCTTAAATCGTCTTGTGGAAATTAGAAAACTGGTGATAAGATGAATAAAGATCGTCATTGATCGCCACAACAGCAGATTGTTAACAGGTTCTCTGTTAAAGGCCTACCTTAGGGTCTCCAATAAATGCGATGGCAATGCTAAGTTTCCTCTTCTGTCCGCCCGACAGATGTTTGGCAAACACATTAGTTTGATCCAGTAGACCGACGTCAGAAAGAGCTTTATGAATTTCTTCTGGTAGTCTTTTCCGAGGAATACCCTGCAATGTAAACATTTACACAACATTACACGTGCTTTCTCACATAGGCTAGTATTTTATAGTCACATTTCACCACATATTCAAAATTATTTTATCCCATTACCAGAAAGCCTGATGGAATACCCAATAATACTGTGCCTGATCTGGTAATCAAATCCATGACCCTGTTCAGCGGTGGTTTTAGCGAACACGAGACCAAAAGGCAGTCTTTTGAAAATGTACACATTTCTAGAAGAGACTGAACAAAAACATTCACCCTTAAAGTTACCATAGCCGACAGCGATTTGAATTAAGGTCTCGGTGGTGTAAATTAAGATATTCCTAAGTTACCTTAACAGCAGCGAAGAACTGCAGATGCTCCTTGACGGAGAGCAGGTCGAAAAGCACGTCTTGTTGAGGACACACGCCGATCATCTGGCGGATCTCGTGCATGTCGTTGGGATCCCTGCATTGTGAACACTTTGTTTACGATCACTTCAATAATCTATTTAGTCTACTATGTAAATGAGGTGGAAGAGACACCGACGCTGAAAAGGTTACCACGATTTCAGTAAATCATTCTGAACCCACATTGAAAATCTAATCGGTAATAAAAAAAAATATCTGCTGTTCCATACATTATCACCGTGTAAGTCTTGCAGTTTTGTAGGAAACGACGGTTTTTTATTACCGACGAAAAGTTTTTATGTAGTTGTTCAGAATGATGTTCAGAATACGTGGTAACCATTTTAGCGTTGGTGTCCCTTCCAACCTGTGGACCTTAGAGACTGGTTTCCCTTAGCAATCATGAAGAGGAAGGGGGTCTTCTTAGCGTGTCGATGACAATTTAAATTGAGTCAGCCCAATATTTGACGACGAGTTTAGCACTTTCAGTAGCGTCCATCAGCTCCTGTCATGTGCAAACAACAGGACAGGCAGGACACGACATCAAGTGTCCCATCGTTTGTGAGGCAACACCACATTTACACTCCAGGGCAGAGTCAATATGAATCTCCACCTGAACATGTTTTCCTTGCTTCGGCCAAACTGTGTCCGGAGTCTAGGAAGGGGGTGGAACCGGTCTACGTTTCAAACGACCCTACTCTCAACAGACATACTAATCCCAAGCTACCACAAAACTTTAAAATCTGATGAATTTTGTGTGGTCCTCCTATATCAACTAATTTATTGTCTGACCAAAATACAAACAATCAAGTTTTCACAGTCAGTACTCACCTAACATCAAGTCCATAAACATAGGCAGTCCCATTCGTGGGAGCCGTCAGTCCAGTCAAGATGTTGAAGAGCGTGGACTTGCCAGCACCATTGTGGCCCAGCACAGCTGTTATCTGGCCTTCGTAGATGCTCAGGTCGATGTTGTCAATGGCCTTGATTTCAGGCTTGCGACAGTGTCTGAAGCTTTTCTGTAAGCCAACGATCCTGATGGCCTCCTTGTCTTGAAGCTCCCTGGGGGATAAGTTCTGTGTTAAGTTTATTCTTGCTTGTTGTGAGACTAAAACATTTGTTTTTGAAAGAGAAGGACTATTTTATGGTATTAATATTTTGCTTCCAGATTCAGGAATACTTCTACTAAGTAATTTCTTTTAAGACAATAATCTAATGAATGATCTTCCAAGGCTAAAAGGTAAAACCAATGGTGACTGAATGAATGAAATGGTGAATGAATGATGACTTTTGAGCCGTCTAGGGCAGATTGCGTTGAAAAAAGACTTAAATTCACATCGACCACAAAATTTACAGATTTTTACAATAAGTAGGTAGACTCTTAATTAGAAATGGACTTTGTCAATCTATTTAAAATAGTACAATAAAACATGTCGCATACTAATCTCGGACATTCGTCTGATAGTAAATTAATTGGATATGATCATAGAAGGTGCACTACGAGTCATTTAATGGCGCTTTGGCACTTAGCTGTAATGCTATGGGCGCTCCAACAATTTGGCAAGAAGCCCAATCAGCAGCGTCCATCATCATCTACATTTGCCGTGCAATTGATTGTAAATACGGTGACGATGTTTTTGTTTTGATTTAGCGACGAACATGCTTTGTTTTGTCGTGTTTAGAAGTACATAATAGAACATCACAACTTACTTCCCCAATGGCACAAGTATGATTGTATGAAGGATCTAGGCATAAGCCCTTTGTGATGGGTAGTTAGTGAGGTTTAGTCATTAACCAGGCATAAATCTAGACTCCAGGTGGCTTACAATAACGTCTTAAAGCAGGAATGTTTTAGTATTATTCCAGTGTGGGAAAGAGATGGCGCTAGACACCCTGTATAGCTCTGTCTCTTTCCAACACTGGGATAACATTAAAACATTCCTGCTTTAAGACGTCATGGTAGGCCACGGGGCCGCTACTAAGATTATTAAAAAAAATAGCCCAATAACATTTTACTTAGCATAACCATGAATCCTATGCTTAGCAGTTGAGTTTTTGACTAGCAGAACAATGGCGTAGTGTTTTACACTTCAACCAACTTATCTGTGCAGATGGAAATACACAGAACTAAAATAAATGTACCAAGTTTCACTACCTTGTTGGTCTTGCTGTCGTAAGCGCGACTGCTGAGCATGAAGTCCTGGGTTCGATTCCCGGGTCGGGCAAAGTGTTATTGGGTTTTTCCATCAGGAATTTCTCAGCAGCAGGCACGGAGTCTGGATTTGTGCCCGGTTGATGGCAATAGTCTCGCCCCCTTTTACATGGGACTTAAACATGAATGGCAACATCGTGAGGAAACCATCATGCCTGAGAGATATTTCTCAACTCATGTAAAAGCCAAGTCAGAGGCCCTTGGGCGGCACAAAAACTCTGATACCAGGTTAGGCCCTAACCACACGATAAAGAAAGAACATCAATGGCGAAATGTGGGTGTACTTGTTAGGTACACCTCTGCCTAAACCTTCGGGGATTACAAGGCGTGATGATACGTTATGTGTTAAGTTTGACATAGCTATAGGTGCAAATTTTCTTGATAAGTAACGTCACCTTCTGCACTCCTAAAATGGTTTTACTATAGCTAAATTTTAAATCTATGATCAAAAGAACTAACCAAAATGTATGTCTCGGTTTGCAAATCGTTTTAAATTTAATATTTTGAAGTCCAAGTCATTAACATACCTGGGCACTGGTTCGATATCCTTGTTATGAGCTGCTGCCTCGCCGTTGGAATGGAAATGAACTGCGGAGACCCGGCCTCGTCTACTACGTATCCAGAAGGATGGCATTAAGCAGAACCAGGGCTTCTGTTTGATTCCATACTCACCTAGAAAGATGTTGATTGAGGTTAGCATTGCATTTGACAAAATACAGGAAGATATCATTGATAAATCAGTAGGTTTAGAAATAGGCTGAGGGGAGCGGCAATAAAATTTTAAAGCAGTGATTTTAAGGCTCACTTTTGAGCCTGAGATGATTCCTGTTAAATGCGATATGACATCAACATACCAAATTGAAAGTTCAAAAAACTTCTGGTATAACCGCATAATACGCCAGAAGTCTTTTGAACTAATCGCTAACCTAAACAATAACAAAACTATTGTAGATTTTTGGCCACGTTATAAAATCTAAACCCAGTATAAACTTCTTCCTGACTCACTAGGTATGACAGCATCTAGCCAATACGCGGCCAGTCCGTACAGCACCGTGTCGATGGCCATCATGATGAGACTGCCTCCGAAGGGAACTCCTGGACCGCTCCACAGGTTATCCCACGTGACGCCGACGCCAGCCATGTCCAGGACCAAAGCCTATGGAGGGACATGATGGTATCATTATGAGTAGATTGACACTGTCACTATTCGCGAAGGAGATTAAACAAACGCTGTGAATTATAAAAATAGAGATAGCTTGAGTTAGTAATGATCAAATGAATACTCTTGGATACCCCTCTCTCTTGGTTCTACTCTTGATTCATCTTCTTCCCATGTTACTTGGGATCGGCGCAACACGTTTTTTTCTTCCATTCTCCTCTGTCAACCGTCACGCTATGATAACTCCTTTTTCTTTCATATCATTCCTCACACAATCCATCCATCGTTTCCTTGGTCTTTCTCTCCCTCTCCATCCTTCAACATTTAGATATAATCATCACTCTTTTAGTCAAATGCGCTTCGTCCCTCCTCATCTCTACTCTTGGTTAGGACTTTATAAGCCTCATCCAATATCGTCCATATTTTGTTTATATTGATCATTTCCTATAACATAAGCTGTTGCTTACTAACTGGCTTTATTTATTCCCTAAGCTGTTCATGCAGAACAGCTTTTGGAGTCCATTTTAAACCTGGTCTAAAGAAAACACAGCAAAATAAATACATAACAAGAATACATTATACAATACAAAAGTGAAAACCTTACCTTGTCCATAGCGAGTGCGTAACAGCTGGAGCTGATGAGAGACACGAACCAGAAGGCGAGCGAGTCCGCGTTGGAGACGAACACTTGGATGAAATACAGCCCACTCATCAGATTCACCGCGAAGCTGCCCAGGATGCCGGCCGTCTAGAAGACAAGCAATAATTATAAGAGAGTGCAGACACTGTTCTACCGTGCATGAAAGTTTTATGACTGTATTGATATTCGCAACAAAATCAGCTACGTAGTACCCAGAACCCAGCGTGGGGTGCGTGCAAGACCTTTATTTGCAGTCAGTTTCTGTCGCACAAACGCTGGCTTGCGAGCACCCCTACGCCGCCTTACCAACCAGTACAATAACATCTTTGTAGACATCGACTTCTTCTTTATCTCTGCTCAAAAATTTAGAAATCTTTTCTCTTCTACAATAATAATAGAGCGAATTTATATAACTTATTTATTTATTTAGTATAATAATCATTCTCCCGATACATGTTTAGGCAAAAACTCACGGAAACCTGATTTGGGTCTATTGTGATCTCTAATTTGTAGGTTCTATTGAATATAGACCATCAAATTTATATTTTTTCGTTTCTAATTATTTAATTTAATATCCTATTCTTAGAAAATAATAGAATACGTTTTCGTTATTATACCTTTTAGGTAAATTGTAAAATTAGCGTTACGACGAATTGTAGCAGGCCCTAAACGTTAAAATAGTTCAGATAGGAATTTGTTCATTGTCAAATCAAAATTAAATCCTTGACTAAATCATTGGTGAAAAAGTGGTGAAAAAGTGTTATTGTATTTGAAATGAGAATTCGATTGCCATCAACCACTCTTTTGAACATTAAAGTTAACTTTAAGACCCACAAAGAAAGGATTGTCTAATTTGGTAAGGAAACATGGAATAAACGAGTAGTTAAATAACATTTTGTGTTTTCTTACCCTGGCTCTATCGAAGAACGGAGTCAGCATGAACGCGAAGGTGATTATCGTGAAGCCAAATAACAGCATCAGCAAGAATATTAAAATGTAAGATGAATGCTGAAACACCTGAAAATAATTTAAATATTAAATTGTTATGTATGTCGGAGAAAGCGATAACTTTTAAACATCAAGTTGCTGATTTGACCATTGTAGTAGGGGTAAACGCCGTGACGTCAGATGTTGTTTTAATGGCGGCACGTGGACAGAGTCGTTTTGTAGAGTGGGGATTGTGCCGAGATCACTTTTGCTCGGAACTCCAACCAAGTCACTCCTTCAGAACGAAACTGTCGGTTTGCCCATTTTGTGGAGATTATTTGTTAGTGTTATTTAATGTAAATTTGTGTTAAATAATAAACTGTGATTTTTGTGTACCGAAACCGAAACTATTATTTTAACATTTCATCATGAACCCGGTACCACCGAACCCTAATGACAACGGCGCTATCGCTCAGCCATCGCTCAGCCATCGCTTACGCCGTCATCAGAATTGGGATCTGGACTCGATTCCCACTGGCGTGCTATGTTCGAGATGCAGCAGAAGAACATGATGCAGCTGATCGAAGCCATCAGGACACCAACAGTGGCACCTCAGATCATGCTGCCAGAAATTAATCCGGAGCTACCATATACCGATCCACGTGCTTGGTGCGATACTATCGATATTTGCCTCGACGAACGTCCACTGGAGGGTGCATCGCTTATTATAGCTCTGAGCAAAGCCCTGAAAGGTAATGCGTCATCGTGGCTGTCGCAGATTTCGCATGCAGGCATGACGTGGCAGCATTTCCGCGACTTATTCCTTGCGCGTTATGCATCCACTGAAACTCTTGCTGCATCGCTTGTTAACATCCACAACGGCCGGCCGAAGGAGGGCGAATGTCTCGCAGCGTACGCCAGCCGCCTAATGACTACCCTGTTGGCTCGATGGAAGAATCGAAGCCATGAAGAAATAGCCACGTCGTATATGCTCGCTCATGTCTCTCAGTTCGACTCTCTGCTTAATCGCTTGGCGTTTACTAGCGAAATGACGTCACGCAACAAGTTACTGCAGGAGATTAAGGCGAGTGCAAGTCTGAAGCGGAAGTTCGATCGCAGTACCGGTGATGGCGCCACTGATGCAAAGCGTTTAAAGCCACAAACTTCCACTATGTTCACGTGCCATAAGTGCGGAAAACCGGGACACAAAGCGGTGAACTGTCGTTCGAAGTTTACGCAGCCTGCTGGAGCTAACGCCCAGAAAACTACACCGGCGGCGACTTCATCGGGTTCCAGCAAAAGAATAACGTGTTTCCGTTGTGGAGAAGCCGGACACATCTCTACGAACTGCCAACGCGGCAGTGCGGGTGGCGCGTCATCGTCGGCGGGCAGCGCTGCCAACGCAACGGCGGAGCGACGCGTCGATAGCTGCGAAATAGCAGGTGTTTGCGGGCAATTGGAACAATCCGGTGAGTCGTTTTCATTTTGTTTTCATTCCGGCGCCGAGTGTTCTCTCGTTAAACAAAATGTAGCTTATAAATTCTCGGGCAAACGTTCACTTTCAACCGTGCAAGTAATTGGTATCGGTAATAATTCGAATGTTTTTAGCACTGAACAAATTCTTAGCGATGTTGTGGTCGACAATAACGAACTGTCAATTTTATTTTACGTACTACTCGACGATTGTATGAAATACGATGTTATGATCGGACGCGATATTTTGACACTTGGCTATACGGTACATTTAACTGAATCTACCCTACGTATTTCGAAAGTCACAAATATAGGTTGTTGCGATTTACCTCCCGTAATTGATCTTTACAATGTTGATTCTGATATTTCAAACGAAAACAAGGACCGGTTGACGTCCCTTTTGAATGAGTATTCGAATGCTTTTATCAATGGGTTATAACGACGATGATGAAACCGGAATTGACCTAACAGAGGCGAGAGAACACGCGGTGGACGGTATTGAGAAGAGTGCGGCTTATGAAAAAGCCCGTTTTGACAAAAATAAGGCCAAAGTAGTTAATTTCAGTGTTGGTGATTTGGTATTAATCCAAAATGAAGAAAGAAACCAAACTAAATTAGAACCCAAATTTAAAGGTCCTTTCAAAATTTTAGAGTTGCTTGAAAACGATCGCTATGTTTTAAAATCACTGACAGGAAATAGAACCTACAAGTACGCTCACGATCGTATACGAAAGATGCCTCTAAGTAGTGTTCCTAAGAGGACGGTGATGAAAGTACCTCCACCGAGTAGTAGACACATACCATGGCTATTTGGTCGCACCGTACGCACTAGTCTGTAGTCTTAACTGCAGCTCACTTGTGAGCTGTTCAGGGGGCGATGGGCAGCTGGTGGTACGGCGGGGACCTGGGTCTCAATGGAGACTATTGTTGTTTTGGTCTTGTACTGACCTGGGAGTCGCAGACTCTATGTGATGTGTGTGGTCGTATCACATGAGGTGATGACGATATGGGTGGCATAGGTGTCACTAGCTGCTGCGGCAGCTGGGCCATGAGCGTTGTATGTGATCGAAGTTGATTTAGTTGCTGAGTAAATATGATTGAGACTTAGAGGAACCTTTTGTTTGACAACTGTTATTCTCAAGTTATGCTATTCCATAAAGATGTGGTCAGGTTGACCGAGCCTGTACTGTTGCTCCAAATTTGACTGTTTGGTTACAGGTACTCACGAGGACGTGTAACTTGTCCGGCTGGCCGTGTCGGAGAAAGCGATAACTTTTAAACATCAAGTTGCTGATTTGACCATTGTAGTAGGGGTAAACGCCGTGACGTCAGATGTTGTTTTAATGGCGGCACGTGGACAGAGTCGTTTTGTAGAGTGGGGATTGTGCCGAGATCACTTTTGCTCGGAACTCCAACCAAGTCACTCCTTCAGAACGAAACTGTCGGTTTGCCCATTTTGTGGAGATTATTTGTTAGTGTTATTTAATGTAAATTTGTGTTAAATAATAAACTGTGATTTTTGTGTACCGAAACCGAAACTATTATTTTAACATTTCATCATGAACCCGGTACCACCGAACCCTAATGACAACGGCGCTATCGCTCAGCCATCGCTTACGCCGTCATGTATGTAAGTACGGAAACCTAAAGTGTATTATTATGCTTTAACATTTTTTTTTTTTAAATTTCGGTTTAAACAGCGTGCACAAAATTATTGTTATTCACCGATCGTCTTTTGTTTCTGTGGTATGAAATTCTGTATTTTTGTCTGGCCAGTGGTATTTAATAATTTTGTGCATATCAGACTCTTTTGTTGCAACCAAAGAAGAACCGTAGAACACTACGCTAAAAGATGAATATGTCTTTATACCTAATTACAGACCGAGATATTTAACTAAATTATTACCTTCAAGGTGAAAAGTAAGACTGTGCTGACGATAGACAAAATTGTAACGAAGACCGCGTAAATTAGGAACCAGGAACCCCTGAAAACAAAAATAAAATATACCTAAATAACGGAATGTAGTCTAAATTAAAGACTAGGAGTTAACCCGAGTGTCGATCGAAGATGGCTCTGAGCAAACATAACAGTGACAGTATTCTTTAAAACATTGTAAGTCCCAAAAAAGTGCCTACTAACCAGTACACCGATTCCTTCAACCCCATAATCCTCATTCCCTCCCTGATCTTCTTCTCCTTCTCCCCCACGACGAACATGAGCAGGTAGGTGATGAACTGCGACAGCGTCATCACCATGTACATGGGCATGATCACCCGGAAGATGACCAGCCAATCACCGGTGTGCTGGCGCTTCGGGAACTGTCGGAGGTCTATTCGGGGAGGTGGGATTGCTGCGTCGGTGTCAAACTGTGAGAAAAGAGCTTATTCGTTAAGATCTGACGTAGGCTCGAGCAAAAGGCACAGATTGGAAAGACAAAAATATATTTGCTTGGTATTTCTGTAGCTGATACACTTGCTCTCACAGCCTTTCTTTATTTTGGCGCTCAAATGTCTACTTAATGTTATTTTGGTCTGCCAAAAGAGTTCTTTTAGCGCTTTAAGAAGACCGTAGCCTGGTCAGTCTTTACAAACATGCTTAAAAACCATAAAATTGAAGACAGCTGGAACCTTACCTTAATCTTAATATAATCAATGAGCGTCTGCAAAGCCAGGAACCCTGAGTAGTAGTACTGCAGCACAGGACATGTGTCCTCCCCATGCATCTCTGACAGTGGGATGAGCTGCCCTCCTCTCGACCAGTCAGAGGACCAGTCTTTGGAGGCAGTTCTCTCGCGGCATTTGGCTGGAGACGTCGTGAGAGTTCGAGTGGACGGTGTACCTATGTGCGACGGGTTGGTCCGGATGGTGTATCTGAGGAAAATAATCATGGTGAATAGAAATCTTAGACCAGTTATGAGATGGAAATCCTTTTTTGTTAGTATGTAACTTAATATTTGTCACTACCACATATTACCAGAAATGAGGAATTTATTATGTTACTAACGATTAAGATATTATAAACTAGCTGACCGGCGCATCTTCGTCTGCGTAACATTTTTGATTAATGCTACGCTCCTCTTGGTCGCAGCGTGATGTTTTATAGCCTACAGCCTTCCTCGATAAATGGGCTATCCAACACTAAAATATGTTTTCAATTCGAACCATTAGTTCCTGAGATTAGCGCGTTCAACCAAACAAACAAACTCTTCAGCTTTATAATATTAGTATAGATACTAACTTTTGCCCGCAGTTTCACCCGCACGTTGGAGGAGCAATGGGCAAAAATAACCATACAGTGGGCACTGGACACCAAATGGCAAGAAACGATGCGAACGCGGCAGGACCAGAAGGAGATGGCGGGCTGAGGTGAAGTCTTTCTTAAAGGATTGGCCTACAATCGCATTAACTCGCTAAAAGTGAAAGGAGGTAATTAAACATTGAGTGGGACAATAAAGGCTTATAATAATACTTCACATGCGTGGAGGTCGAAAATTACCACTAGAACATACTGCCGAGATAAGAGTATCTATGTCTTAACCCAGGTCATACTCTTCCTTTGTTGCCAAGCATCAAATCCGTTCTACCATACAGGCTGACAGACAGAATGATTTTCGCATTTATAATATTAGTATAATATGGATTTTCTAGGTTGTTTACTATTACGTCTGCAACATCATTACATCTGAGCTCATCGTCATCAGCACAATTTGAATCATCAACAACCAAAAACAGCTTTCTTGGCATAGGTAAAATTGTCCATTCCAGTGCTAATGGGTTTCATGTTCTTCCTACGCGGTTTACTTCCTGAAGACATGTGAAGACACGCGCTATTTTTATTAATAGAGTAGAATTTATTTGAACAAAACAATCTACATTCATACTACTCGTAATATACTTAGGTATAAAGCACTGTCTGCCTGCGTTTGTCACTTTTTCGGCTGATAGGGCTTCGATTCATTATTTTTTTTTTTATTAAAATTCATTTATTTCAGGCAAGCTAAACCCGTATACAGAAAAATAACAGTGATCCTAAAATTAAAATTATATTATTATTGTTAATTAATTTTAGTCGTTACAGTTTCATATAAAGAAGATGTCTGGGCCAGAACATAGGATACTCATTCCGGTTGTTCGTTCCCGTAAGATACGATAATTGAGTCGAATACCGGTTGAATAAATGTTCGCGACGAGTCATTTCATCATTTGCAGCACACACTTCTGATTAAAAGGACGTTTTTTTCTAATATTGTAATCAGGCAATTTAAAGTTAAATAAACACGGATATTTTTCAATTTCTTGCACAAATTTAATATTTATTTCATGTTCCGCTGTCATATTGACAAGATTCGGAAGGTGACGCGACACGTGGGCGACTGCATGGCGGGTATCGCAAGAATAGTCGCGGACGCGTTGGATACTGGTAGCGAAGTGTGCGATTCTCCATTTAAAACATATGTGAGATATTCCGTGGCGACTAGTCTCCGAGACTCCCATACAGACCATTATACTAGTCGTCCGCGTCTATAGTAATGGGAGAAGGGCTTTAGCCTCGGGTTAAAAGATAGTCGGGTTACTGCGTCGTATTCCCACGTGACTTTTTGCGTAATTGGGTAAAGTGGCATCCGTTCTTTATTGTTGATACCACAGAACATATAAGTTGATACTATCAACACTGGATGCCGTTCAATGCATAAAGCGCATCTTTTATAAATTGAACGATTGTAAGTTGATACGATGAATGGTGTAATAATTTGGAATGGCTACTTGAACTATAGTTGTCAGTGTAGCGTTGTATGAAACGTATCGGACCTTGAAAAACTAAGTCACAATTTTAAATCCAAGCTGGGTTTCTTTCTTCTTCTTGGCGGGTCGATGGCAATCTAAATTGTGTAGGCATAGGATATAATTATCTAAAATCTTCCCGTGGGATAATTTCCGACCATAACGCAAACGAAACTGCGAGCAAAAGCTAGTACAAAATACAGTTTTAATCATGAGTGGCAGAATTATTTTGGGTGTACCCTGGCGTGTTAATCCAGCAATTAACCTTGATGACAAGACAAGGCTATTTCCATACTTTGGAATAACGGGGTAACCAATGGTGACCAGGGTGAGATAAGCGTTGGGTTTGCTGTAAATCCAACGAACCAACAATATTCCTACGGCGTCTTTTCCACCGTCTGGGATTACCGGTAATCGAGTACAGTTGCGAACAAGTTGTTAGTTTGGCAGGAGCTTCGTCGGCGACGCCGACGGTGTGAAGTTGTGCACAGACAACGTTCAACTAGCTATTACTAAAGTTTGTAAACATATCTTTAACGAAGACGGAAGGCACTTGTTTTCCAAGTAATTGCGATATTTTTTTTGTTCTAGACCATACCTGGGAACCTTCTAATTACGGAGATATTGGAGGTCAAAGTTCCAACATTTTCACATTATTTTTTTTTGGGAAATGCTAGTTTTTAATGTTTCAACTTTACTTTAAATACCTCCATTACCCGTGTACTATTCAATGCATCGATCAGCACAATGTTTTGAGTGCATTACATTGAGTCCTACCGTACGTTTTAACGTGAGTTTTAACCCCAACAAAAAAAAACTAGTTTCCGAGCAACAATTTTTGCGTAGAGTTACTTAGTTTGATGTACAGAATGCTTGGTTGACGGCTTCGTGAAGGGTCCGTTTACACCTTTTAAATGTACTTATCTATTTTATTTAATACCACGTATCCGATCCGCCGGCCGGAATTAATAATAATCGATAGTAATCGCTTTCTCGTCGCCAGCGGTGGAATAGATGAATAGGTACAATTCGAAAGCTTGAAATTTCTCTTACTTAAGGGCTTCGGTATTGGATGTAGGATCAGTATGAAAGATGACGGCGATGGGAAAGTTCTTCGCGTCGTTGTGGTACGCGTCGTTCAGCTCCGAGTTGTTGTTGTACTTTATCCAGCGGATGGGATGCTGGTGGGATTCTGCCAGCAACGAGTTTATCTCCTCCAGAAAACCCTGCAATGGAATTGACACGTAGAAGATTCAGTAAATAAAGTTTTACACACATTGCCTGATCAGTATCAGTTATCAATTTGCTTTGGATATTGGAAAAAACGGAACCGATGCAAGGACAATTGCATTTAAATACTTGATAGGATGCATGGCAATGTCTAAGCTATAGTCTTCTCTATCTGTATTTCACAAAAAAGGGGGCTTTTGTGAAAAAGGTTCTCCTCTGCGGAAGAAATACAAAAAAAAAATTTGCCCACAAAACATAAATTTTAAGTTCTACAACGAGATCAATAGAGATGGAAGAGGATAAACAATATATGAATCATTTTTCATACCATAGTCCCGTTGGCATTGAGCCAGTCCGCGACAACAGCCACAGAATGGTTTTCTGGGAAGGCGTCGTGGTGTATCCTCAGCAGCCGGCCTGGTTTCCGCACCTCGGGGAAGTTGGGGTTCGGCACCAACATCTTCAGGAAGATCAGCACCCCCAGAGAGTACAGTGGGACCAGCACCTCCTGGTAATTTTGAAAGGATTAAGGGAATTAAAACTGACTTGTATACTGCTTTGTCAGGAATGGGGTGCGGGGTCTCCGTCTAATATTACAAATAAATCTTTAAGTCTTATGTTTAGAGGAATCTGTCCAAAAGAATCAAGATCATTATTCAAAATACAAAAGATATGTCTTTCTAAAAACTACACATAAACGTACCTAACTGTGATCTACGAAATACAGAATCGCAGTTTTCATAGTGAAATGTAAACTTGTATACTTTATATTAGGGGTTAAAGTATGAAATTTCCGATTTATACTGCAAAATTAAAACTCGTTTTTTCCCAAGATGTAACATATTTATATAATCCAAATACCCTCATTATCTATACGTTGCTGCCATCTAGTCGGAAGTTCATTTATGCCTTTGCGATAGAACTCTGGGGATCTAGATTTGACAAACTGTGTGAAAGCATTTTTTACCGCCTCCTGGGAAGAAATTTTTTTACCACGTAGAAAATTGTCCAAATCACGAAAAAAATGGTAGTTGGAGCAAGGTCTGGCGAGTACGGAGGATGACGTATGGTTTCTAACTGCCGCTCCTGTAGAGTTACAACGGTGTCCCGTGCAGTGTGAGGTCTTTTGTTATGGAGCAATAACGGTGAAGATCGATTCACGAGTCGGGGCTGTTTCATTGCCAGTTTCGCCATCATTGTTCGAAGTTCGGCACAATAATCATCTGCTAATATTGCTTGATCAGACCTGAGCAAGCTATAGTGAGTAACACCATGAAGAGACCACCAAATAGTTACCATTACCTATTTATTGGTAAGCTTTGCTTTAGGGCACTGTTGCGGCGTTTGACCTGGGGTCAACCATTGCATTTTTCGCTTACGGTTATCGTACAATTCGATCCAATATTCCTTCATTTCTGTACCGATTCAACAACACCGCGCAAGTTTCAACACGCGTTTCTTTCTGCAAATCAGTCAAATCATGAGGCACCCATTTTTCATACTTTTTTATCTTAATGATTTGATTCAAATGAATCAATATTGTAGGTAAGGTCGTTAGGGTGGGATAAACCATGCTAATTCCTGGGTAGTTTGACTCGGATCGGCTTCCACCATCTCCTTCAATTCACCTGTGTGGGCGGTCTTCCACGTGGTTCGTTCTTCAAGTCAAAGTTTCCATTACGAAAGCGTTCATTAGCAGTCTCCTCTCCAAACGTAGCATTGATATTGCGAGCCGTTTCTACCGCGTTAGTTCCGCGTCGGAACTCGTATTCAAAAATTACTCGGATTATCGAAGTATCTATATTTTCCGTCTAAGTTGAATAAAAAAAAAAACATTTTAAATTCTAAAATCGAATGTCGCACATTTTTTAAAAGAAAAGTTTCATAGGCATAATGTAAAAAAAAGTTTCACTCGAATATCTCACACCATGACGGTTTATTGTCAATTCAAAGTATCTATTACTATAAAACGGCAATTTCATAATTTAACCCATGTATAAAAAAACCATAATAATGTGCTTAGCGTATTCATCACAGGTCTAGCCTTTTCCAATTGTGTTGTAGTCGTATTTTACATGGATTGACTGCCTATCTGACCTCTAAAATCTCCTCCAACTAATGTACTAACCAAAAGTTAGTACTAACCAAGGTCACTTACCGCAAGAGTTTTCCTCGTGTCCCGTTTCTTGAGGAGGAGGTTCCTGACGACGGTGGCCCACAGCTGCGGCCAGAACTTGGCCGGGCGGCGGGTCCCCATCGCGCCGCGCAGCCTGCTACCTATAGCCACGCAGTCCTGGTCGCTCACCTCCTTCTCTCCGCATTTCCTGAAGAAAGAAGAGCCTGGTTAGGAGTATTCATTAAGGCGATGCTCACACGGCGAAGTGGATTTTCCGGGATACGGTGAGGGCCGCTCGTCCGCGTGGTCGCGGTGTACTTGTGTTAGGCATTAACGGATTTCATACAGCCAATGCGATGTGATCTTCGCTTCACTTCCAGAACGCGCGAGCAGTGTCGTGTGAAAACCGCCTGTGATCAACGCTGCAAGAGGCAATGACGTGCAAACTATTACCTCGAATTCAGCATGATATGATAGGGGATCATAGAAATGTTTCATCGTAACCGAGACACGAGACCAAACGAACCATTGACAAAATTACTATTTGAGGAGAGCTAAAAGTAAACAATTAAATGAAAGAAATATTTGAAATGTGCAGCTGTCGATACTAGTAAGTATTGATAGGGATTGTTGTGTAAATAGCCATTTGGTCAAACAATGCTTGAACTTTGATTGTCTGTATTTACATACACGGTGTAAGGGCCATCGATGCACAAATGGTTGCCATAAACACAGCACAATTCTTAAAAAAAAAACAACCATAAATTTTGACCGTGTGTTGAACTTTTGCATGAACATCGTTTTTTTTTTAATAACCTACGAAAGTATTGATGCTAGATTGTCTAGAACCATGTGCTTAATAATTGATGGTAACCGTTTGTCCGTATGTATATTGACCTGCTATGTGCTAAGACCATAGTTAGCACCATAATGTGAAACTTACAAAAGTTGAGCATTTTGTCAAAAATATCAATCAGGCCATCGAAATAATTCCGACGAAATAAAACTATAATATTAGCGGCACGAAATCTTAATTGGAATCAGGCTGTAATGCAATGCACCACTGAGTTGGCTTATCTATCACCCAGCCAACAATAGCAGTGTAATGAAAGGCAAATATTGGTTTAAGATGATAAACTAGGCTACTGCTACAGAACTGCTGAGCTTGTTCGCTTCAATTATGAAGCAGTGTTTTGCAATTACTAAACAGCTGATGTTGCTCGACATTATTAATTACAGAATAAATAAAGAATAACTGAACTTTAACTTGATAAACGGACAGCTGTTTTCATAATGTTAAGAGTCGACTTACTTCTGATGTATGAAGAGCTTGGCAGACTGAACAAGATGGAAGGTCCTGATGATTGCTACGTTGTTATTCATTTCCTTCTCTACGTTACATTACATACATAAAACTAACACCTCTTTCCCGAGGGGTAGGCAGGAACTATAGAACGCCACCCTGCTGCGATCCATACATACTCCTTTCGATTTCAAACACTGTTTTAAGCTTTCACGGTTTATAACTAAACTTTCTCTATCGCTTATCACGGCGCTATATCATCGCTTATCATCATGATCATGGCGCTTGCAACAGCGTCGAAATATCGAGAGCTCAATATAAACATTAATCGCGGAAGATATCCCGTAAGTGATAGTGTAAGTTTCATTTCGATTTGTGTAAATTAGATGTCATAGACTTCTGCAATATGTGTGATCTTAAGGTTAAGCCGTCCTGACCTAGGTTCATTGGTGGGACCTGCAGGTGGAGAATGGCAGACGCCCGCCGCCTGAGTCGGTCTCGAGGTGGCGTAGGTAGGCCCAATCCCAAGCTGTGGAGGGTAAGGTTGGAGACGCCCCGTGCAGGTAATTGGACCGTGGGGGCTATCCAGCCGATCCTGGAGGAGTGGGTACGGAGGCGACACGTCTAGTACAGGTGTTGTCAGGGCATGGCTGCTTTGGCAAATGCCTGCACAAGGTGGCTAGACGGGGCTCCTGTGTGTCACCAGTTCGGCTGCAGCGAGGACACGGCCCTTCACACCCTCGAGCATTGTCCTGCTTGGGCGGTGCAGCGCCGTGATCTCGCAGTAGCAATCGGGGCAGACCTCTCCTTGCTGGCCGTGGCCAAGGCCATTTTCGACAGAAAGGGGGCATGGGAGGCGGTAGCATCCTTCTGCGAGGACGTCATCTCACAAAAAGAATCAGTCTTATCAAGGGGTATCGTATTACCCAGTACAAACTGGGAGGTCAGATAGGCAGTCGCTCCATGTAAAATACTGGTATTCAGCTGCATCCGGTTACACTGGAAGCCAACCGCTACATAGTTGGGAAAAAGCTGGAATGTCTTGCTGCTTGCTATCAGGGGCACAACAGATGCAAAGACATTCCAGAGACAAAGTTTAAACGTCTCATGCGCCTGTAAAGTTACCCTGGGACCCGTACCCACGTACCCTTATCATTTTAAAAATTATCAACATTCCTATTAACATCCAAAAACTGTAAAGGCGATCATCGTGTCATCCAACCCGGACTGGGCCTATGTTGGAGATTACAGTCCACTCCCTCAGAGGTCGCATGTATGTATGCCAGCTGTAGGAACATGACAAGCCAATTGGGACATTCCTAATCTTCTTCTGCGTGTGGTTAGTGCCTAACCTGGTGTTAGAGTTTTTATGCCGCTAATGGGCCTCTGAGTTGGCTTTACATGCCGTCGAGAAATATCTCACAGGCATGCTGGTTTCCTCACGTTTTCCTTCACTAAAGCAAGTGATAATAATATAAATAAATGAATCCGAAAAATCAGAGGTGCGTCTTGGGTTCGAACTTGAGACCTATGGCTTGGCAGTCCGACTGTCACACCACTAGGCTATCACTGCTTATGTTCCTAATTAAATTTTGTGTTTCGCAATACTAATACAAAATATACTTGTGTCATTCAACAGTTTCCATTTCTCAGAACATAAGTCGTTCACTGTAGTGACTAAAAGATTGAAGTCCATTTACAAATAGACGAAACAATTAAGTATCACTGTCAGAATCAGATGGTCAGTGGGAGTAATGACCAAACACATGACAAAATGGGGGTAAAAACTACAAATAATTGGCAACATTTTTAAAATGGTTTTGATGCCAGCGGATTTTTAGAAGAAAAGCGTCTTAAGATGTGTTGTTCGTGTCGTCATTTTCAGAACAGCTGTTCGTCTATTTCAAGACTCAGTTTAACGACACGTTTGCTGACGTAGACAGAGAGACATACGGACTGGCAGTGAGTAAAGACTATTAAAGATAGATATCGCTTTAACGAATTATGAGAAAGATGCGACTGTAAAATATACTATTTATTTATTTAAAATAGGTACGCTAACAGTACATACATCAAACATTCAACATTCAACAATAAAAATGTACATATAGGTTAAGCTTCTTATGTAGGTACCAATCACACGTGTACTACACAGGGTCATTATGTAGATCTAGTACATCGTCATCATTCTAGGTACTTACTCTAGGATCTAGAGTATTTTGAATAATTACTGTGGAAAATAAGACTTTTAGTTGTATCTGAATATGTAAAGATCCGCAATACGCTAAGAACAGACATGGATCCGTGAAAAACGTCAACTAGTCGATTGTCGATTGTCGTCTTTGACATTGTTGTGTTAATACTGTGTGTATTTATTATTTTAAATATATGTAGTTTAGGTTTGTGTAACTTTGAGCGAAAAAGTTTACTGCAAATGACTTCGAACTTATGTACTTTTTTGCCATCGTAAGCTAGACTCCCCCGTTTAGCTTATGGCTTGCGTGTCGACGCATAAATGAACATTTTTCAATCTCTTTTCAGTGTTCATAACTTTAAACTTACTGCGCTAGAAAATACAGCTTGAATTTTAAAGCTGTATATACGTTATGGCTTAGGTTTCCCCTTCACAGTCCGAGGCTAAACGTAGAGCAGTTTACTTAATTGTTTTATCGTGTTAATAATTCATTTGATAATTATGCCGTTACTTCGTACATTATTCAAGCTTACAAACGGGAAAATTCCGAAGGAATATTGTTAAATCCCTCCCTACTCAGAATCCTTTGAGATTCCAGCATTACTTAAAAGGACAATGACCAAAAGCGGTACCGGTAAAACGGGGTTACTTTGAGAGCTGGGGTAACTTTGATGATAGCTAAACTTGGTATGTTTTTACGAATTTAATGCGTGATGCTGAACGCAGCCAAAATTGTGCTTGTTCTGTTGGTCAGACTGACGGATCGGCCATATTATACCGAAGCGTGGACGAGTAGTTGCCGACAGAACCACTTAATAAATATTATTTCTTAAAGTTTAGTGTTAATAATGTTGTAATACCCACTATCACATTCGCCCCTTGACTCAAAGTAACCCCAAAAATATTCAAAACGCAATATTAACTTAATGATAGTTTCTAAAAACAATACTTGTGGATGGAATAAATACTTTTTATTTATTCCATCGAAAAGACATCCCGATAAACAACGCCAAAAATCAAAAAGATTTTTTGTAGGTGTTTGATTTTTAGGGGTAATCAAAGTAGCCCCATTATCAACATAACTTTGATGACCAGAAATTTATTATTTTTCAAAAAAAAAATTACCTTATTTTTTTTTTGTTGTAATAATTAATTTAAGCAATGAGTCTACAGTACAGATTTTTTTTACATTTTTAGCATTGAAATTGCGAGCGTGGTATCAGTTTGAAGTTTAAAATTAATCAAAGAGACCCCGTTTTACGGTACCAAAAAGTCTTATGCATCAAAAGTTTTAAAGTATTATTTTTTCATATTTTTGAATAGGGGATTTACCTAATTTAAAGTATAGAAGTATGAATATTGTTTTACTCCCTTTACGTGACATTCATACAACCGGTCATAGAGATGTGGAATGTAATAGAAACTACTTTGATAAATCGACTAACCAGGCATTCCAATCGTTTCTTTTTTATAATAAATACTTATAACGTCTGCTTCAAAAACATTTTACGAATTGTTTGTAAAATAATATTATATTTGCTTTCTTTTTGTTGAATAACAATAACAATTAAGTATAAGATGTCCACCAAATCGATTTGGTATTACTAATTGACACAAAATCGATTTTCTTACAAAAAGAAATCAGCTGTTCCATACATTTTGACAGCACAGGTATTGTAATTTGTAGGAAACAGTTGATTTTTTTTTTCAATAACCGACGAAAAATTTTTGTCGTGGGGTTCAGAATGATGTACTGAGTATGTGGTTTCCGTTTTCGCGTCGGTGTCCTTACATGTCCTTTGCATAACGATTGTCGGGAAGAAATACAAGCAAGAGACAACCATGCTTAATATGGTAATAAAAAAAACAATTTGTTTATTTTTCCTGTGTTCAAATTTCACCGGAAATGGCGGTTCGATGGCAGGGTAGGGCCGCTAGCGAAACGGAGGGGTGTGCTGTGGCGCCCGGAAGTCGCTGCATATTGTATTGCAAGGGGACCTTGTAGGGGCTGCTTTAAAATTGTTGCTATGTCCTACCCCTGGCATATTGATTTGTTAATTTGTTCTGATTAGGCAGAAATTGGTGGCACAAGTATAATTGGCGAGTACAAATCATTCATCTGTAGATATTACATAACATAAATTGTAATTCCCGAAGGTTTAGGCAGCGGTTTTATACTTTAAAGTACACCCACATTTCGCCAGTTATGTTTACGCCATGTAACAGGGGGCGAGCCTATTGCCATCCGCCGGGCTCAAATCCAGACTCCGTGGATACTACTGAGAAAAAACCCAATAACATTGCCTGACCCACGAGCTCATGCTCAGCAGTTGCGATCACTATACAGGCAATCCTGAAGGTATTATAGCTTCTATTTTGAAATCAGAGTATTAATTATAATTAAGTTATATCATAACAAATAAAATATGTTTTCTTTTTTCTTTAACATCGAGAGGGTTGTGTTAAAGGACAACCAGCTCTTTACGTAGCCGACTGGCTCATTACTTACTTTTTCTCATAAAAATTCGCCTATACCCAAAAGATTTTACCGTGTAGATATTTATCATGAAGTACGTACGAAACAACGGCGTCGGTACCCAATTCACTTTGATAAAATCCAACACCCACCGAACAATCATTACAGAATTCAGCCTCGAATCTAATCGGCCCATTTGCCAATGTCTGGGTAAAGGTAATTGGAATCGACCCTAAGTGTCGAGTAATAGGAACTGTTAAAAATTAAACACCCAAGACGCTGTTCCAGCCCGCTTTGTATTTTATTCTCAGACAGGCTATTACAAACTTTAACAGAAACGTCGAGCCTCTTGTCGAAGTTAGTGAAGATACAAAGGATGTTTTATGGTAGCTTTGACTACTTCTTTTTCTTGTAAAAATGCTCTTGCTTTGTAATGATAGATATAACACAAGTTGTTAACAGACCCTCCACAAAGTCGACGACTTTTTATGGAGTGAAAAGTCAGGGTATACGGTAGGACTCAATGTAAGGCACTCGAAACACTATGCTGGTGGATGCATTGAATAGTACACGGGTCCTGCAGATATTTATTAAAGTACTTTATACCTGTATTTAAAAAAAAAAAACACTTGTGTAAACGTTGGAAATTTGACCTCCAATAGCTCCGTAACTAGAAGGTTCCCAGGATGGTTCAGAACAAAAATGATCGCAATGGCGGGAGAACAAGTGCCTTTCAGCTTCCTTAAGGGTCTTTTTACACCGATAATTGTGTGCTCAGGCAGGCTATTATTGTATTGTATTGTATAGCGGGCCGGTGTCCGCAACTCCACAACCAACGCGCGTATTATGCGTACGGGTGGGAACTTTATTCGATCCACCCCAGTTCCCCGAGAAAGGCCAACAAAGCCTTGATGTTACTGGCTATCTCGCGGAGAGTACCTGGGTTACCGAAGTACTTTGCCCTGTATGAGGCAACCCCTGGGCAATGCAGAAGCACGTGGGCTGCTGTTTCGTCTTCCCCCATGCAGGCTCGACACAGTGGGCTATCTGTGGCTCCTATGACAAAGAAGTGTTTATTAAAAGAGCCGTGTCCAGTGACAGCGGCTGTAACCGTGCGCAGCTGTAGTTTTGACAGCCGAAGCGCCTGTTTGGTGAAGCGGCCGTCAATGGTAGGAAGTGCTTCCTTGGCCTGCCTGCACTCACCATAATCCAGCCACAGTTTGTGGTGCTGTTCACTAGTGCGTTTCTTTACCAGTGTGCGTAGAAACCCGAAAGGGAGAGGCACGATGGGTTCAGGTCCCACTACTGCCATGCTCGATTCCCTTCTAGCAAGTTCATCCGCGGCGTCATTGCCTCGGGACTCAGGCAGGCTATTATAAACTTTAATAAAAACGTTTAGCCTCTTGTCGAAGTTAGTGAAGACACAAAGGATGTTTAATGCTTTGTAATTTTTTTGGAAAAATGAAAACGGTAGTAAGAGAGCTAATAGAAGCTCCTCTTCTTCTGGTCATAGCGAAAAGACTTATTACAATCATTTTTCCCAAGCATATGATTGTGTTATTAAAGGTTGACATAACGGTATAAGAAAGTAATAAGCCGTTCCTTGTGAGGTCATGATTTGGTTGGTAAACATTACAGGCAATTCTGACAGAAAGACGTCTGCTACTTGTGTCCCTGCAATGAGGGCTATCGTTTTTGAGCTCACCAGATGGCGCCACTGTCGAGTAAGGTCCTGTCAATAATTCTATTTTATACTTTAAAGTACCAATGACTTCATTAAAAGTCGATTTAATTACGTTTAACAACACAGTGTAAACATAAGGTACATATTTACAATATTGTCCGTAAAATTTGCAAGCATGAAACATTTAAAAATCATTCTTCCTTTAAGTACTAACAAATTAGAACTCCCAACTTGGTACCTACAATCTTCAAGTCATAATTAATCAGGAATGGCTCAATCTTGACCACACTCGTGAATATTAATAAAACTACATGATAAAAAAGCGTGCAACGCGGGAACACTATGTCATCTGCCATTTCTGAAGGCCTTACTCTACACGAACGCCTCAATCGGCGAATTCATGCCCCATAGCGCCCATTGTCAAGAAAATCCAATGCTCCGACAGAAATTAGTACATACATTACTGTTGCTACTTGCTTATGGTCTCTACAATAATCAAGAAAATCCAAATATCCGCCATAGACACAAAACTGAAAGTTGGTGCCCCTTTTATAAAGGGTGTAAATAGATCCTTAATGAAGCCGAAATCCACTTGGCTTAACCGTTTGTTTTTTTGTTGTTTGTATTCCTTCTGGTGACAGAGATATTGGAGACCAAAGTTCAAACTTTTTCACAAGTTTTTTTTTTCATAATACTAAACTTTACTTTAAATACCTCCATGGCCCGTATACTATTAAATGCATCCATCACCACAATGTTTTGAGTGCATTCATTACTTTGAGTTATACAGTAAAACGTGATTTTTCACCCCAAAAAAAGAAATCGTTTCCCAGCAATAGATTTTACACCTTGTATACACATACCAAAAACCACACGTCATATTTCAGCTACAGCTTTTAGAGCACGCCATATTTTATACTCATCTACCATAATGCCTCGCCCAAAAATGGTGAAAGCTTATTTACGTTCTAATTAACGACGATACAAATGAGTTTGACCGATATCCAGCGGAATCAAAGGCTCCCTCCGTTTCAGGGACTTACACGACGCACCCTGCCCGTCTTCCTTAATGGGAATTAGAGTGACACGCCATCACCTGGTAAACCCCTAAACCCCGGGTCCCCATGTACTGATGCTTGATTATACAAGTATAACTACATACCTACTATATTAGTGATGTTAAATCACTAACCCTGCTATCTATAGTCATGTTCACAGAACATAATATATACCCTAAAACGGTCATGTTAAAGTAATTACAGCAACCATTTTTATACAATAGACAAGAATTTGAAAGAAGAACCGTCAAAGAAAGCAAAGCTGAAGTCTAACGTTTGACAGTTCTAACTTCAAGCAATTACTAAACTACAGAATAAAAATAGTATTTTAAGTCATTATTTTTACTCAAGTAATCACTTTAACTTGTTTGTAGATACGGATGTGGTTAATCTATAAGTTTAAAAGGAAACACTACACGTTTTTAAAAATATTCTTCAACTACACTTAATTTTGATTTTCTCCAACTGGACGGAGATTGACAACATAACATAACATCACGCCTATAATCACCGAAGGGTTAGGCAGAGGTGTACCTAATAGTACACCCACATTTCGCCAGTCATGATAAAGTCTCATGTAATAGGGGGCGAGTCTATTGCCATCCACCGAGCACAAATCCAGACTACGTGGCTGCTATGTAGAAAGTCCTGATGGAAACACCCAAAAACAATGTGCCCGAACCCAGGACCTCAGCAGGATGCTCAGCAGTCGCGACTTGCGCCTACTAGACCAACTAGCCAGTGGGATTGACAGTACCTTTCAGAATATTACTAACTAGGTGATTTATGAAGAAAATTCCTCACACCTACATCCACATGTCAGTGCTAGACGAAATATGGTAGGAGTATACCTCCACGCTATAGAAACATCCCTTTTATTCTCCCTTGCGGACTGAGCAATTACCGCTACTAATGCTCTAAGCTCTGACCTTATCCCTTCGTCTTGAGTTTGCAGATCCCCATTTCTTTTATAATGCTCGATGTTCACGTGTTGTTAAATCTCGTCCTAAGAGTTTGTTGGCATAGTATCACTCTCGATCTTTTCTTTTAGATTCTGCCTTTTTTTCGGGATTATTTTTATGCCGTTCTCGGCATCGTCTCTGCTTATCAGCAGGCGTGAGAGATATCGCAATCTTGAAATCGCAAAGAAACACACAGTATCCTGTGTACAATGTTTTAAAGTTCATTTGAATACGGGGTGGAAGGGACACCGACGCGAAAACGGAAACCACATACTCAGTACATCACTCTGAACACCCCCACATAGAAATTTTTGGTCGGTTATTAAAAAAAAAAATAACAGCTGTTCCCTACAAAAGTGCAATACCTACACGGTCAAAATGTATGGAACAGCTGTTTTTTTTTTTGTGGTTTCCGTTTTGCGTCGGTGTTGCTTCCACCCCGTATAACTTTTAGTCCACTTAAAATGCAGAGCTCACTTTCTTTGTAGGCCACACATAGGCACATAATTACTTATCTTAGAACTCAAACTTTAATTAGATACGTGTACAAACAAGGTTCCTTTGTAATAATGAGTAACGACTTCATTAAAATAGTCTGGAGGCTAGATTTAAAAGTACTATTAGCAGTATAGTCGGTTTAGAAGCATGTGTTGTGTTGGGAAAATGTTGTAAGGAGAGTTTTGAGGATAAATGTGGATGTGAATAAAAGTAGAGGAAGACCAAAGAAACGATGGATGGACTGTGTGAATGATGATATGGCTAGAAAGGAGGTAACTGCTGAGATACCGAGTAATAGAGAAGTATCGAAGAAGAAGACATGCTGCGCCGACCTCAAATAAATTGGGATAAGGGCAGGAGAATGATCAGTCGGTCTAGAAGCAGAAGTAGGGAAACGAAGACAATAGTGGTCCTGGGTTGTGAGAATGATGAATAATTATGATGTGTGATGATGTTGCTAGAAAGGGAGTGACTACTGAGAAGACGGCAAATAAAGAAGTAGATCAATATGGAAGAAGAAGACAACATGCTTGCACCGACACCAAATAAATTGGACAGGAGTATGCTGATGAAATGATACAGATAAAGCTGACAATCTGATAAGTCCGACATGTGTCGAAAAGTGACAATGCGACAAAACTTACAGGCGACAAAATTGCCATGGTGGAAAATTCACAAATTTTTCTGTTTAAACATTTTTGAGTGACAGGTGACAAGTGACAATTTGTCGTGAAAAACTTGTCTAATCTGGTTTATTAAACAGAAATTTGTCATGAAATATTGACATATGTATTTGTAGAATTGTCCGACAATTCTGCCAGGAGCGTTACCTTCTGTCGCGAAATCATATTTTTATTTCCCAGTAACATAAAAAAATCGGGAGACAGTGGATATGGTTTAAAAAAGTGGCTTAACACGCCTAATATACACAAACATAATTGTCACGAAAATCCGTGAATAATTGTCAGAAATAATTTGACTGTACTTTTTTGACATATGTCGAGTTTCTATATACGCGTTTTTAAATGACAAATATAATATGTCAACATTTCACCTGTCGATTTTTGACATATTTGTCACTTTTAATAAAAGGCCTAAGCGCGACAATTCAAAAATTTTGACAATTATGTCGAATTGACAGCTTTATTAAAACAGGGCTCTGGTATTCAGCTGCATCCGGTAAGACTGAAAGCCGACCCCAATAAAGTTGGGAAAAAGGCTAGGCAGACGATGAATATAATGATGCAAGAAGCAACAATAGTAAGTAACAATAGAGTCCTTCATCGTACAAACACACGTACGTACATACATGCTTACGATGGATGTTAAAATTAGCTCAGAATGTGAACAAGATGATGCTATGATTGCATCCTGAGTTCTGACGAGTGACTATGCCGTGTCTGTGTTAACGTAATGGGTAAAATGCGTGGTGGGTAGCTTTCCGGCACTGGCTCTTTGAAAATAATAGAGTGAACATTCCTGGCGATCACTTTAATTCTGTGTCATCGTATATGTTGACCGAAATCGGTTTAAACACAAATTGTGATGTTAAGGCGAAAATATTATAGGTAATAGGAAAATAACACAATATTTGTCATGATAAATTAGCTTGGCAAGGAACCCTTCACGCTGCTGTTAGTGTAATTGTAAACTTACCATGATAAATACGAAAGTTTGTGAGGATGGATGGATGGATGGATGAATTTTTGTTACTCTTTCGCGCAAAAACTACTGAAAGGATTTGGGAACACAAATCGATTATAAGAAGGATTAATTTAAAGGATACTTTTTATACCGGTAGCACAATCTCGTGTGGCACAATTACCGACAACCGAATTACACGCAGACGAAGCCGCGGGCGTACGCTAGTTAATCATTTCTTACAGGAAGAACTTGACGTCTATCAAATAGATACCAAAGTAAACGGGTATCTTTTTCAGCTCCATAAAGCAATGATACACAGTACATACATCATCACCATGGACGCCAGGGTGCCAGGGTTACCATCGGTACGGATTTAACATATCCCACTTTTTGGCCCACTGTCCGGAATTTGTTCATCTTTGTTAGGAAAAGGTTTATAAATACTGTAAAAAGAAGGATTACAAAGAGAAATACCCGGACATTTCCGCAATGTCCGGCTTATTCTCAAGACTTTCAAAATGGCATCTGTATTTGTAATGAATAAATCCTTTCGATGCGAAAGCACATTTCTCTTAACACACGAACCTAAATCATACATAACTCGCTATCAAAACTTATAAAACGTCGAGTAAAGGTGCTCGGTTCGGGTTGGTCGTTTTCTATGGAGTAGAACCGGCGAGAAACTCCATGAATACTCTTTGCTATACTAATCTATTAATATCTGGCTCCCTCTCTCCCTCTCTCCCCATATACTAGGCTCCATCTTCGTATAAAATGGTCTACAGGTAGACGGAATCCACGGCGCGGTTACAAACGTTACCGAGCTAAGTCTGGAATATGTCTAGATCGGGCATTCTCGGAAACTATGCCAGACTGCGCAACGTTTACCCGAAAAACGAACGAATAAAACGCCCATCGTAATTGTACCTGCGCTAGACTTGAGCCAGACTGTGTTGTTTGTGGCACTTCTACATAGAATGTTTAATATTTTTATTTATTTTTTGTTTAAATAACATAACATACAGCCACATTTTGCCATTTATGTTTAAGTCCCGTGTAATAGGGGACGAGTCTGTTGCCATCAACCGGACACAAATCCAGACTCCGTGGCTGCTACTGAGTAATTCCTGATGGAAAAACCCAATAACACTGCGTGATCCGGAAACGAACCCAGTACCACATGCTCAGCAGTCGCGCTTGTGGCCACTCGACCAATGAGGCTGTCAGGTTCTAAATAATTGTGAGGATAATCATAGTAGTGAAAGTAGGTTCAGGAAAGCCTGGTCAGCAGGAAGGCATTATGGTGCTAAGGGGCCATCCATAAATTACGTCACACGTTAAGGGGGAGGAAGGGAGTCGACGAAGTGTGACAAGGGGTAGGTTGGTCCTAAATTTTGTGACGTCACATTTTAAAAATCTAAGTATTTAAAAACTAAAAAACTTGAAAATATTTCCAACTCCATATCTATGAACATGCAAAATTGTAAATTATGTGACGTCACACTAGGGTGGGGGAGTCGCACAAATGTGACCAGCTGTGACAAAGACGGGGGGGGGGGGGTTAAATAGTTATGAAAATCGTGTGACGTAATTTATGGATCGCCCCTAATGATGGATGACATACATACATACATACTTAAACTCATGCCTTTTATCCCAGAAGCGTAGGCAGAAACGACAGAACGCCTCCTACTACCCTCCTACGACCCTTACCCTTACATACCTACTCCTGGTGCGTCGTCCACTTTCATACATCTGTTCCAGAACGCACGCCGTTTACGAGTACTACGCATGACCTTCCCGAAGAGCACCACTAATAAGGTTAGCGTTTATCTTTCTAGGGCGCCCCGTCCACGTTTTCATTCACAGAAACCATGTAAATATCTATTGTTTGTTAAAATAAATAGTCAAATAACTCAAAAACTGTCGGAGAGTGAATCCTTGATGATTTACTTCCAAAAACAAGTAACTTCACCTGGAGTGAAACAGTTTTTCAGTCGGCCTGAAAACGGCAAACTGAAAATCGGTTCTCAAAGACCCTGAAAGGATACGTGTCACTCAAAATACCACCATAATATTACTAAATACGGAAGTGATTAGGTAAGTAGTTTTCTATTTTTAGCCTTTTCATTGTTAGTATCTACCAATTCAATACTAGCTAGGCTATTAACATACATAAATTTTTTTTTTTTTTTTTTAAAAAAGGACAAGTTTTTATGAAAATTAGATTTATCTTTCAAAATTCAAATACATGAGGAGACGATCTTGGCTGCAGGATGAAGCGATGTCTGTCATAAAAATACATTGTCACCAGAACCAAAGGTGTGTGTAAAATTTCAGCTCAATCGGTTGAGGGGAACTGGTTTGAAATTCAGTTGCAAGATTAACAAGGCAAGTTAAAATAACAACTTGTAATATACCATAACATCACGCTTTTAATACCCGAAGGGTTCCGCAGAAGTGTGCCTAATAGAACATCCGGTTCTATTAGGCATAGACTGGATGTTCTTAGAATATCCATCCATTTAAGGTATATACAGGGTAAGGTATTTAAGGTAGGTACAATAGAGGGTGAGTCTATAAACTGCGACGATTCTTATATACTCTCAAAGCCCAAAGACATTCAAATATTTACGAGCAATAGACGGAGTAAAACAAAGAAAATCGTAATCCAATACTTGTTACTACTTAGTAACAAATCGTTCTGTCTCGTGTCATACGCCCGCTTGACAGATAGCATTCATGTGTCAAAATCGAAAATGATCGGGATCAAAATTTTTGTATGAAAATATTCCCAACGTCCGCTCTGTATGTATTTTAAGTCTCTTTGTATAATATACCGCTTTCACTAGTAGCCTAAAAGCATTCGATTATATTGACCACCTACACTATCTACTTGTAGCTAGCAGAACTTTCATCGTACTGCACCGACCGGTGAAAATTTAATAAGCTGAGAGCACTTCGCGATTCGAGTCCATCACGATACCCCTTCACAAAAGGTTGAGGATACATCTGGTTTGGCTGACAGTATAAAAATACTTGTGTATAACTAAAAATCCTTACACGTGGATGACGTAAAATAGACCACTAACGACCAGTAAAAATATAGGTTAAGGTAAGAATATTTTAATATTTTGATTATATTTATTGTACATCAAAATTTTAACCCAACTCTTTTACAATATAACTAATTGACTTTTATGGTGGACAGTAAAGATTAGGCATTTTATCTATCTATCAATACTGCGGACACAGAAATAAGCCTCCTCTGTACCCTCCTAATATACATAGTTACTTACGTTACGACAGGCGATGGGACAAAACAAACAACATGTAATATACTGACCATAACCAACTGGCTCATGCTGGTAGAAGTGTAACGTGTCTCACCTGGCAACTATGCTATTGAGCAGTGTGACCTAGTAGTGTGACCGTTGGACTGCCAAGTCAAAGGTTTCGTGTATTTATATAAAGTAAGAAACTGACTGGCTGACTGTATCACTGACTGATCGATCAACGCACACCTGACACCGCTGGGTCTAGAAGCATGAAATTTTGCACAAACGTTCCTTAAATGACGTTAGTTTTCACTAAGAAGGGATTTTTGGAAATTCATTTCGGAAGGGGTTAAAACGAGGGTTGAAAGTTTGTATGAAACTTGGTCAATTCCGAAGTTGACTTTTTTTTCTAACACATACACATCAAAATCCGGAAACGAAGTCGCGGGCAACAGCTAGTTTGAAATAAATGCTTACTTGCTAAATGCTGGTCTGGTTTCCTCACGATGTTTTCCTTCACCGAAGTAAGTGATAATTATGCTATTCGCAAATATATTAGAAAAACCCGAGGTTTTTCTATAACATTTATTGGGATAGCCTCTCAATCTTTTTCCCAGTATACCAATCTACCCTATCTTCCCGACCAGTCCTGTCCGTGACCTATTCATTAGTAATTCGGCACAAACGCCGTATGACGCAGCGCCTCGTGGTTATGTAGCATTTCTATGGTCCGAGCAAGGCTGCACCCTACGGTCAAGGCTAGCCAAACGCCCTCAGCCATTCTTGGATTAGTCACATTTCTAAATGTAATAAACTGTATGTAGGTACTGCAGTTGGCATACGAGCATATGCGAAGATTGCCACAAAGGGAGATGTAGAAAGCTATGGGGGTGATCTTTGCCCAGCTGTGGGATTATACAGTTTGATTTAGAAAAAGGTACTATATATTAGCGGTAGACAAGCGAGCCGCACCTGTTTCGCAACGCGTCACCTATCGGTACCAAAACTCCTCCTATCCATCCTATCTTTCAAGCAAGAACCAACCGTACACATTCACAAAATTTCATTGAAATCGGTTTGGTGGTTTCGAAGATGAGCATGTAGGAAAATAGTGACACGTGATTTTTTTTAAGATACAGCCCCTGGGTCTTACTCTTGAATTTAATTCCGATCGATCGACATTGGAATTTTGGCGTTTCGTACTCTTGAGTTCGACGCTAGCGCCACATTGGTATTAAATTGCGTGTCTATTTTGGGAATCTACGTGGAATCGGGATCGGGATTGGCGTACCGTAAACGCTTCTCTTGAGTCTATTTTGACAGCTGTACTTGCGACGCAGATTCAATGTGTCACACAGGTGACAGGCGACCCTCTGCTGCTCTACAAAGTGAAACTTGTTAACGGCCGGGTATTTACTGTATGTATTTGTTAATAACATAACATCAACCCCGAAGGATTAGGCAGAGGTGTACCTAACAGTACACCCACATTTTGCCATTTATGTTTTTAAATCCCATGTAATAAGCGGCAAGCCTATTGCCATCAACCGGGGACAAATCCAGACTCCGTAGCTACTACTGAGAAATTCCTGATGCAAAAACCCAATAACACTTTGCCAGACCTGGGAATCGATACCGATACCCCATGCTCAGTCACGCTTACCACCACAAAACCAACGAGGCATCTCAGCGTATTTGTTAATCTATATGCTTATTATCATGCCTTGAAAGCTTACCTAAATATGATACATTAATATTCAACTATCCACCAATAGTATTCAGACCCGGGTTTGGACGGAAGCAATTTAATACCTACTTAATATGATAACAACCTGGCAGATTTTGACGAAGGTACACACGGTACACAACAGCACAAAGTACGTAAGGTATTCATAAACAAAGCTGTCTCAAGAGATTCACGGAATGATGGTGGAGCCCCCTATAAATTAGTTACAATGGAAACAAGTTTATATGTTACTTGGTAAAACGGCTGGAAAACGATGGTGGCATAGTAGTAGTAATATAGTTATAATAGTGACCCAAGTTGTGGTTTTATTTAAAGAAAATTATTACATGAATATTTGATTTTTCTGGGTCCCAAACATCAGCAAACGGCAGCGCGGCAGGCCCAGAAGAAGATAATATTAATAATAAAATAATAAAAAGTATTTATTTCACGAAAAACATAGCACTTTGCACTGTATACATTGTTTGAAAATAATATTTACATTATGATGCAATAGTAAACTCTATTTTTTAAACTAGGACTAGCCTGTATCTTAAAAGATAGGGTTCAGCCAAATGGATTCAGTTAATATTCACAATCAGAAACAAGTGAAAAAGCGTCAATGATTTTTCCTAACAGCTATACAGAAAAAATAATAAAATAAAAACAAAAACTAACGTTAAATGTCACAAAAAAAAAATGATGGCGGGACGAACTCTACTCTTATAAATAAATAAATGGTGAATGACAGCTATAGATAAGTTGGAGAAGGGATGGGAGGCATTTGCCCTGCAGTGGGACACAAATAACCAATAATTATAATTAAAATATGGATTTTTATCAGACCGCGTGTGTTTCAAAAGTATTTAACGAAGTTAGTAATTTAAGTTAAAACATAACCTGTGGTATTAAAATTAAAATAAATGAAAGAGGCTTTTATAAAGTTAAAGACTATAACAATGATTTATACGCGATACCATTTAGTACCGTCGGTGTCGTGGGTGTATACCTATGCTATATGAAAGTAATATATTAATACAATTTAGCTATCGATTTCAGCTTTAGCCATAACATTGATCATTAGCGCCGTTGAGGGCTTTCAAACGCTAATGTAATTAGAACGGAATATAACCATCAGTTTATGATGAATGCAATGCAAAAGATTAGTTACCTAATAAGCATAAATAATGTGGTTTGCTTTTGCATGGCATCTCACAAATCAATCTAGGAGGTTGTCGTCTGCTTAACTGGTATCCTTGAGTCTCCAGTCAGAACATGAAAAAAATTACAAACGACTACTCGCTATGGGCATCCCCTGTGGGGTACGAGCTTAGTCTTAGGGTGTCGCTGGGACGACAACGGACACTCAACGGATCTGATCAAAATAATATGGTTTAAATGTTATTTTTTATCTCTGATTACCAATGTGAAGTTGGCAGGAAGAGTTTGACATCTAACAGCCGCCAGTCATACTTGTGCCGATGAGCAAAAGCCAGAATTGTACGGAAAAGGGGGTGGGAGTGGGACAATGCCGGATAATTATCTATACTAATTATAAATGTGGAAGTTTGGATAGATGGATGGATGTTTGTTACTCAATCACGCCAGAACGGTTGAACGGATCTAGATGAAATTTGGCACAGAGATAGATTATAATTTGGAATAGCACATAGGCTACTTTTCATCCCGGTAGGACAATCCCGTGGGTCAATTATGGAACTTCACGCGGGCGAAGCCGCTGGCATAAGCTAGTAGTTATTAAGGTAGTGCGGAGTGTGCGAGGTGACAAGACTAACCAAGACGACAATGGAGGGAGGATACGAGTTACCGTTTGAATGGACTTTAAGACTGACTAGTTTTGTTTTAGCGCTAAACTACGCAATTTTCTAGCTTCAATTTCTTCCGGTCGCTGAACATACTTGCTTGAAAACAAAAACACGAAATTTTAGCCTCGTTTTAAAATTCAGTATCTATTTTATTTAGCTTTGGAAACAAAAGAATAACAAGAGTGATAACTATTTATATTATTTCTTGCTAAAATTAACTGGTTGGAATAATAACATCTCACAGATTTTAACTCTGTTTGGATTAAAAACATCTCACAGATTTCCTAAATTAGTTAATGAAAAAGGATAAGTTCTAAAAAGGCATCATAAAGTATTTCTAGAAAAAAGTTAGTTTTTCTGCTGACATTGTATTTCTTTTTATCACATTTAAACTATTTTAATTTTATTAATTTTGACGATTGTAATATTGCTGACATTGTTTTATCTTTCTGTACTATTTATTTAACTTTTGACAATTTTTATTTGTTGACTATGTGAGTTTAAGAGATTTTAACAATTCATTTAATTTTGATCATCACTATTTTGTATGCCTGTCGGCGGAACATAGGTTGGACCAAACACTATATATACATAAGATCATTGTACCCTGTGTTCACAAAATAAATGAATTTTGATTTTGAATTTTTATAAACTTTAATTAAGATTTTATGCTACCTAACGTAAATTGTAATTACGACCCACGATGGGCGCCGATAATGACTTTAAATTTATTAAAACTGAAAGTGTTCGCTAACTTCAAAGTTTCTACGACACTATGTCGATCAAAATAATTAAAGAACTTTTAATTAAACTGTAATATTCGGATCATAATTGGAAAATCAGTCGTCTGACTATTCATATCGAAAAATTGTAACTACCCTCATTTGTCGCGAATACTTGGTGAAGTTAGTAGTTAGGTCAGACGATACTAGACGCTTTTCATTTAGTAAAGCTTTTTTTGTGACGTAGGTAGCTTACTTACGTCATGAAACCTTACTGTAAGCAATTTGTAAAGTTCTTATCAACAACTTATCAATAGGTCCACACGGACGAATAAAAAACTGGGTCTAATCTAAGCACAAAGCTGTGAAAGTTATTCTAAATGATTTTTGAACTAAAACCCTACAGGGGTTTTAGTCCAAAAATCTTTACCTCATTAGGTAAGTCGTTTACAGAGATCAAATTGAATATGTCTAGACGGTTTATATACCGACTTTTAAAATAACTAACACAGAATAACTAAAACTGTCAAACAATAACATTAGGCCCAGCTAACAAAAACTAATCATGTTTTTATTAAAGTTTTTCGCAGTTATCTCAAAATGGTCTATTTATACAAGGTTATTTTAGTTGTAGGAATAATGAAAAAAAGAGCCCCTTCAAAGGTCTCCTCTATGTGCCAAATTAATCATTTCTGTTGTGTGAAGTTCTGAATAAAACCTTAAAGGCTCTTTAACGGAGGCCACAAAAAGCTCTATATTTTCCAAGATATGAAAAATAAATTGGTCTTTAGACACGTTAGGCGCAGATAGCTAGACTATTTTTTTTATTTAGGTACCTATCTCAAAAACGGTGACGCGTAATGAGTTTTTTGTAGCAATCTATTAAACAATCTATCTACAAGGGTTAGTTTAAATTTCATTTGAACGACATTGTGAGCAACCTTCCATCTCCACTTCAGCCTACTTTGCCTTCGTCTTTTTGCATATTCCATATCCAATCAGCCCATACAAAATATTCAAAACTTTTACGATAATTCTATAACTCGTATTAAGTATAGGTACATACAGTAAAACAGGGTGACTATGATTAATTTTAAACATCAAATTGATACCACGCTCGCAATTTCAATGCTAAAAATGCAAAAAAAAAACTATAGTGTAGACTCATTGCGTAAATTAATTATTACAACAAAAAAATATAAAATGGTTTTTTTTTTTTAAATAAATATCTGTTTATCATAGTTTTATTTTTATTTTATTTTATTTCCTAAGAAAACTTACAGCTAGGATACAGATAGTTATCAGTTGTATGGATAATGGGGCTACTTTAATTACCTTTTATTTATTACTAGCTTTTGCCCGTGGCTCCGTACACACCACGCGTACGAAGTCGCGGGTTTAGAATCTAGAAGAAAAACAAAAAAAAAACATTTCCTGTGGTAAAATGTAGCCTATATTTTAAGTCAGTAGAGCGGTGAAAACTGCGTTCAAATCGCGTAAAAACATACAGACAGAAAGACAGACAGACAAAAATTCTAAAAACTGTTGTTTTGGCTTCTGTTGCTCTAATAAAGACCCCCCATATATATATATATTTTCAATATCTTCAATGTACAGACAGCGGCTTGTTACAATTTTATTATACATATTTATATGTATAGATTTATTCGATCGGGAAGACATCCCGATAAGCGACAAAAATCTAAAAGGATTTTTTTTAGAAACGTTTGTTTAGTTGTGTTTTGAATATTTTTGGGGTTACTTTGAGTCAAGGGGCGAATTGGATAGTGGGTATTACAATTTTACCAAATATTTTTTTATTATTACTAAAGAAAATAAAGAAACAACAGATTAATTAATCTTAACATTTACTAACGACAAGTCTCATAATTATTTATTTATACCAGCTGCATAAAATCAAGAACTCAAAAATCAACATGAAAAATGTTATCAAAAAGTTATAAGTATAGATAGTAAATCATAAAATTTTCTTTATCGCTTCTTCTTCCATTTCCTCCTCTGAGTAATTTTTATAATTGTGTGTACTCGTGGCATTTTTGTAGGTGCGAACCATGAGGCAACTAAAACACAAAGCAATGAATGGAGTTAAATTGATACTCCTAGAAGATTAGGTACCACAACCATTGGGGTAACCCCAAATCCCCTAATTTGGGTTTGGGGTTGTCCTTTAGCCCTGCAATTGATAACTATCAAAGTCGCCTCGTGTATCCTATCAATGTAGCCCCGGTGAACTTAAAGTGTTCATGCAAATAAAATGGCGACCGTAAACCAAAAATACAAACATGCTCTTAATCTCAAAGAAACGTTTAATTAAAACAGCGAAACAATACAAACCAAGCAATAATACTTACACTTGCACCATTGAAGTTATTCTGACATTTTTTTTAAACCTTTTTAATACTAAACTTAAACAAATAATATTAAGTGGTTCTGACAGCAATATAATATAATATGGCCGATCCGTCACGCGTCAGTCTGACCAACAGAACAAGCATAATTTTGGCTGCGTTCAGCATCACGCATTAAATCCGAAAAAACATACCTATCAAGTTTAGCAATCATCAAAGTGACCCCAGCTCCCGAAGTAACCCTGTTTTACCAGTACATGTGTTCAAAGTCTTCAAGGCTTTTCAATACAATCATTGAATCAGTAAAATAATTGAGTGGCTACTCCTACTTCCTTAACGTTACGCGTGTACGCTTCATCTTCGAAGAAGCCATTGATGAGACTGAAAAATAAATTACCACGCGTCGTCTGCCAGCAACGTCATGAATGCCGTCAATTAGCGTTATGCCAACCGCTTCTGCTGACGTATGCAACGAGATTCGCCCACTGATATTATCAACCGTGTACCGCCATATTTGCGTGGCTCACCAAAAGCACCGTATTTAGCATTTAGGTGAATTCAAATGGATGAAATGTCACAATAGGGTACCTGGAAGTGACAGGTCCATTTCTGGAAATGAGTTTCCCGCTTTCCAAGTAATGGAATTACGTAGGGCCCAAATAAATGTCAATTTCGATGGTCCTCACTCATCTGATAGTACCTACTCACTGACAGAAATTGGTAGAATCGGATTTTTTTCATCTACCCGACAAAATTGATTACTACGTTTTCTACGTTGTCGGGTATTTGATTTATTCACCGAAACTCCTGAAGACTTGATGAAGGCCGCAGAAATCAGCTGGGTGCGAGAAGCATAGGATAAGTCGACGTGGCGACGCTTTGTCTAGCAGTGGACAGCTTTCGGCTGATATGATAATATCCAATGAATTTTCGTAACCGCTGGTTATATGTGTTTGTATTCTAAATAAATAATTAATTACTCCTTTTGAGTACAGGAGGTAAGAAAGATATGAACTTAAACTGGAACTATCCTACATCAAGACAACATTAAACATACATACATAAATCATTCATTCTTCTTCATTGAGCATATTATCAGGCTAATTCCCAATCCCACCGTGCCTGATCGTGCTACACCGCTTTTAAAACACCGACATCTCTCTCAAATTCCCCCCAAGTTTATTAGCCCCTGATTGTCAACATAATGTCAAGGCAGGTCAATAAAGACCGTGATCAGTTAAAACAAGCATGGCGTTCACTTGGGGTACAAAATCGATAGCCTGAAAGGTCGCTTGAGTCAGTGTGCGTCGCACGTTACATTTTGGTGCCAGTGTCCATGGTGATTCAGTAAGTCAACTTCGATGTAACTTTGTGGTCCTACTGGCGAAACATTCAAATTAAGCATGTTGTGTTCTCTGTTTCCCTTTCTCTCTCACTATCCTCCCCGTGTTTATATTCTCTTAATTGAAATCACCTACCTTATCATAAAACATGTTTTTTTTTTGGTGAATATTTCACCAAAGCGAACGCACATCAAGATAAAGTTTTTTTAAATTATGAAATATTTAAATAATTACTTATAAGTTTGAAAAGTACATACTTCTAATGATACAATATTGATGAACTAGAATTGACGTCATAAGTAACATTTATACAAATATTGTCAACTCTTATTTGAATAAGTACTCGTATATTGATTGACCTTTAAAACCGAATTATCATCACAAACTAATAAATGACAGTCACGTTAATTATTTCTATCCAACTGCCAATGGTTAACAAGCCCTACGAAAAACTAGTCTTTATTTTTTTGAATACAAGCTAAAGTTACAATTTGCTTAGTATCGCGACTCCACATCTCGACAACCTTATCACTTTCATCTTTTGTCAGAATCCAGTTCAGTGCCTCGATTGGAATTCTTTTACGTTAAAATACCTATGAGTTAGGAATGAACGTATTTCATTTGTAATATGCATATTATGCTTAGTGATATATGAGGCAATATATTTAAGGGCTATAATATTTCTTATTTAATTACTCGTACGCATAGCTCGTACAAGTACCTGACATTCTTTTGTGAATAGCCTTTCATTAATGCTATTAACCTGTAATAACGTAAAGCGTAGTTTCTACAGATATTAATAAATATTCTTATATTCATATTATATGTTATTTGGTTCTTAACTTTCATTGTAATAAACGAAATTCTGATGCAAGCAGCCAAAAATAAAGTGTACAATAAAAAAAAAAAACATACTACTCATGCTCAATAAAAAAAAAATCAGACTTGATCCACTGTATGCCTTCCACTGTGAACCTGTTTATCATGCGCCGGGCGTTACAGCTGATAACAATAAATCCAGCCAAGCATAGCTCAGCTATGTAGTCAAAACGCTATTCCACCCTACTGGATTATTTTTTTAACCACCGATAATTGTGAAATGAGGGTAGCTACAAACTTTTTTACGCATATTTTGAAGTATTTAGAACTTATAAGTCAAGGATATCCTTCCTTTTGGGTGTGGTAAAAAGCGACAGTATTAAAAATGAGCGATTTTAAGGAAATCTTTTCGAAAACGTTATTGAAAGTGTACAATAAAAATATTAAATAAAATAAGTAAATACAATTCAACCCCATCGTAAAAATTGGCTAACAAAAGTGTGAATTGTTCAGAATCCGGTTTTTTTCTATTATGCTTAGAAGCTTTGTAATAATAAATGCCAAGGTCCTCTTTTATTTGAACGAGTAGGACCCTCCCCTTCGAGAGGGGACATTTTTGAGGGACAATGGCTGCGCAGAAATTTGAAGGCTACTTGATATTAAGCACAGATAGAGAGCAAAGTGGCTGATAAACGTTTCTTTTAAACGTTTCTTAACTGGTTATTATTTAAGAAACAACGCATATGCAGGAATTTTAAGTGGTTTGTTTGATAAATTGCCTGGGTGATACTGTTACAGTAATGGAGCCATTACAAAATAACAAAGTTTGTTTGTATTTTTACAACAGCAGCCATTTTATTCGTTCTAACGTTAGGCTTACAAACTACTATTACCTAAGGAAAACCCTAGCAAACCATCAAACATAACTTAGCACTTTACAATAATAAAACGCCAAACTCTAGCTAGGTGGTCTACCTCTCAACCTCCAGCCAAGCAAAACTTTCCCAAAACATTCCAGCAATTAACGAGAATGTTCGTGAAACTTACAAGTTAATTGACATTTAGATGAGTGACGTTACGTCTGAAGCCGTGAGCGAGGGTCGTGAGTAAACACCGAAGTAGGGTAGTGGGTGTCGAGCTGAATTTAGTCCCTACGGTCGGGCCGTTAAGCGAAGTAATGATGGCCGTAAAGATTGCGGGCTGTACTGATTGCTGAATGGTTGCAGAATTTCTGGTCTTTTAACAGTAAGAAATCGATCATTACAAAGGCATTGAAAGGCTGCTGGACATTGATTTGGTTGATTTCTGCAAACGATAACGGTTCTGTAATTATTAATTCAACAAGGTTATAACATCAGCCTTGGATAATGCAAGGCAAGTAAATATACCACCGCATGTAGTCCGGTTTAACGCCGGTATTACTGTAGGTTACTTGGAAT
Source organism: Standfussiana lucernea (assembly GCA_964057025.1). Taxonomy (NCBI): domain Eukaryota; kingdom Metazoa; phylum Arthropoda; class Insecta; order Lepidoptera; family Noctuidae; genus Standfussiana; species Standfussiana lucernea. The sequence goes on from OZ059805.1 coordinate 8,370,941, forward strand.
TTAAATAAGTAAACATAGTAAAAAGTGTGGATTCATTTCCACACAAAAAGTGAATTTAGTAATGACCCACATTGGGCGCCATTTGCGTTTATCCGCTCTCAAATTGGTACGAATAAAATATTATTTTATGTTACACTTTATATGGTTAATCTCCAAAACGGGCGTATTCGTGTGATCGCTCTGGTGCTTTTCAGATATTGATATTTAATGGTATTTATGTATCTCATTAAAAAGAATGATATTCAAATGGTATATTTTTACAATTGGCCTTCAATTTACACAAACAGTTATGGAAATATTTAAGTTCAAAAAATTTCGTGACCAGAGCAGTCATAATTGGTGCCAGAGCGATCATAAATGGTGAAAGCAGTGAAACAAAAAAACTAATATTGATATTATTTATTTAGCTGTTTTCAATCATATTCAGTGTACGTGTACAAGATTATACATATCTAAGAGAAATGAATTATTTTAGAAAAAGGTCAAGGCATATTATCAGTCATACATATCAAAAATACGGAATCTTTTATACGAGTATAAAATAATCGCTAAAATAACTAATTAACAAAATTATAAAAATCAACTTTTGGCTTAGTTTCATTTCTTTGGACTTAATTAAATCACTTCTAGGTAAATGAGACAAAATTAAAAACCTTTTGAAATCAACTATTAATACAGTCTCTTATAGTTATAAAATGACTTAGACTCATTAAATATTAGTTTTTAAAAAGTAATTAAAGAAAACTAACGTTTATAAAGAACATGATAAAATTCTTAAAAATAAACAATTATAAACTTAACGATTTGTAATCTTAATGCTAACTGTACTGTGCCCCGAGCTTTTTTCCTTTGGTAACTCTCTCTTGACTTTACAAGCCATGGTGCGTATAGATCTGGATCATTTTTTATCTTGGCCATTCTACGACGCTCAGCCAATTTCTTCATAAGATAATGATTTCAATCTGCAACAATAGTTGCCATTAAATTTTAGAGAAGAAAGGGTTACAGTTGTGGTAGCTAAATGCAAGGTATCATCAAGGTAAAATACGTCAAAATCTGTTTATGGGTCTAGGTTATCCGAAGAAACCCAGGAAAGGCTATAAATTAAAGGTTATATGCATAGTTCATCGTTTGTCATTGTTACAGTCCGGTACTGCTATTTAAAATAGAATTATAACGTACAATTAATGCAAAATATCATCGCTCTGGTCTTCTTGGACAGAGCAATCAGAGCCATAGCGATCAGAAAAAGTCACAAAATCATAAATATAGCCGAATTTAAAAGCAGTAGAAAGTTGTGATTACGTCTCATAAACAACATCATAACGATCACTTAATTCACATAACAAACACATTCAAAAGCTTACTATTGAATTTAAATAAAGTGCCATAGCAATCATAAAATTCGGGAACCAAATCCAGAGCAATCATAAACTTACCTTCGTAATGTTGGAACGCGGGAACGTGGCACACAGGTATCCTCCTCGGCGGTTAGACCACTGCTGGCGTTGCCCCGTGGGAGGGGAATAGAGTGTCTATAACGCGTAACTAGGGATGAGCGCGATGTTTTACCTCAGCGCAGAGCGATGAGATAAAATGCCCGGTCACGATTTTAAATTCAAATTGTGGCAAAAGTATTGTTAATTTATTATAACTAAAAATATTTTATTACTATGAAGATTAACTATTTGTTATGTAATCTAAATAAGTTGTTTCATATGATCGTTGTCATTAAAAAAGTTAAAGAATAATTTTTCATTCAATCGGGAGTTGGGTCAACCCAGAGCGATCAGGATTTTAGGGTTTAAGATTTTTTTTTTAATATTTAAAATAAACTTATTCATAATGTTAGCCTTGTATCACGTAGATTAGACACCGAACTGTCTATAAAAAAATATTTTGAAAACATTTTTCGATTTTAAAATGGGTTTATCCAGCCCGACACGAAAAAAAATGCCTCTGGAGATCGACCCTATACTATTATATTATAAGCTGAACACATTTAAATTCTTCACATTTTGCAGTCGAATTCGAAAAATAATAACAAGATAGCTGTTCCACGTCGGGCGCCAAATTATCTACACAGGTCCCACGGTGGGCGCCAATAAGAAAATACTTCCTTATTTCCTTATGAGTTACAACCGTCAATTGTCCTTGAAATCGTCATAAAAGGCTTTGTTACGAGCGCTGAACGTTCATAATTCATTTACAAGGCAAACTTTTCTTTTAAGCGCTCTCAGACATGTTGGCGTCGAGCGAAACTCGTGCATGAAGTATGTAGGTCCGTTTGCCTTGGCATGTGTCCCGACTCAGTAACCCAGTACAGTGTTATTTATCTCTATTTAAGACGCGGATGAAATCTTAATACCAATATTTGTGTCAACTGTAATTGCAATGACGTTTATGAATTTGTTTTGAATTTATCTTCGACCCAATTTGATTATTTTTCAGTTTTGGAAAATTACTGATCTTCCTGTGGACTTCCGTAATTGCCCACTCCTTTTACACAAAGGACTAAAACGGATAAACGACTAAACGGATAAAGTATCATAACATTTTCTATGCAACTGATATTTCCTCAGCTGTATGAACAAAATCAATAGGTAACAATGCATAAAATATAGACCTAATTTAAAATTCAAGCAAAGCAATTCAAATGATATAGAGTTGGTTCTTGATCATTCGCCGCCACGTAAGTTATAGATACCCAAGTACTTAGTCGTTTTTAGTTCTACTGGAATAACTAGTTTAGAATCAAAAACCAAAATAAAAGAGGGTGAAAAGAAGGTAGACTCTATAACCCTTCTAGAGTGAGTAATTTTAAATCTGCTTTTCCTTGATTCATTTTCAGTTATCTCATCCCTAATCATCACCATCGTGTTCATTATACCTTGCTTCAACCTTTACAAAATACTCTCATCCTTGAAAGTCGGTATTAATACAACGCTGGAAATCGTTATCCCGGCTTATTTAGACGATGACCACAAGCCACCCGCTAATCGCTCACGGTCAACTAGGATCCATTATAAATAGCTCTCTCCGAACTAAAATATACCGGTATTGTTACTGAAATAAACTTATATATATTTAGTTTCTCTCATAAACACGCTAAATATGTTTATTGACTACAATACTAGAGAGCTAGGAGATAAAAGCTTCAAGGACGGGAAAGCTTGATTATTTCGTTTATTTTTACAAGGTTCTATTATACTTGTTGTTCTTTCGTTCATTTTTTATAGTCGCAAATTCACGATCAACAAAAATGTTCCCTATGTTTAAATAATAACTGTCATTATTTGACAGTTGTATGAAATGGCTTTAATACGGCTAATTAATGTAAGGTGACAACATTAATTTGTTTGTCTGTACAATGCTATCCCTGAAAAATAATGCTAGTAAACGTTTTATCTATTGGTTATATCAAACTGAAATAACATTTTATTGGATAATTTGCGCTTGTACCAAACTAATAATTCAACAATTTTATAGTCTAAACCGGCTGGTGTTAAAAACATCGTAAAAAATTACGTTTGTAGTTATAAAAAGAATCGTTTGTAGGCAGTATGGTACATTATCTTTCCTGTCACATTAAACACCTACTGAAGGCTAATGACTACGGTTAGCTCTCATAGGCACTGATTTTCAAGATGGAGTAATGGAACTAGTGATATGAATAATAGCAGTGATGGCTTAGACAGGTACTTTAGTTGAGTGTACAATTCAACACATCACTACTATAATACATAAAGGCAGAGGTGCACCTAACAGTACGTACCCACATTTCGCCAGCTACGCTCTCAATGATGTTTAGGGAAAACCTCATGAAGAAACCGCAATGCAAACTGCCCACAGGTACTAAAACCAAAAATTCGAAGACTTATAACATCCACCAACCAGCAGGGGGCTTGGGATTAAATAACTCCCTCACACAAAGAAGAGGCCTGTGAAACAGCAGTGGCAGCATTATGCTGAGTATACTAGTGTGCAATCAACAATAACAACAATCATCATCTTCCTGCCCTTGTCCCATGTTACTTGGGGTCGGTGCAGCACATTTTTAGGGTTCCGTACCTCAAAAGGAAAAAACGGAACCCTTATAAGATCACTTTGTGGTCCGTCCGTCCGTCCGTCCGTCCATCTGTCAAGACCGTTTTTCTCAGGAACGCGTGGAGGTATCAAACTGAAATTTCTATATGATACTTAGTTCTACTGTCCCTGGAAGCTGTAGAAAAATCAACCTTCTAAGTCAACGCAATCAAAAGATACAGCCACTTAGGCCGCAAATTTCCGCAAATTTTCGAAACTCGCACGGGAATCAAAACCTACAGGGTACTTCCCGTGAACTTAGAATCTTGAAATTTTGTACGAAGTCACGTCTTATAGTACAGATATAGGAAAAATTACGAAAACCGTAAATTTTTAGTTTCGTCATATAAAAAAAAGTTATATACCCACAGGTTTGTACGGAACCCTCGGTGCGCGAGTCCAACTCGCACTTGACCGGTTTTTTTTCTTCCATTCTCCTCTGTCAAACGTCACACTATCATTTACTCCTTTTTATTTCATATCATTCCTCACACAATCCATCCATCGTTTTCTTGGTCTTTCTCTCCCTCTTCATCCATCAACATGATTATATTCATCACTCTTTTGGTCACATGCGATTCGTCCCTTCTCATGACATGCCCATACCATACCCTTTCAAATTTTCTGTAACTGGTGCAACTTTCATATACTCATTCCTTACTTTATCCATTCTTGTCACCATCAAAAACAATGTAGAATTTCATGAGCTATATTTCATAAAAACGGATCTCTGTTAGTAGTTACCTACTCTGTACTACTAGAATGCGCCTACACCACCAAGTGTAATCATTATAATGAGCTCATCCTCAGAGACGACGTCTAAAAACTGACTCGAAATAATGAGCCTCTTATCCAATGCTTTGTTATTCAAGAGGATAGTTCATTCCTGCAATGGGATATATATGGTATTAGACTTCATGGTAAGCCGCTGCCGACAACCTGATTGGATTTTCCATCTAACTTTCATACAAACTTTCATTTTCAGTGATTTCTCCAATACAACACAGTTTTGACCCAAGATAACGCAGTAAAAATTGTAGTATCGCCTATTCAAGGACACCCAATTAACAATCAACCTGTATTTATAAGGATTGCTTGTCATCTGATTTGTGGGTGTGAGACTGACAAGATTTTCAGCAAACAAAGAGAAGCTAAAAATCTAATGTTGGGCGACGCATTGTAGATCCATGTTGCCAAATTGGCGCAAACTCAAATAAACTCGCTCTTCCGTATAAACTCTTGAAATTAAAGATAGTTAAAGCTATTGAAGATCGCAGTAACAGAAATTCACACTTCACTGAAGTGTAACAAATCTAGACCCTTATGGGATTTAGGGAATCAAAGATGTTCCTTTTTTGTCACAGCTAGTGCATCATATACGTGAAATCCAAACCATATCAGACTTCAAATTGACATATTTATGCAAGGGTTTGTCACAACCTTTTGTTTTACTACCATCCCCCAAAACAAATCTATGTATATGGAGTAGGTACTTATATCTGTTTCTCACAGATAGTCCCGAACTCAGTGACGCTCGAAAGCTGACAAGTTAACGCGTTACACAATACGTATGGATTTTTACGCAACGATGACGTCGACATCGTCTGAGGCGTAACTGTCGTCTTCCTGGCAACCAGCCAATCTGACTGACACACTAGCTGAATTCGTTCGACAACAATGTTTTATGGCTACTAGTAGATGTCACGAATAGAAGGTTAATCTTTGCGGGAAAATAATGTCCTTCGTCTTCGTGTCTTCGGGGTATCAAGGACTTTTTGTTCGTGTTAATTTCTGAAGCTGAAGAAAATAATAAAGGAGCGCTACATCCTACATATGTACGTTCCTACTTACATTTACTGTTATAAAAGTATAAAAAAATTAAAAATCGTAAATTAAGTAGGAACACAGCCATTTTGGAAATAAATGGATTTTAATTTTCTCCGAAGTTCAACATCAAGGTTATTGATAACTTCACCGCAGTTTTCGGCCTGAAGTATCATCGTCTCTAAAAACCTCTTTTAAAATAACAAAGACTTCTCACACGAAGATATAATAGAATTTCTCGGCTTCAATATATAAGTACCTACACATATTAACCGTGCCGACATATCGTGACAAGTTGTTGTAGTCTGTATAGACAATCCTGTTGACAGCCGCCGGCTTGTCGAACGCACGAAATGGCTTTCAACGCATCAGTAGAAAGATTTCATGGGTAGTTGTTTTATGACAAAGGGCCTAAGAATGTGCCCCTCATTGAAAGTATATCCTTGTTGCAAATGTACATGCATTTTATACCTAATATATTAAGTCGTATAAAAAACTGCTCTCTTAACACCATGGTTTAGAAACCAGATAGAAATAACACACTTCGAATGCCCAAACTTGGTCAATGGCGTACATATAGAAAGGAAAATATTGATTTTCTCCGAATTTATAGAATAAAAAATCGAAACTTGGTGACGCACTTTATTTTTATCAAAGCAGCCAAATCTAAGCTGGTAGGTAGGTCTCTTCGTACCGTACTGTGACTAATGTATTTTTAAGAAATCAAATGAAAATTGCTAAAGAAAAGTTTCTCGATGCATAAATTCTTAGTATCCGCATTAAAAGCACAATATCTTTTCGTTGATTCACATCCGCAACTAGCAATCTGACAGAATCACGACGTATTAATAAAAATGACAAATTTTCCGCGAATACATAAAACTGTAAAGCATTGTCAACATTTTCCACCAAATAAAAACTACACACGATTTCTATGTGTAAAATCACATTTATTCCGATGAAAGCCTGCCTATTAGGGGTGCGGTAAACCCTCAGTGTGCATAGTACCTAACTGTAACCCCACAAAAGAGTTTTAACTTCAGCGAATTCGATCGAGGAAGAACGCGAATGCCATAGAAGTTCCGCTTGCGAAGGATGCGTTAAATATTTGATTTTCATTGAATATTCTTACGTTAGCTGTTCGGTGCTGGCAGGTGAGTCGCGTCCATCGTCCCGTGCGTCGGCCACCCCATGAGCTCCACTCATGCAATAAACAATAACTCACAGTATACACAAAAGAATTCACTATTCACACCCGTAGACCGGACACTATAACATTTTATCCACGAACGATTGGTAGAAATAATAATTACGTGTGGTGACGTGAGAATGAGATTACCCGGATGTTTTATGAGACGAGGCGCGCTCCTCGAGCGTTCGCCATGTTGATTTGGAAGGGCGATTCGCGCGCGCGCCAAATGCAATCATGTGTTGCCACTATTGTATGGTTTTCCACTTATTATGGGTGACATTTCTGATTTAAACAGGTAGATAGGTTGTTGAAAACAGTCGATTTCAGACTCAAAGTTACAGTCCTAAAAATCAAATTAATTTTAAAATAATTCAGATTGAAAACCTTTAGAATTAGGTCAATATTATCTCGTATCGTATCGTTCTGTAGAAGTGAATCAGTTCCTTAATTCTACTTCACTTCTAACAACATGTCTTCAATTATGAGACATCCTACACGTTGTACAAAACAAACATTTAATTATTTATTATAATAATACCAGCCTATTACTGTCCCACTGCTGGGCAAAGGCCTCTTCTCAAACAGGTAAAGCACGAGCATTGATCACCACACTTGCTCAAGAGGGAATGGCGTTTTCCGACTTGGATTAATATTATAAGTCCAGGTTTCCTCACGATGTTTTCCTAAACCGATATCTGTGATGTCCAAGATAAACTTAGAAAGTATATATGAAATAAAAAAGTCGCATTGGTACTTGCCTGGATTTGAACCCACAACCACATGCTTGAGAGGCGAGGCCTTAACGTCTGGGCCATAACGACATAATGATTATTTATATTAAACAAAATAAAAATGTAGATCCTGTGGTAAACTCTTTCTTCCCCTAGCAACACTGTCACGCATGCGCGGTAGCCCGCCACTGCAATACGACGCTGTAGCACCATGCGCCTATTTTTATTTCCTTGCGATTTGTCGCCGCTACACGCGACCGGCGACTGACACCTGCGTTTGGCGAGTTTCCGAGACAAGAAAAATATGATAAATTACATAAAACACTATAAGTACATTTATAATACCAACAGTTTTCTACGTAATTTCTTTACCCAATTTGTCTTTTACATCGTTCTGTTTGTGACGAGTCGACTTTTGTAGACGGCTTTCGAATCATGGAACCCCAAGGCGTTAGAATCGATTTCGACCGGCGTCGGCAATTATGAGGGTAAGGTTAGAAGTTCACAATGTGCCAGACACTGTATTTGTCATGCAAAACTCCACAACAAAGAACAGTTTAACGATTGTCTTTTGTCTTCTATTATAGTTCTATTGATAACTTGTACCAGATTACTTGAGGCGGACTTTACCAATAAACGAAACGCGATCGGCGTATCTGAACCAAGTTCAAACGCTGTTAGTGCGATAATTATCATGGAATATTGACACTGGTAGATCTTGAACGTCGTTTACATGTGCTGATTGTGTTTCGTATTAATTGTGTGTCTTGGTTAGTTTTAAATTTTATTTTATATTAGCTTTTTTATATTGTGTATTTGTGGCGTGTGCTAATAAACGTTTTTCTTTCTTTCTTTAATGGTGAAATCGGGTCTCGGTTGCGATGTTTGGTTACCCAAAATAATAAAGCTTATTCAGTTGAACAGGTCTGCAAGAACCGGTGTTAAGAAATATAAAATAGGTCACAGAAGTGTCACAAGAAACAGGGCAGCAAACTGTGGTGACCCCAACAGCTGTGATTTTTGATCTCCAAAGCTCATCAAATATGTATTTTTGGTTTAGATTCGAAAGGCATAGTTAGTTATAAAATTAAATAAAAATAAACTAATATTCAAATAATATTATTCTTTATTAAATAAATAAAAAGTTAGGTGTTCATCATAGTACCTACAGACTATATGATCCCGGTAGGAAACTATTGATGCTTGGAATTTATTATTATACATCAGGATTAGTCTGAAGAATCGGAGGATGAGCTCGATGATGAACTAGATGATGAACTGGATGATGAGCTAGATGATGAACTTGATGATGAGCTGGATGATGAACTAGATGATGAGCTAGAATCAGACGAGGAGCTAGATTCGGACGAACTAGATTCGGAAGAGCTAGAATCAGAAGACGAGCTTGATTCGCTAGAACCAGGTGCCTCAGTTTCAGGTGCTGCAGTGGTAACATTTACAGGAGGAATAGTCAAGGTGGTAGGACTAAAGGTAGTGATATTGACAGGGCTTTCGGTAGTGGTGACGTTGACAGGACCTTCGGTGGTGGTGATGTTGACAGGACCTTCGGTGGTGGTGACGTTGATAGGGCTTTCGGTAGTAGTGACATTGAAAGGATTTTCGGTAGTCACGTTGGAATACTCCCAGTCGAAATTGATGCCGGACACGTCAGTGAACCAGTCGTGGTAGAAGCCGGGACGGATGAAACCTGGAAATATGAAGTATTTGCATCAATATTTATGAGACTATCATAAAATAATTAGGTGTTCAAGAGAAAAACGCAGTTGTTCAAAATTATAAGGACTAGAACTGGGAAAAGTACTTTTAATTACAAGTAAGTATATTCAGTGTGAACAGCAACTAGCTGCAAGCTAACTGTACTAATAAAAACTACTAAATAAGCAGAGGGCCGATAAAGATGATGGGAAAGTCAAAATTGTATCAAAGTTTATCAGACCTGTTGTAAGTCTGTGAGGTAATAAGAAACGGCTTGAAAGTGATAGCCACTTTTTATCTTACGGAAATCCCAGTAATGCTTTCATAAATTCAAGAATTCAAAAGGTGCTTGGATACGTTAAGATTATCTTATTTTTCGAATAAATTCAGTAAGTCTTTGCTTACCAGCTGGGAAGTCGGTGTGGCATCCAGTGGCTGACACGAAGGAGGCTACTCCGACCTGAGTGGTTTCACCGTCGATGTCAATGATGGTCAAAGGGCCACCGCTGTCACCCTGTGGAACGAAATCTGGTTAGTTTTATTTCTTTTGACTCCATTTATTCTTCTTCTCATGTTCTTCTTGAATTGATGACTCAATTTTCGTCCGACCGGTACGTAGTGACCTGGACCGCTCTGTCTTTTGCCTCATTTAAGTCCTGGAGTGTGCAGGCAGTTATTTTTATTTCTTATTTGCAGAGTTTCAATCCCGTTTAGTGCCCGCATCATGGAACATCAGTATCATAGGCATATTTATTAGAGTTAATTTGGCTCAACAGAAGTAGCCACTAATACAATAAAAATAAATATACATATTTTGAGTACCTAAAATACACCACAGTGAATGTTCATTGTGGTGTATTCTACCACTAATCGATTTCTCAAAAACTGGCAAATAACCTATCACAACTTCATTGATCTGTACGTATGTACCTATGTCAACAATGAAAGAGTCAAAGCTATTAAACAAGGGCAAGGTAGTTCTCCATACCTGGCAGGTAGACTGGCTGGTGACATTGTAGCCTCTGGCGCAGATGGTGGAAGGCTGGATGATGGAGCTGCCTCCGTAGGCGAGTAGGCACTCGAAGTTGGTAGTGATGTTCAGGAAGACCCAGTTGAGGTTTTCGGGAGAGGCTCCTGTATTCAGGAAAGGTCTTAATAAGTATGATAACATCTGTGTACCTTATATAAGTGCGCCTAGTATTAGTGGTAGTAGACTGCGACAAATCGCTCATTCAGCTTTCAGCGTGTGGATTCCTAGGGTTAGCAAATCGAATATATATAATAATATAACTTAAGGAAGTAAAGTTTTACCATTAGTCCAGGTGCGTCCCCAACCACTGGCGATGGACCGATCTCCGCCGTAGTTCTCGTTCCTTGCTTCAGAGCGCTGCATCCTGATGGGCTGAATAGTGTCTGCAAAATAAACGTTTGGGTTTTTTTTGTTACTGCGCTTTTAGAACATTTTTTTTTATTATTCACATAATATAAAGTGAGGACAGCTGCCTTATAATCATAACTAAAGCGATCGTTATCGTAAATGACAAAGTCCGAAGAATAAGCAAAATGTGGCATTGCTTACAAAATTATGCCGATGGGGCCAAAACGTTCTGGGGTGACAACCGCGTGAAATCCATCAGCAAACTTAACATCTTTTATCTAACTAAATGACAGTGAACACAAACTTACCACCGAACAGCAGTTCCTTGCCGAACTCAATAAGACCGATGTCATTGGGCTGCACGATCGACTGCAAGGCTTCGTTATATAGGGGGTGGTTGTAGTACTTGGTGGTCTCGAAGATGGCTGAGGGCTGGGTCAGGTTGACGGTGCCGGCGCGGATGACCAGGGTCACGCGACTGTGGAAGAAAGAGGACAAGTTTAAGGACGTTACAAGACCATTACAACATTACCAAGAAAATTCTCAATTTACGTAGGGCAGAGGTATACAAGTACACCCAGATCTTGCTGGTTATTTCAATTACACAATTTCTAAATCAGGGGAAAAATCATATGGAAATCGTACTAAGACTCCAGATTAATAAACCAATTAACTGCTTATGGCCAATGAGCGTTTTTAAAGCGGTTTCTACTGGAACTCATTAATTAAGAAATACTTTAGTCTTGCCATCTGTACCCCAAAACAAGAAGTCAGTCAAAGTAACCTCTGCGCTGCACCTGAAGACGCCATGGAAGTGGAAAAGGTTGGAAAGGTTTGGATGAACAAAATTTAAATACTATCTGAAGAAGACTTACGAGGCAGTGCAGTGAGCGGCAGTAAGACCCCATGCAGCGTGGATGATGGTGCCTCCGCAGGAAGACACGCCTCCAGCAGGGCTAACCATACGGATGGACAGCTGGTGAGGGAACTGCCCGTCTCTTGCCTCCCATCCTGACACAATACGGGAGGCAGCACCTGTTGAAGAACAGTTAAAAGAAAGTCAGAAGATATGGAAAAGGTATGGATACTGTCGCTGAACATTTTTTAATAGATAATTAGAAATAGATGATCGTAAATCTCTGGTAACTGATGCCTGCTTCAGAAATGCTATCGATGTACCCCTGTGTCTAGACTAAGGATGTTATGGAGCTTCGACTGCCGACTCCAATATGTCGGAACTTCCAATTGATATTACACCTCCGGTTCCTACTACGGCTTCGATACAAGGTCGAAACATAGCGGATAGTGGAGGCGACGCAAAGCGCGGGTGGCCGCAGTCAACGTGGACGAACAGGTTTGTGCATGTCGCGCAGTGAACCCTCCTCCCCACACATTTTCTATCGTCGATATCTCTTTTACTTTTTGCTACGCAATATAAGTAGATGATTTCTTTTGTTTTGTGTTGCGTTTCAATCAAAGTTCTCTATCTGTTTTCGATTTGAACAATAAAACCAAAATCAAGCGTTATTTAGCACTACTTCATTGAAGTCAACGCCTATGTTATGTTGGTTTTTTGTTTTTAATGGCTTTACTATTTTATTCTATTAGGCTTGCCCTTAATACATCTGTCTTCTGCCTCCACCTCCGAATCCAAATCCGACTCCGACAAATCAAATTTAAGAACTCTGACGCCGACTTCAGTTCCGATAAAACCACCTGCGTAGCATCCTTTGTTTAAAGGTCCAAGAGTTTTCACCTCACTCCCCCCCGGGACGAGGCCCGCAGGTCAAGCGGGCCGGCCGGCACTAGTCCGGGGCAGCGGAAGTCGCATCAGTTCCCGCTGCCCCCCGACGCAAGTGTGCGAGGGAACACTGGTGTGGTTTTAGTCAGTACGAGTCTGACAGACCCCTCCGCTCTCCCCAGACGGAGGACATCCATTGAGGATTTCCACATCGTGATAAAAAAAAAAGAGGTCCAAGAGTTGCTAGACCCGGCTTTCCTTTTCTCCTAATAACCTAATAATCAGCTTCCATATTAAATGGATAGCAACCAATTAGCGCTATTTTTAGAGATTGTCAATAATAAACTAAGATACGGAGTATGTTTGGTTGATTATCTTACCTCTCGCTACTTCAGGGAAGGTTAAACTGGGATCGGCGAGAACCTGAAATGTACAATTATATCAATTGAACGTGCCACATACTTGATTTTTGGGTACATTATGGTAAAAAAGTGGAAACGGAGTTCTCATGCACAGGACAACCACTGGTTCCTCTCCTACTCAAATATTTTATGGAATATTGAAGACGATTAAAGGTGACGGCCTCGTCGATCCACTGGTCGCAAGCACGACTGCTGAGCATGAAGTCCTGGATTCGATTCCCGGGTCTTGTAAAGGGTTATTGGGTTTTTCCATCAGGAATTTCTCAGTAGCAGTCTGGATTTGTGGAATCGCCCCCTATTACATGGTCCTTTAGCATAACTGGCGAAATGTGGGTGTACTTGTTAGACACACCTCTGGCTAGCCCTTCGGAAATTACAGGCGTGATGTTATAATATTATGTTTGAATACTCTGTTCATACTATTTCACGAAAACCACGCGTTAAAAAAACCCTGGACATTGAACGATTTCGGCAAAATCCATAACCACTACAATGGACCCCAAAACTGTTAACGAAATCTATATTTACCGTAGTCCCAGCAACAGCCAACAAAAATACTGCACCCCACATCGCCATATTGTTCACAAACTAAATAAAAATTAATTTCTGTTAGCTTATATTAATTCAGAACCGGGAATTAATTGATAAAATATTACGATTAAATGATAACGCATTAAGTCTAATCTAAATATAATCCTACTACGCTTGTTTTCGTAACTGATATTTTAAGGATTTACGCAGATTATTACGCAGAGTATTTGCATGACTGATTGTATTAAGGAAAAGAAGTTTAAATTAGAAATATAGGGGAGATCTTAATACTGCTTAAGACGGAAGTTGGCATTAGCCTAGTAGACGGAACTCGACCATTACGCTCGTGTTCAACGATAATATTTCGACTCAGTCATTGTCTGTTGCTGTTAGGTAGAGCTAACGCAGGATAAAATAAAAATCTACATATTAATAAACTAGTCATTTTTATTTATGATTAAATTTATGTTCTTTGTGACAAGCTCAGCTCTATAACAGATGTTTGTTCGCCCTCTTGAGTGGATGGGGCTTAGTCGCTTGTACTGTTTTTGCTTATTCTGAAGATTCGGATGAGGATTCGCTGGATTCAGAGGACTGGCTGGAGTCCTCAGGAGCAGCAGTGGTATCATCTTCGGGTGCATCAGTGGTATCGTCTTCAGGAGCGTCAGTGGTATCATCCTCGGGTGCATCAGTGCCGTCGTCTTCGGGACCGTCAGTGGTATCATCCTCAGGATCAGTGGTATCTTCTCCAGACGAAACAGTGGTACCTTCTTCATCGGGAAGGTCAGTGGTCTCAGACTCAGGTTCATATTCCCAGTCGAAGTCGACGCCCGTCACCTCGAGAAACCAGTCAAGGTAGTGACCGGGACGGATGAATCCTGGAATGAAAAAGAAAGTTGTTTATTATTGTTTCCGATTGTAATGTAATATGCTTAGTCTTGGCAGAAATTACGTAAGTACGTAATATTATGCTTTAATCTTGTGGATAACGTGAATTATTTATTATTTTGGCTGAGTTTTTAGACAAAACGCAAGGAGTATGAAGCATCTCTCAGAACAGTCAAAGTACTGAGTCCAAAGCCTCTCCGGATGTCATTAATTTCCGGCTCGTATCATTCTTAGTCATCCAGTTACTGTCAAAAGAGCTTGCTTAGACAAGGTGGTTCATTTACTCTTTTATCACTCCATACAGCTTCATCTATGTATCTATAAAACGGTTACTATGGGATACAAAAGTTCTATATTGAAGTATATCACGGCCGAGCTAATGTTCAAAACATTACAACACTTACCGGAGGGAATGCCAGCGTGGCATCCTAAGCCAGAGACGAAGGAGGTCACTCCAACCTGCGTGACGGCGCCGTCATCATCAATGATAGTCAAGGGACCACCGCTGTCACCCTGAAAAATGTGCATACAGTTAAAACTCTGGCTGAAACTCTTACTTCTTGTGACAAGTATATGTAGGTACCTAATAATCGATAATGATGTCAACGGAATAGCGTTCTCTTCAAACTAGCCACGCGACTCAATATACAGGGTCAACATTTTTTTTCTGCCGTATTTCTGTAGCTATTTTTTGTCGCTGACCACGCCACCTTGAAAAATTATTTGCCTCTCTTTGATCACAGGCCGTGTAGTCATGGAAAACATGAAGATGATTTCGTTCACTAGACCTTCATAAACTTTGGATTTCTCACCTGGCATGTAGATTGAGTAGGGCTAGTCCATCCCCTGGTGCAGATGGTGGAGTCAACGATGATAGAGCTGCCTCCGTAGGAAGCCCGGCATTCGTCGTTGGAAACCAGCCTCAGGTAGACCCAGTTAAGGTTTTCAGGAGAAGATCCTGGTAAATAAATGCAAGATAAGAACATAGGTTACGCCAAAATTTGTTATATGGCAGAAAAATGATTCTCATTCCTCTCCTTTACTCTCATACTTCAGATATTTTTCTCAGTATTCCTAGAGGGCCTACCTTGAGTCCAGGTGTTACCCCAGCCGCTGGCGATGGCTTGCACACCTGCGTAGTTCTGGTTCTTGGCAGAGGAACGCTGGATCCTGATTGGCTGAATGAGTTCTAGAAAATGAAAAGATATGAATTAGCAAATACCACTTTTAGACCTTGATACTTGATCAAACTATGAGTTTGAATAGAGATTTTGAAATTGGTCGATATCTAAAACAACGAGTCTTTATCGGATCTGGAGGGGTCCTTTTCAATGTACAGTAAATTAAATGTTATAAGTAAAGGATTAAATGTTGACATTGAATAATAATATACTAACATAGTTATAAGTACATATGATTTACTAACAATGTATGGAATATTTTTTGATTCTGACAATAAATGAATTATTATTATTATTAGCTGAGATTACTTCACAAAACAAATTCCGAAGTTGATTATTAGTACTACTACATTCATATGAAAACACAAGCTACACTGATACAGGGATCCTTTGGCGCTTGAATGGGGTAAGTAATATATGATATAATTACAAAATCTCTATCTAATATTTACAAGATATACAAACTGAATCTATAATTTTAAAGTAACTAATTTTTTATAAGCATAAGATACATTGAATATAAAATCGTGTGATATACCACTCAAAAGACATAAAACCTATTTAATCTAATATGATAAAACGCCTACACAAACAAGCATACACCATACATGCAGCATGTAAGCAAGCATGCAGCATGCAAGCAAGCATGCAATAAGCATACAACATGCAGCAGGCATGATTTCTGTCACGGCTCCGGCGCTGCGGGGCTCTGGCGGTCACATGCGAACTTATCGTCCCAGATGTGTTTCACGCTCACCACCGCGGCTTCGGCTTGCTGGCCGGCTACGCCCGACAGCCTTAGCCACGGCGCGAGTGTTAAAACCACCTGCTCCTCAGCTCGCGGGCCGCCTCGCCCCTCCGCGCCTACGCGATTTTAACTAACACTCTAGGAGTAGGGCAGACAAGTCTACGTGGAGTCGGTTTTGCAGCGATTCGTTTCTGTCACGCCGCTCCCGCAGCACGCTCGCTTCATTAGTTCGCCTTCGCGCGTTAATGGTCACTGTTCTAACCACATCTAACTCAAATGATTCGCCAACATAGAGGAGACCTGGCACTCCGCTCCGCTCCCGCCTTAACCTTCTAACCTAATATAACCCATCCGAGTCGGATTGCTTTGAATATATTTTAAACGATAGGCCTAATTATTTTCGATTAAATAAACGTTATGTCCAATAACGTTATACGAAATAAGTTTTAGAGTATATATATGTTATATATAAAGAAATTATATCAACAGTTGGTATAACTCACGTTTATTATATCTCGTGAACGTTATTGAAATGAAAATATACCAAATATCTTTATATGTTATGAGACGCACCCGCTCAAATGACGTTGACAGAATTGGAGAATAATTCTGATATTGTGTTGTGAGATGTATTGAAAAAATAAAATCCTTAGATAGCTATGAAGTATGTGGGATTAAATTGGGTCTTACCCCCAAAAGTGAGGGACCTGCCGAACTCCAGCAGACCGATGTCATGGGGCTGGACAATGCCAGGGATGGCCTCGTTGTACTGGGGATGGTTGTAGTATTTGGTGGTCTCGAAGAGCATAGCAGGCTGGGTCTGGTTGGTGGCACCAGCACGGATGACGATGGTCACACGGCTGTAGAGGAAAAAAAGAATTAACTTTCTACCGCTTGTAGAAATAAGATTTTTGATTGGTCTTAGTTGCACCTGGTGGGGACAAAAATGCTTTGGAAAGGCATATTCTTAGCAATAAAGGTCTTTCGGCTGAATGAACATGATTATGACATTAATCAATCTTGTAACTCAAATGAGTTGGATGAGTGATCAAAAAGTTTCACAAGAGTCACAGTGATGGGACTCCCTTTCTGTTTTCCCTCTGTGAGAGGAAGATGGCACGCTAGCCTAGAGTGTGTTTGTAAATTGGTGCCAAGCAAAAAAACTTACGCAGCGGTACAATGGGCAGCAGTAAGACCCCACTCAGGGGTAAGAATGGAACCTCCGCAGCCGAAGACTCCTCCAGCGGTGGTCACCATACGGAGACCCAGCTGATGAGGGAACTGGCCCACATCCGCGTCCCATCCTGACACGATACGGGATCCCGACACTGTTGATAATTAAGATCAGTGCTGTAGTATGAGTTACAAAAATTCCTGGCTTCGTAAGGTCTGACAGACAGACACCTCTATAGTAGTGTGGCAACTTCACTTCATCTTTACAGTCTCATACTAGGTTGCATCAAGCGCACGGCTTGGCTTCATGCGCAGTTGGTGATAGTCTTCGACATTTCATTGTCAGCGAAGATCGCACGCAAGCAAGTCCTAATTTGCACACGATCTGCACCGCTTGCGCGTTATTGCACACTATTTTTCAAGGCAGTGTAGGGGCGTATGTTTACCTTGTTACTGCCGTAGCTCGAAAAAATAATAGGTACCTCTACCTACTCATCGCAAGCCTTCGTTTTACGAATTAGTTTTGCACGTTTTTTTACGAAGTTCGTAACGTTCTCTTGCGAAACCATCCTATAACGAACATTCCTTTGCGAATATTTAGAATTTGTTTTTCAGGTTTTTGTTCTCGTAATCACCAAACACTTTATTACATCACAATTCCGAAGGATTTTGAAAGAAATTTCACATCCATTGATTTATGTTCGAAAAATTGGTCAAGAACGTCAATTTATAACGGAATCGCTCTTGTTGAATTGTATGCGTGTTGAGCAACTATCTTAATGTTTGTTTCACAAATAAATGTTGATCAAAACCTCACTCAACGAATGTTCGCAAACAAATTAGCCACGCGAATACTTGCGGTGAGTAAATATCCTCCTTTTGCATAATGTCATAATTTCTGGTTTGTTTTCTTACCTCTTGCATCTTCTGGGAAGATAAACCTGGGGTCGGCAAGCGCCTGAAATGTTAAACAGTTTGCAGTTCCGGTTAAAGTTTACATCTAAAATTCAAGCCTAATATACAATAGGACAAAAACTACACACATAAAAATAATCATGGTTACCTATTGAATCAAAGGAAACGAACGTAAGCAGGATTGCATTATCAGGTAGACACTATGCCATGTTCCTTTTTTAATTACGATTTATTCTGATTAAATTATACCAAGAAAGATTATTTCCAATTGGAGCAAAATATTTCTTTATCATAAAAGTTAAAAATTAAAGGATATTTACCGTCCCAGCAACAGCCAGTAAAAATACAGCGCCCCACATGATTTTTCAGGCACCAAACTGATTAAAAACCTTAAAAACTTCATCTTATATAATATTTTTGGCAGATGTGATACGATAAATCAAATAATTAGTTGATAATTTATTGTACAATCTGTTTGGTTGATATAAATTCAGGTTTTACCAAAATTCGAGGTTTACGCATTTTCGTTAAGATAAGAATGAGCCTATATTATCTCTGTTTATTTTTACGTTTAGTAAAAATATTTACAGTAGCAAAGGTTGCAATAGAAAAAATAAGCCATGAATGCAAAAAATATATTCAAAACAGCACATATCAGACTTAGCGGCACTTTGCCCAGATTTTTCCAACAAACTATTTCTACAGGGTTTCGAATATATATTTCTATTGTCACCAAATCTTGCCTTTGTGGCTTTAAAATAGACTATAAAAGAAGAACTGGCGAGCCTACAGCTATAAGTGTTGAGAAAAGTAACGATGAAAATGCTCTTAATAAAACGCATCGCTGTGAATCCAAAAAGGAGATGATGTCTTTATTATTAAAGGAATCATTTTATTTATACGAGCTACAGAAGGTTATATTCAAGTCACATTACATGCCAGTTTGTGTTAACACCGATTTATAACAATCTAGATAGGCACTGTTTATTTGAATAAGTAGCATGTTAATCTACCTTAATTAATTAGTGTTCTATCTGACTACTCTATATCTTACGATAACACGATAAAGTCTTCGAAAATGATTGTAATGACGTCATATGGCCTTTCCTAAGTGATAATATTATAATCCTTGAATGGAAGTTTTGTAAAGGCTAAAAGTGTGTGTCATCGAACCATCATGACAACGATATTACTGTTCTACATTCCTTTTTTAAATTCGTGCTGCCCCAATTTAATTTATGGTACCTAGAGCCTGAAGCGGCTGACTTCGTTGAAGATGGGGGGGACGAGCTTGGTAAAACCGACGACCAGTGGTCCACAGTGGTCCTGGAGTTTTAGAACTGGAAGTCATGGGCTGGATGGAGTCCTGTGCTCAACAGCGGGATGGATGATGCAGGCTAACGGTAACCGTATACATGTTTGAAAAATGCGCCAAAACACCTACATTTCTGAGCTTCGAGCTCAACCCATTAAAAATAGAGGTGTGACAATATAATAATGGCAGTAATTTGTACTCTTATAACCAATCGTTGTCAAAGTAAGATAAAAAGAAGAAAAAAAAAACAGATATAAAAAAACATTTAATATTAAGTTATTCTTCTCAAAGAACATCACATGAGGAGGAATTGAGTCAATTTAACAGACTGATGTTGATTCGCCTTCTTTAAGGGATGAAGTCGCTTCCACCGTTTACGTTTATTCTGAAGAATTGGATGAAGCAGACTGGCTGGTTGGAGCAGATTCACTAGGTTCGACAGATTCAGCCGACGGTTCATCTGCCTCAGGTTCAACTGTGGTCGCTTCAGTCTCTAGATCTGCAGGAGCTTCAGAGGTAGACGGTACGTCAAGATCAAAGTCCCAGTCGAAGTTAGGCTAGGTCTGCGAGTTATTTTAGGTCTGCAAGTAAGGTTATGTCTGCGAGTAAGGTTATGTCTGCGAGTTAGGTTAGGTCTGCACGCACACCTAACCTAACTCGCACACCTAACCTAACTCGCACACCTAACCTAACTCGCACACCTAACCTAACTCGCAGACCTAACCTTACTCGCAGACCTAACCTAACTCGCAGACCTAACCTTACTCGCAGACCTAACCTAACTCGCAGACCTAACCTTACTCGCAGACCTAACCTAACTCGCAGACCTAACCTTACTCGCAGACCTAACCTTACTCGCAGACCTAACCTTACTCGCAGACCTAACCTAACTCGCAGACCTAACCTTACTCGCAGACCTAACCTAACTCGCAGACCTAACCTTACTCGCAGACCTAACCTAACTCGCAGACCTAACCTTACTCGCAGACCTAACCTAACTCGCAGACCTAACCTTACTCGCAGACCTAACCTTACTCGCAGACCTAACCTAACTCGCAGACCTAACCTTACTCGCAGACCTAACCTTACTCGCAGACCTAACCTTACTCGCAGACCTAACCTAACTCGCAGACCTAACCTTACTCGCAGACCTAACCTAACTCGCAGACCTAACCTTACTCGCAGACCTAACCTAACTCGCAGACCTAACCTTACTCGCAGACCTAACCTAACTCGCAGACCTAACCTTACTCGCAGACCTAACCTTACTCGCAGACCTAACCTTACTCGCAGACCTAACCTAACTCGCAGACCTAACCTTACTCGCAGACCTAACCTAACTCGCAGACCTAACCTTACTCGCAGACCTAACCTTACTCGCAGACCTAACCTAACTCGCAGACCTAACCTAACTCGCAGACCTAACCTTACTCGCAGACCTAACCTAACTCGCAGACCTAACCTTACTCGCAGACCTAACCTAACTCGCAGACCTAACCTTACTCGCAGACCTAACCTAACTCGCAGACCTAACCTTACTCGCAGACCTAACCTAACTCGCAGACCTAACCTAACTCGCAGACCTAACCTTACTCGCAGACCTAACCTAACTCGCAGACCTAACCTTACTCGCAGACCTAACCTTACTCGCAGACCTAACCTTACTCGCAGACCTAACCTAACTCGCAGACCTAACCTTACTCGCAGACCTAACCTAACTCGCAGACCTAACCTTACTCGCAGACCTAACCTAACTCGCAGACCTAACCCAACCCGCAGACCTAACCTAACTCGCAGACCTAACCTAACTCGCAGACCTAACCTTACTTGCAGACCTAACCTAACTCGCAGACCTAACCTTACTCGCAGACCTAACCTAACTTATTTGACGGCGGCAATGCTTACTAAATGCCCATGTTTACACGCATCACAAATTCTGAAAAATTATGGACAGATCTTAAATCACGAATCGTGTTTATTATGACGGATATGCTGATGCGCTCGCTCCAGAAAAATCATATCGATACGAATGTGAACAACAATTCGGTTTTTTGCCGAATCGTGATTAAACACGATTCCGTATGTAATGTGAACGTCCATCCGTCATGACGTATCGTGTTTTATGACGAATCGTCAATGACGGAAGCCGTGTGAATGAGCCCTTAGCGTCCATGATGGCGATGACCGCAGAACTTGTGCGTCGATGACGTTATTTTCACGATGCAAAATTACACAATAAATTAACAATTATAGAATTCAGCGACTTAATACGAACATTATTTCTTCACTACAATTACAGACAGGAGATCCCTATTTAAGTACTTATTAGGTTTTTCAACAAGTTTTATTACGTTTTACCTTCCTTATGTATTTGGGCCATGTCTCATTAAGCCGTCTGATAAAGGTATCAATTATCTACTAATCGGATAAGCCTTTTTCAATCCTCCGCATAAAAAGCCCCCATTTTCTTTCACTTACCTACATTTCGCGATCGTCCCGTCAGTAGGTCACAAAGGCAGCAGGTTTTTGTCGCAAATATCGACCTGGGTCTCTGTCATCTGCCAAGCATTTTTCCAACTACGTTGAGGTCGGCTTCCAGTCAACCCGATGCAGCTGAATCCCAGTATTTTATGGAGCGATTGACTATTTGACAACCGGACCTAGTTAATGGGTAAAATGATACCCCTTGGTTGTCAGAGTTTCGTGCTTTTAAGACTACCTGTAACGGCTATCAGAAATCTACGGATTATAACCAGGACCAACGGTTTATTGTGCTTTCCGAATTTTCCGACACACAGAGGGTCTCATCTCGATACGTACACTGGCTAGCGTGGGGGCGCTGGTGGGGCATGGCCCCGGGGTGGCAGACAGTGGAGCCAGCAGGCGGTGGACGGAGCCAGGCGGCAGCGTCAGGTCTTGGTTATTAGATCAGATAATTACTATTATCATTGGGACTACGTTGTAAAAACAAGGAAAACCAAGCAGTGGCGGCACAAGCCACCCTTCCTATACAAGCCTTACATACTATATTCTTGTTTGCCGCCACGTATTTTCTAGATACACACACTTTATCCTACTAGCCTGCAGCTCACCTTTTTTAAATTTGTATTCATTGTAAAAAGAAAATCTAACCATGCTTGAAATTTTTAGCTCGCTCTTACAGCTAAGTTTTCTTGTTTGATTCCAAATCTTTCATGCATAAGTACAAAAAATAAGTTAACCGTTTGTTATAATGGTGAAATGAAAATCTGTTACCCATTCAAGGAGGAGTGCTAAAATTTCCGACGTTGCTCTAGCATCATTATATCTCTGAAGTCTGAAGCTTTTATATTTTTTATGCATATCTAAGTCGAACAAAAATTTCTACATCTAGGTATATGAATCCTATTTAAAATAAAGTGCACCTTAAGATGTAATCTAACCGATGTGCTACGTTAATTTTTTGAGCTCGCTTCGCTCGCTGCGGGATGAAAATCCTTATAAACTATCATCCTTATAAATTTTGACTTTTTGCTACCTTTCTTGACTAAATGCTGAAAATAGAGGCGGCGAATTTCTGGTGCGCCCCGGGCGGCAAAAACCCACTCTACGCCGCTGGATACGTAAGATATGTTCAGACACCCACCGTCACACCGCTTCAACAGTAGCTTATCTAACTTTAATTCGGGACTATGTGGCTGTTAATGGCCAAAGGTTGTATGCCATTGTTCTGTTGTGAGTTGAGAGGCCGTAATTTTATTAGCATTGATAGCAGACCTGTGATCTGCGATCGAAAACTGAACTTAAAGAGAAAGGGGTGTTGCAGAGCTTACGCTATTGCTGTCTAGCAATAGCGTCGCACCTGTCTAGGTACCATGGTAAAGCTTCTAAACAACAACCTATATAAAAACCTACAAGATAGCAGGTTCTGTGCCGCCCATTATTTCGTAAAGCATCAATGAAAATAAGGTCAGATAAGCAGTCGCTCCATGTATTCAGCTGCATCCGGTTAGAGTAGAAGCCGACCCCAACATAGTTGGGAAAAGGCTAGGCAGATGATGATCAGGAGGAGCTTGTGGCTAAATAATAACAGCCGCTCGATTCGATCTTCAGGTTAAGCCGCACATGCCTAGGTTGGTCCTTGGATGGGTAACCACTCATTACATAGTGTTCCCGTGCCTCGGAAAGCACGTTAAGTCGTTGGTCCCGTCAATTGTAGATCATTGACAGTCGTTAAGTAGTCAGTGGCCCAAAAGTCTGACAACCAGTCTTACTAAAGGGTATCGTACCTATTACCAAGCACTAACTAGGCTGTGGAGGTCAGATAGGCAGCCGCTCAATTTAAAATACTAATATTCAGCTGCATCCGGTTGTACTAGAAGCCGACTCCAACATAGTTGGGAAAAGGCTAGGCAGATGATGATGTTACTGTTTTACCGAATGATTTGATTTTACATCATCGTCACTTAAGTACCGTCATTTCTAAAACCATGGTCTGATCTGATTCCGGCCAAATCAGATCTGATAATTGTTTTGTTTTTATGTAACACGTGTTAACATACGTATGTATTTCATAGATTACAAGGCATTAAAAGATAAATCATTTCCTTTGATAACATGTCCCGATAACTTACATTTTGGATACGTTTTAGGCTTAATTAAGGTATTCAAAGAAGTTATCTAGTTTAATTATGAAACTATCTACAATCATTATGACTTCAAATCCTTTATTTTCATTAACTATATTCATTATTACAATTAAAAACAATTAAATAAACTATAAAAGGGTATCAATAAACTCCTCCTCAACGCTGTTAGCTGGTAATGTGCCCAGAAGACTGACGGCGTTGCCACGTTGTATAGCAACACTTAGCTTCTGGCCAAGGTAAAAGCCAGCCCTTGGGTCACGGGTAGCGGCAACTAGGCAATTAATTATTATTATAAAACTTTACTTCTAATAGTGAACCGGGAAAGGTAAAGTTTTCCATCTTGTGCATCCGGTTAGACTGGAACCCGGCCCCAACCCAACATAGTTGACAAAAGGCTAGGCAGATGATGACGACTTCCAATAGTAGTATCAACTCGTAAAGTGCGACTTTGGATCACAATACTGCTGAATTCGATTACCAGGTCTGTCAAAGTGTAATTGGATTATCCAATAAGAATTTCTCAATAGTAGCCGAGAGTCTCGATTTGTGCCCATCAGTTCATGGCAACAACAATTTCACAAATTCTTATCAACAGCGCCCCTTTGTCAACGTCATTGAAGATCCTTGTAACACTGTACACGTACTGGATTATGATAATCCGAAGACAGTAGGCTACGTGAAATAGTTCTTATAGGGATATTCCGGTCAAAAGGAAACGGTCAAAATTTCCGATGAAAATCTGTCTTTACAACTTCAAGGACCGACACTTGCTTGAAGTTGTAAAGACAGATTTTCATCGGAAATCACTTTTCAGTGGGTTCCTATACAAAGTACAAGTTATATGACGTCCACCAGTCCACTTTTGTTTTATACCTTAACGATTTTCAGAATATACAGGGTCAGAACTAGGGAACTTGTACCTAAAAATATTGATTTAAAAATTCAGTAGGTATCATTTAAACACAATAATAAATAACATTTTTTCTCTATGGCAGTAATATTGTACTGAATTTCATTACTGCCCGCTGGGCATTAATGTGATTTGAATTTGGAACCTAAATTAACAAATTGCATGAAAACTTTTACCAAAGAGTTTTCGCTGCGCAGGTTCTAGTTGCCGTCGATGAACAGAATAATTAAATTACGCAACTTAATAGTAACATTATGTAAAATAATAAGAAACAATAATTTAAATAAATTAAACAAAAATAGTTACAACATTAACAACATTGTTTTTTGCAAATGGTCAAGTCCAAAATGATTAAATAATAATTAATAGTCAATTATTGACTCGCCCTAATTTTTTTTATATGACTGTAGCGGTAATGGCGGCTAGTCATCACAACTCCTTAGACTATATAAATGTTCTGTGATCACAACAGCTGATCGAAGGCTGTGGTGCGCACCCCAGGGTTGCTAGATCGAGTTTTTGAATTTTCCGCATACTCAATCTAAGCAACTTTTATCCGGGGAAAGGAAATGAAAGAGAGATAAAAAACTATTTTCATTCACAAAAAGTACCACTTAGTTTCGAATTTTGTTTCTGTGTATGTATTGCCTGATACCGTTCACGCACGACACCCTGCAATCGGCTTATTAAACGCAAGTTATTGATCATGAATTCTTAAATTTAACCTTATTTTTTAGTGTTGTAATTTTTTCCAAGGATTTAATTTTCCAAGATTTTCCCTTAGTATGATTTGTTACCCTAAAAAGGGAAATATATTCTTGATCTCCCAACACTGGCGCACCCTCGCGGTAGAATATTGGTGCGAAACGCCATATTTCAAAAATCTAATTGGTTTTTATTTCCTCGCAATAAGTGTAAAAAGTAGAGTATGCTCCTCAGGGATAAAGGTGTCTTCGTCTTGGGTTAGCTTAAATCCCTCATTTCTCTCAGGATTCTAGTCTTAACTCCCTCACTTCGCTCAGGAATACTGAAAATAATGTAATAGAAGTACGCAATGACATGATGTGCATGTGGATTGAGTGATCCTCTCTTCAATCTTAACAAAAATCGAGGAAGATTTAGTAGAAAATAGTTAAAACATTATGGTGAAGTAAAAAAATTTGTTAAACCTGAGATAAAAATGATATGGTCAATAAAGTGGATCACTCAAACCGCACGCTTTAAGAAAACGTCATATGTATATCTCAGAATATATAGCCTTTGCACTGCTTATTTCAATATTGAAAAATAGTTAAAAACTATTAACAATTTGAGAATTCACTAACACGTCCCGTTCCAGATTTATTACGATTAATTTGGATCACTCATTCCGCACACAGGCCGTATGAGTGCTCTTAAAAATCAATACTATATACTGAATAAATACGTATTATTTTTGTTGTGTAATATAACTAAACATAAGACTGAATTTGTTAAAGAATGAGTGTGACAAAACTTATAAGCTGAAGGAAGAAATTGACCTTTATGTTTTCCTCCAATATGCCGTCTGAGTGATCCATATTTCGACCTCTATCTACTTATATATACTTCGTAGGTAGACTGAGTTTGTACCCAAAATTGTTAATTGTTTTTAACAAAAAATTGGTATATCTTCTGCTTTTACAAGGGTCATACTTTAAGAAATATCATAATTTTTTCATTCCTAAAGGAAAAGACTGAGTAGGGTAGATGTGATTTTTCTATTATGTGAGACTGTTTTGATCAAATACCCTCATAAAACCTTATTTTTAACGTTTATTAATTTATTGGTTGGATTCATCAGTCGCGACAACGCAACATTACATAATAATTCAGTTTTGTGGTGCAATATTATTTTATAGTGTTGTGTAGTGGATTTCCGTTTACTGATAACGTATAAAACCGGGAGTATCTTTTTAACCGACTTCAAAAAAAGGAGAAGGTTCTCAATTCGGTTGGTTTTTTTGTTTGCTACCTCATATCTTCGTCATTTATGAACAGATTTGCAAAATTCTTTTTTTGCCTGAAAGGATACTTCCCGATTGGTCCCATAGAAATCGGTTTAGTAGTTTGGTTTTTAAATCGAAATATCTGGTAAAAATAAGTTATCCAAGTAAAAGAAATTGCGAAACTGATAGTTGACAAGGCTTTGTGTGATACGATAACTAATAAAAAGGGCAAAATAAAAACTTTTTTGCAAAAAAATAACCGACTTCCAAAAAAACCCTAACAAATTTAAAATAACTTTACTTTCGGAAGTCGGTGGCAAAAAGTCAATGATACAAACAATAGCCTTGTCAACTATCAGTTTCGCAATTTCTTTTACTTGGATAACTTATTTTTACCAGATATTTCGATTTAAAAACCAAACTACTAAACCGATTTCTATGGGACCAATCGGGAAGTATCGTTTCAGGCAAAAAAAGAATTTTGCAAATCTGTTCATAAATGACGAAGATATTAGGTAGCAAACAAAAAAACCAACCGAATTGAGAACC